>CM060110.1:46466988-46579488 GCA_030522415.1 Channallabes apus | reverse complement strand
CACACCGAGGGGTCACACACTGGTGTCACACTGAGGGGTCACACACTGTGGTGTCCCATGTAGGGGTCACACACACTGGTGTCCCATGTAGGGGTCACACCGAAGGGTCACACACTGGTGTCACATGTACGGGTCACACCGAGGGGTCACACTGTGGTGTCCCATGTAGGGGTCACACCGAAGGGTCACACTGTGGTGTCCCATGTAGGGGTCACACATCCTTTAATTGATGCTCAGGGATTATCAGCGACTAGTCTGACAACTTTTAGTCTTTATGGCTTTGGAGACAGGATCATGTAATATATATATATATATATATGTTATAGGGAGGAGGGTCTTATTAATATGGGGTTATAGGGATTACGGATTATGGGCTGTGATGAGGAGGGGCTATAGAGGTCACGGCCTGTATGGATCAGAGACTATAGGTATTAGGGGCTAAAGGGATTACGGACTATGTATTACTGGCTGTATGGATTAAAATTGCCCTCTGTGTGTGTGTGTGTGTGTGTGTGTGTAGCTGGATAATCTTCCAGAGAACTCCCCCATCCACATTGTTCAGACTCCCATTCCCATCACCACCTCAGTCCCCAAAAGAGCCAAGAGTCAGAGGAAGAAGGCTCTAGCAGCGGCTCTGGCTACAGCACAGGAGTACTGCGAGATCAGCATGGAGCAGAGGAAACTGCAGGTACACACACACACACACACTGAGTCTATGGTGACATGTGTAGTGCTGTAGTAAAGAAACATTAGAGTTCTGGAAAAACCTGTGTGTGTGTGTGTGTGTGTGTGTGTAGGAGGCTCTGACTAAGGCAGCAGGGAAGAAGAGCAGAACTCCAGTACAGCTGGATCTAGGGGACATGCTCGCTGCACTGGAGAAACAACAACAGGCCATGAAGGCACGACAACTCAACAATACCAAGCCACTTTCCTACACAGGTACACACACACACACACACACACACACACACACACACTATGAATACATATGCACCTCTTTGATACAAAGTGAGACACAGAGCTTGTCATTTTCACTGACCTTTATATACAGGAGTAGAGTAATGTGTGTGTGTGTGTGTGTGTGTGTGTGTGTGTGTGTGTGTGAGACAGTGGGCACGACGTCAGTGTTCCACAGTAAGGATGCAGGCAATAAAGGTGTGATAAAGTCATACACTCCTCCCCACAACATGCTCGACTCCACAGCACCCAAAATTAAGAGGGGTAAAGAGAGAGAAGTACCCAAAGTCAAGAGACCTACTGCCCTCAAGAAGGTACACTCCACTACACTATACTACACTACACTACACTCCACTCCACTACAGTACACTCCACTACACTACAGTACACTCCACTACACTATACTACACTACACTACAGTACACTCCACTACACTATAATACACTACACTACAGTACACTCCACTACACTATAATACACTAGACTACAGTACACTCCACTACACTATAATACACTACACTACACTATAATACACTACACTACAGTACACTCCACTACACTATAATACACTACACTACAGTACACTCCACTACAGTACACTCCACTACACAATAATACACTACACTACAGTACACTCCACTACACTATAATACACTACACTACAGTACACTCCACTACACTATACTACACTACACTACAGTACACTCCACTACAGTACACTCCACTACACAATAATACACTACACTACAGTACACTCCACTACACAATAATACACTACACTACAGTACACTCCACTACACTATAATACACTACACTACAGTACACTCCACTACACTATACTACACTACACTACAGTACACTCCACTACACTATAATACACTACACTACAGTACACTCCACTACACTATAATACACTACACTACAGTACACTCCACTACACTATAATACACTACAGTACACTCCACTACACTATAATACACTACACTACAGTACACTCCACTACACTATAATACACTACACTACAGTACACTCCACTACACTATAATACACTACACTACAGTACACTCCACTACACTATAATACACTACACTACAGTACACTCCACTACACTATACTACACTACACTACACTATAATACACTACACTATAATACACTACACTACACTACAGTACACTACACTACACTATAATACACTACACTATACTACACTCCACTACACTATAATACACTACACTACAGTACACTACACTATACTACACTACAGTACACTCCACTACACTATACTACACTACACTACAGTACACTCCACTACACTATACTACACTCCACTACACTATAATACACTACACTACAGTACACTCCACTACACTATAATACACTACACTACAGTACACTCCACTACACTATAATACACTACACTACAGTACACTCCTCTACACTATAATACACTACACTACAGTACACTCCACTACACTATAATACACTACACTACAGTACACTCCACTACACTATAATACACTACACTACAGTACACTACACTATAATACACTCCACTACAGTACACTCCACTACACTATAATACACTACACTACACTCCACTACACTATAATACACTACACTACAGTACACTCCACTACACTATAATACACTACACTACAGTACACTCCACTCCACTATAATACACTACAGTACACTCCACTACACTATAATACACTACACTGTAATACACTACACTACAGTACACTCCACTCCACTATAATACACTACACTACAGTACACTCCACTCCACTATAATACACTACAGTACACTCCACTACACTATAATACACTACACTACAGTACACTACACTACACTATAATACACTACACTACAGTACACTCCACTACACTATAATACACTACACTACACTACACTCCACTACACTATAATACACTACAGTACACTCCACTACACTATAATACACTACACTACAGTACACTCCACTACACTATACTACACTACAGTACACTCCACTACACTATAATACACTACACTACAGTACACTACACTACACTATAATACACTACACTACAGTACACTCCACTACACTATAATACACTACAGTACACTCCACTACACTATAATACACTACAGTACACTCCACTACACTATAATACACTACACTACAGTACACTCCACTACACTATAATACACTACACTACAGTACACTCCACTACACTATAATACACTACACTACAGTACACTCCACTACACTATAATACACTACACTACAGTACACTCCACTACACTATAATACACTACACTACAGTACACTCCACTACACTATAATACACTACACTACAGTACACTCCACTACACTATAATACACTACACTACAGTACACTCCACTACACTATAATACACTACACTACAGTACACTCCACTACACTATAATACACTACACTCCACTACACTATAATACACTACAGTACACTCCACTACACTATAATACACTACAGTACACTCCACTACACTATAATACACTACACTACAGTACACTACACTACACTATAATACACTACACTACAGTACACTCCACTACACTATAATACACTACACTACAGTACACTCCACTACACTATAATACACTACACTACAGTACACTCGACTACACTACACTACAGTACACTCCACTACACTACAGTACACTCCACTACACTACACTACACTACAGTACACTCCACTACACTACACTACACTACAGTACACTCCACTACACTATAATACACTACACTACAGTACACTCCACTACACTATAATACACTACACTACAGTACACTCCACTACACTACACTACAGTACACTCCACTACACTACACTACAGTACACTCCACTACACTACACTACACTACAGTACACTCCACTACACTATAATACACTACACTACAGTACACTACACTACAGTACACTACAGTACACTACACTACAGTACACTACAATACACTCCACTACACTATAATACACTACACTACACTACACTACACTACAGTACACTCCACTACACTATAATACACTACACTACAGTACACTCCACTACACTACACTACAGTACACTCCACTACACTATAATACACTACACTACACTACACTATAGTACACTACATTATAATACACTACACTATAATACACTACACTATAATACACTACTCTACAGTACACTACACTACACTACACTATAGTACACTACACTATAATACACTACACTATAATACACTACACTATAATACACTACACTACACTATAGTACACTACACTATAATACACTACACTACAGTACACTACTCTACAGTACACTACACTACACTATAATACACTACAGTACACTACACTATAATACACTACACTACAGTACACTACTCTACAGTACACTACACTACACTATAATACACTACTCTACAGTACACTACACTACACTATAGTACACTACACTATAATACACTACACTATAATACACTACACTACAGTACACTACACTACAGTACACTACACTACACTATAATACACTGCACTATAATACAATACACTACAGTACACTACAGTATAATACACTACACTATAATACACTACACTACAGTACACTACACTACACTATAATACACTATAGTACACTGCACTATAATACACTACACTACACTATACTACACTACACTACAGTAATCTACACTACACTATAATACACTACACTATAATGCACTACACTATGATACACTGCACTATACTACACTATAATACACTACACTATAATACACTACACTATACTACACTACACTACACTACGCTACACTACACTATAATACACTACACTATAATACACTACACTATAATACACTACACTACACTATAATACACTACACTATAATACAGTACACTACAGTACACTACGCTACACTACACTATAATACACTACACTACACTATAATACACTACAGTACACTACGCTACACTACACTATAATACACTACACTATAATACACTACACTATAATACACTACACTACAGTACACTACACTACACTATACTACACTACACTATAATACACTACACTACAGTACACTACACTACACTATAATACACTATACTATACTACAGTACACTACACTACAGTACACTACACTACAGTACACTACACTATAATACACTACACTCTGATACACTACACTATACTACACTATAATACACTACACTACACTATAATACACTACACTATAATACACTACACTATAATACACTACACTACAGTACACTACGCTACACTACACTATAATACACTACACTATAATACACTACACTATAATACACTACACTACAGTACACTACACTACACTATACTACACTACACTATAATACACTACACTATACTACACTACACTACGCTACACTACACTATAATACACTACACTATAATACACTACACTATAGTACACTACACTATAATACACTACACTATAATACACTACACTACACTATAATACACTACACTATAATACACTACACTATAATACACTACAGTACACTACGCTACACTACACTATAATACACTACACTACACTATAATACACTACACTATAATACACTACACTATAATACACTACACTACAGTACACTACACTACACTACACTATACTACACTATAATACACTACACTACAGTACACTACACTACACTATAATACACTATACTATACTATACTACAGTACACTACACTACAGTACACTACACTACAGTACTCTACACTACAGTACACTACACTACACTATAATACACTACACTCTGATACACTACACTATACTACACTATAATGCACTACACTACACTATAATACACTACACTATAATACACTACACTATAATACACTACACTACAATACACTACGCTACACTACACTATAATACACTACACTACAGTACACTATACTACACTACACTATAATACACTACACTACAGTACACTACACTACACTACACTATAATACACTATACTACACTACAGTACACTACACTACAGTACACTACACTACAGTACTCTACACTACAGTACACTACACTACACTATGATACACTACACTATGATACACTACACTACACTATAATACACTACACTACAGTACACTACACTATAATGCACTACGCTACACTATAATACACTACACTATAATACACTACACTACACTATAATACACTACAGTACACTACACTACACTATAATACACTATACTACACTACAGTACACTACACTACAGTACACTACACTACAGTACTCTACACTACACTATAATACACTACACTATGATACACTACACTACACTATAATACACTACACTACAGTACACTACACTATACTACACTATACTACACTACACTATAATACACTACACTACAGTACACTATAATACACTATACTACACTACAGTACACTACACTACAGTACACTACACTACAGTACTCTACACTACAATACACTACACTATACTACACTACACTATAATACACTACACTACAGTACACTACACTACACTATAATACACTATACTACACTACACTACAGTACACTACACTATACTACACTACACTATAATACACTACACTACAGTACACTACACTATACTACACTATACTACACTACACTATAATACACTACACTACAGTACACTACACTACACTATAATACACTATACTACACTACAGTACACTACACTACACTACACTATACTACACTACACTATAATACACTACACTACAGTACACTACACTATCAATCAATCAATCAATCAACATTTATTTATATAGCACTTTACAGCAACCAAAGTTGAACCAAAGTGCTTCACAGCACTAAAAAATAACAATAAAATCGCAATAAAAAAAATTTATAGTTATAAATAAATAAATGAACATTATAAATGGAAGTTATAGTATAACAATAATAATAAAAAAATAAATAAAACTAAATTATAAAAAGCATAAAATTATAAAATATTAAAACACTATACTACACTATAATACACTATACTACACTACACTACACTATACTACACTACAGTACACTACACTACAGTACACTACACTACAGTAAACTACACTACACTATAATACACTACACTCTGATACACTACACTATACTACACTATAATGCACTACACTACACTATAATACACTACACTACACTATAATACACTACACTATAATACACTACACTATAATACACTACACTACACTACACTACAGTACACTACGCTACACTACACTATAATACACTACACTACACTATAATACACTACACTATAATACACTACACTACAGTACACTATACTACACTACACTATAATACACTACACTACACTACACTATAATACACTATACTACACTACAGTACACTACACTACAGTACTCTACAGTACACTATAATACACTACACTATGATACACTACACTATACTACACTATAATGCACTACACTACACTATAATACACTACACTACAGTACACTACACTACACTATAATACACTACACTACACTATAATACACTACACTATAATACACTACACTATAATACACTACACTATAATACACTACACTATAATATACTACACTACACTAATACACTATACTACACTATAATACACTATACTACACTACAGTACACTACACTACAGTACACTACACTACAGTACTCTACACTACACTATACTACACTATAATGCACTACACTACACTATAATACACTACACTATAATACACTACAGTACGCTACACTACACTATACTACACTACACTATAATACACTACACTACAGTTCACTACACTATACTACACTACACTATAATACACTACAGTACACTACACTACACTACACTATAATACACTATACTACACTACAGTACACTACACTACAGTACTCTACACTACAGTACACTACACTATACTACACTATACTACACTACACTATAATACACTACACTACAGTACACTACACTACACTACACTATAATACACTATACTACAGTACACTACAGTACACTACACTACACTACACTATACTACACTACACTACAGTATAATACACTACAGTACACTACACTATACTACACTACACTATAATACACTACACTACAGTACACTACACTATACTACACTATACTACACTACACTATAATACACTACACTACAGTACACTACACTACACTACACTATAATACACTATACTACACTACAGTACACTACACTACAGTACACTACACTACAGTACTCTACACTACAGTACACTACACTATACTACACTATACTACACTACACTATAATACACTACACTACACTATAATACACTATACTACACTACACTACAGTACACTACACTACACTATACTACACTACACTATAATACACTACACTACAGTACACTACACTACACTATAATACACTATACTACACTACAGTACACTACACTACAGTACACTACACTACAGTACACTACACTACAGTACTCTACACTACAGTACACTACACTACACTACAGTACACTACACTACACTATACTACACTATAATACACTACACTATAATACACTACACTATAATACACTACAGTACACTACACTACACTATACTACACTACACTATAATACACTACACTACAGTACACTACACTACACTACACTATAATACACTATACTACACTACAGTACTCTACACTACAGTACACTACACTACAGTACTCTACACTACAGTACACTACACTATACTACACTATACTACACTACACTATAATACACTACACTACAGTACAGTACACTATACTACACTATACTACACTATACTACACTACACTACAGTACACTACACTACACTATAATACACTATACTACACTACAGTACACTACACTACACTATAATACGCTACACTACACTACATCCTTGATCAGCTGTTTATATCAGCATGAGTAAACTCATCACTGTAGACTTCAGCTTTCAGCATTTCCACATCTGATTCACTCTGTGTGTGTGTGTGTGTGTGTGTGTGTGTGTGTGTGTGTGTGTGTGTGTGTGTGTGTGTGTGTGTGTGTGTAGGTCATCCTGAAGGAGCGTGAGGTGAAGGCTAAGCTGTGTGTGAAGGAGCAGCCAGATGATGAGCTTCGCTTCACTGACACACTCACACAGGACACGGTCTCACAAGAAGGTATGTATACACATGCGCACACACACACACACACACACACACACACACACACACACACACACACACACACACCCCATGTGTTACTACATCAGATCTCAGGTTAACATATGACATTTCCCCACTCACACAAACAGCTGATGATGTCAATCAGCAGCTTGGTCGGCTGTTTTCCACAGAATCTTGAGTTCACATGCTTTACTCTGTGTGTGTGTGTGTGTGTGTGTGTGTGTGTGTGTGTGTGTGTGTGTGTAGAGAACGGTCTGAGCATGCCCAGTGATGCCTCGCTGTCTCCAGCCAGTCAGAATTCTCCGTACAGCATCACTCCGGTGTCTCAGGGATCTCCAGCCAGCTCAGGCATCGGCAGTCCCATGGCCTCGTCCACCATCACCAAGATACACAGCAGGAGGTTCAGAGAGTGAGTGCGCGCACACACACACACACACACACACACACACACACACACACACACACACACACACTTTGTATAGTCAAAACAATTTTGTATAGTTTTTGTTCCGTTGGTCTTTTGTTTTTTTGTAGTTACTGACATTTCTTATCTATTGTACTCATTATTGAATATGTGTGTGTGTGTGTGTGTGTAGGTACTGTAACCAGGTTCTGAATAAGGAGATCGATGAGAGCGTTACTTTGTTGCTGCAGGAGCTAGTGCGTTTCCAGGAGCGCGTGTATCAGAAGGAGCCCACTAAAGCTAAATCTAAGCGCCGCCTGGTCATGGGTTTGCGCGAGGTCACTAAGCACATGAAGCTGAACAAGATACGCTGTGTGATCATCTCACCCAACTGTGAGAAGATCCAGGCCAAGGGTGAGGGGTGCCTTTACTTCTAGCGCTCAGCTGATCGGTTTGAGAGCAGTGGAATGTTCTGTACTATTTGTTAACCACTAGGAGGCAGCAGACTGCCTGGTTTCTTTATAGCATCCTGAACATCAACTGAGTTCACTTAGGAGATTGTGTGTGTGTGTGTGTGTGTGTGTGTGTGTGTGTGTGTGTGTGTGTTTGTAGGTGGTCTGGATGAGGCTCTGTATAACGTGATTGCGATGGCCCGTGAGCAGGAGATCCCGTTTGTTTTTGCTCTGGGGCGTAAAGCTCTCGGTCGCTGCGTTAATAAACTCGTCCCCGTCAGCGTGGTCGGGATCTTTAACTACTCCGGAGCAGAGGTACACACACACACACACACACACACACACACGTTTATATTTATGACGCTGTTATCCAGAGTGACATGCAGAAGTGCAATGAGGTTTCTACCAATAAACACCCCTGATACCGGGTCACTGATCACCAGCACCATCGCCTGTATAACGTCTGTGAGACATGTGGAGGTCTGAGCAGAAACATTAGTGTCTGAGGGAGATGAGGGAAGGAGGCGTGGAGTGTCTGTGAGGATATGACCTCACCAAGAGATCGAGTGTAGAGGAAGAACAGAAGAGGGCCGAGTACTGAGCCTTGAGTGACACTGGTGGAGCAGAATCCATGTGGAGCAGATGCCGATCCCTTTTATCAAATCGAGATGACCTGCAGTATAGCTTCTATGCCAGAACACTGTGCTAATGATGAAGGAGGAGAAGCCTGAGAAAGTAGTGTAGGGGTTAGGGCTGGAGTAAAGTTCTTCTCCATTTCTCTTGTTGTGGAAGATGGAACGGTCTCCAGAGGTCAGGGAGGATGTAGCAGGAGGAACTGAAGGGTTAAGATCTTGTGGAGCTTTTAGACCTTTTAGAGCTATCTCTGATTGTTAGGAAATAAAAGAGGATGGGGTGCATGAAGCTACAGAGGAAGGAGGTAGGGATGGAGTTTTGTGTGAGTAGGTGATAGCGGGGGTTTGGCAGGACGAGGAGGTGAGGGACACCAGGTGATGAGCAGAGATGTGGAGTGCAGCTGTGCTGATGTGCAGGTGGGGAATTCCTTGCTTATGTGTAGGAGATAAGCACACACACACACACACACACTTTTAGTGACTGCAGTCTGTCCATATCCACATTAGTCTTTTTTTCCTTCTTTTTTTATGACATTTAAACTTCATCTTCTCCTTCTGTGTGTGTTCAGGCTCTGTTTAACCGGCTGGTGTCTCTGACGGAGGAGGCGCGCAGGGCGTATAAGGAGATGGTGTGTGCTCTGGAGCAGGAGCAGGCTGAGGAGGCTCTGAAGAACGTGAAGAAGGTTCCACACCACATGGGCCACTCGCGCAATCCATCAGCCGCCTCGGCCATCTCCTTCTGCAGTGTCATCTCAGAACCCATCTCTGAGGTCAACGAGAAGGAGTATGGTGCGTCTCTCACACACACACACACACACACACACACAATTCCAGTTTTCATTGTTTGCTTTGATTTCCCCATTCATGTGTGTGTAGAGACCAACTGGAGGACGATGGTGGAGAACTCTGATGCTCTAGAACCCCTGGAGAACGAGTTTAACAGAACGAGCGCGAATAAAGAGGCCGAGGGAAGCACAGACGCACCGACCCCCTCCCAAATCACGAGCTCGTCCTGTAAGGAGGAGGGACGCGCGGAGGACGGCCTGGAGCGAGTGTCCGAGCAGAGCACGGAGACGGGGTCTCTGGACGGGAGCTGCAGGGGTCCGACCACCTCGTACTCGTCCATCACCAGCACCAGCAGCGTCACGCTGGTCCCCGGGGCGCTGGGTGAGGACGAGGAGGAGGACGAGGACGAAGAGGATGAGGAGGAGGACGAGTACACGCCCGAGCCCATCCTGGTGGAGGTGCCGCCTCTGAGCAGCATGATCGAGACCTGGGTGAGCACCACGCTGGAGAACCTGCAGCTCTCCGGGAAACCACACGGCGAGGAGGAGGAGGAGGAGGAGGAAGAGGGGCAGGGGGAGGGGCAGGACGGGGAGGAGGAGATCAGAGGAGTGAGCGATGAAGAGGAGGAGGAGGAGGAGGAGCTTGGGGCTTCTGTGGAGGACAAGCAGAACAAGAAAAACTGAATATCTCTCTCTCTCACACACACACACACACACACACACAGTCTTTGCGCTATATCACTCACAACAACAATCTCAGGAAACTGACTGGGACAGACCACACACACTTCCTGTAGTTATGCAGCTACACACACACACACACACACACACACACACACACAGATCTGTCCATACTTGAATGAAGTATACACTCCTTAGTCTATGCTGTGTGTGTGTGTGTGTGTGAGAGAGATGATGATGATTATTATTATTCTGGTCATCTAAACTCACCACACACACACGCACACACACACACACACACAAACACACTTCCTGTTTACTCACACATTAAGGGAATTTTTCTTCTTTATTTATTCTCTGATGTACAACATGACCAGAATTAACACACACACACACACACACATCTCTCGTTATCATTATGGAAAATAATGGAAATCATGAAAGGTAATTGTGATGTATTTAATAAGCTGGTCTCTGATTGGTCGCTCAGCGGGACTCTCTCGTTAGTTAATATCCTGACTCTTTCGTGATCGTTTTCTGTTCTGTCTCCGTGCGGTAGTTCACACCCGAGTGTGTGTCTAAGTGTGTGTGTGCGCGTGTGTGTGCGGCAGTAACCCGAACAAGCAAGTCCACCTGTAAATAGTGTGTAAAGGTTGTTTCTAATAAACCGTATGTTGTTGTTATTTATCGTCTTGAGATAACGATGGAACGGATCGGCCGTCTCTCGTGACGGTTTTAAACCCTGTGTGTGTTTTTCTGCTCTCTCTGGACGTGTGCCGATTAATCGCCATAATCTGCATCACCACGTTACACACCTGGCTATGTAACCTGCGCTAGCCAGCTAGTCCTGCGTTGTGCTAAATCTCATGGTCCAGTCACAAATCAGCTGATCACTTGGCCATAGATTAGAGCTTATCATAAATCCTAATCATTTATATCACTAACGTCATGTTAGCTAGCAGTGTTAGCTTCAGTTAGAAATCAGATTAATTTCAGCTAAGGAAGGAAGATGTTTGCTAACTGCATGTAACCATGGCAACGAGAGTCACCCCATCTGTCCTCAGTTTAATTTCAGCTAGCTAGGCAGCCTACGTTTTGAAGCATTCATGCTAACAGTAAGTACGGTGTTTCTTGGTTAATGTAGTGTACTGTATCACGTGTGTGTGTGTGTGTGTGTGTGTGTGTGTGTGAGATGATCGGCACATGACTAGCGTGATGGGTCCTGCTCTGTACAGGTCACCCGTGTGTGTTTCCTGCTTCTATTAGCTGTAGATTTTTTCCCTTCATTCCTCCAGACTCCAGTTAACGTAAGTGTTATAGTGGCTGTTGATCAGTAAACAAGTTTCAGGAAAATAAATAAATATTTTTAAAAAGTCAGGTCTGAGAGTCTGAGTGCACGACCAGGAACTGTGGATCTTCTGTCCTGTGGTTAAACGTGTTGTTAAAGAGTCATGTGGTGTTTTTAGTCGCTTGTTTCTTTAATGTGATTCACTTTGATTTAAACGTTTACATTCGAATCCAGTTCGATCTAAAGGGGGTTTCTGAAGTGATTCACTTGCAATGATTCGTAATAAACGACTCTCCTAGTCATGTAGTTCAAGCTGAAAATGACTCTTTTACTGATTCACTTAGATTTCTAAACAACTCTTTTCTGATTCATGTACATTTCTAGATGACTCTTTTTGATTCACTTGCACAGCTAAATGACTCTCACTGATTTACTTCATTTTTCCATCACATTTGGAAGCAGCTCACACGCACACACACACACACACACTCACACACACACACTAGTTCTCAGCCGCCTCATCACTCAGTAAGGACTCTTCAGATGATCCACTCATTCATAAACGACTCCCTGTGTGTTCTGAATGGATACAGAAGTGCAGTACTGAGGGAACACTGGGGAACGGTTCCTGGCGGAGACTCAGACTTGAGGGCCAGGACCAGATGAAGGAATCGTGCATTTTTAGGCTTTTGCTGAGGACAGTCACACGGTGTGTGTGTGTGTGTTTCTTTTTCCGCTTTAGTTGTCCCTTCCCCCTTTTTCTCTTCAAGCTCCTAATGATGTTTTCTCTTCCCCTGTCCCCCTCTTTCTCCCTCCCTCCTCCCCACCAGACACACACACACACCCAACTGTGTGTGTATATATATATATATATATATATATATATATATATATAGTGCAGTGTGATTCGTCCTCACGTGTGTGTGTGTGTGTGTGTGTGTGTGTACTTCGTGTCATTTGCACTATGTAAATATGTCAGAGTGACTGGTGTTTATGTGGAACGGTCATATGAAGGATTTCTGTTGTGCTGCTTGTGTTTCTTGCAGGAGCTTTTCTAAAACACACATACGTACACACACTTTTCAATGTGCTCTTTATGACGTCTTGACCAATTAACAAAATTAAACTCTTGTAATGAAAACGAACCTCTGTGGTGCCTGTACTTGTTCATCACAGATTTATCACACACAATTCAATTTTATTTGTATAAACGATTGTCATTGTCTCAAAACAGCTTTACACAATCAAAAGAATTATTTAAGTTTGTATGGAATGTGAATGTGTATGAATCAAAATGTTCAGATAGTCCCTGGTGAGCAAGCCGAGGGCGACAGTGGCAAGGAAAAACTCCCTGAGATTGTAATAGGAAGAAACCTTGAGAGGAACCAGACTCGACAGGGAACCCATCCTCATCTGGGTGAAACAGATAGCAGGAAATGATCTGCATTTATACAGTGTGTTAGGTGGCAGCAGTTCAGCTATAATAGTTGATGTTAATTGATGTTATAATACTTGATGTAAAATGGAGTCCAGTATTCAATTCAATTCAATTTTATTTATATAGCGCTTTTAACAATGGTCATTGTCTCAAAGCAGCTTCACAAAAATTTAAGAAATTTAATTTAACAAAAAAAAAAAAAAAAAAAAAAAAAAATTTTTTATATATATATAGAATAATTATATATAAAGTAATAAGTAAATAAATAAAATTATAATAGAAAATAAATAAATAAAAACAAATAATAATAATAATTATAGAAAAGAAAATAATTGGAATTGTGGATGTGTGAGAAAAATGTGCAGATAATAATGAGATGAATGAATGAAATGTCTCTGATGAGCAAGCCAAGGGTGACGGCGACGGTGGCAAGGAAAAACTCCCTGAGATGGCATTAGGAAGAAACCTTGAGAGGAACCAGACTCAACAGGGAACCCATCCTCATTTGGGCGATAACAGATAGAAATGATATAACATCTTGTGTGTTGTGCAGGTGAAAAATCAATATGACAGAAATTATTTAAATGGTCATGAAGACCAGTTCAGCATAGGGACGAGTCAGTAGGTGCAGAGGGCAGATGAGGTCTGGATCACTGGAAGCACAGGAGCAGCATGTGTAGCTCCAGTAGTTATTGGAGACTCAGGTAGACTTGTAGGAAATTCCAGTCCTGAACTATCGAATTGTCAAGTCCTCAGAGAAACAGCTGACCACACCAGTCGAGGCCAGAACCATCTTCTAAGTAGAGAGAATCATCCCCAGCCACCAGACGCATCCTAAAGAGACACACGGGGCATCCATGCGATGAGACGTCCAACCAGAAACGGGGCACCAGGATGGATCAGACAGGTCCGGAGGGCAGAGGGAGTCTGGATCACTGGCAGCTCAGGAACCACATGTGTAGCTCGACAGAGAGAGAGAGAGAGTGAAAGGGGGAGACGGGGAGAAAGGAAAGAGAAAGAGGGGGAGAGATGGCAATTAGGTATGGTCACAGTCACAATGTATAATGTGAATGTATATTTACTGTAGAGTGCAAGCAGGGACTCCGGCAGGACTAACTATGACATCATAACTAAAAGGGAGGAGCCAGAAGGAAACACAAACATGAGGGGGAACTGAGATGTAAAGCAAACAATCATTAAATTAATAGTTTTTTAGCCTAGACTTAAACACTGAGACTGTGTCTGAGTCCCGAACACTATTTGGAAGACTATTCCATAATTTTGGGGCTTTGTAAGAAAAAGCTCCGCCCCCAGCTGTAGTTTTCATAATACGCGGTACTGATAAGCAGCCTGCATCCTTTGACCGAAGTAGGCGTGGCGGATCGTAAGACACTAGCAGTTCGCTCAGATACTGCGGCGCGAGACCATTTAATACCTTATATGTCAAGAGTAATATTTTAAAATCAATGCGAAATTTCACAGGGAGCCAATGTAGTGAAGATAAGATAGGGGTGATGTGCTCATATCTTCTGGTTCTAGTGAGGACTCTCGCTGCTGCATTCTGGACTAGCTGAAGCTTGTTTATGCACCTAACAGAACAACCAGACAGTAAGGCATTACAATAGTCCAACCTAGAAGTGATAAAAGCATGAACTAGTTTTTCTGCATCGTTTAGCGACAATATATTTCTTATCTTGGCAATATTTCTGAGGTGAAAGAATGCTATCCTGGTGATATTATCTACATGAGCTTCAAATGAAAGGCTGGAATCTATAATCACGCCGAGGTCTTTTACTGTTGCACTTGACGGAACAGAAAGGCCATCTAAAGTTACGGTGTGATCTAAGATTTTACTTCTAGCTGTATGCGGTCCTATGACTAGAACTTCTGTCTTATCCGGATTAAGCAGAAGGAAGTTAATTAGCATCCAATTTCTTATGTCCTGCACACATTGCTCAACTTTAGTAAGATGGTTTTTCTCATCAGGTTTTGTTGAGACGTATAGCTGTGTGTCGTCAGCATAACAATGAAAACTAATACCATGCTTACGGATTATGTTGCCCAGAGGAAGCATGTAAAGGGAAAAAAGCAGTGGGCCTAAAACTGAACCCTGCGGAACGCCAAACTCCACTAGAGAACATGCAGAATAATCACCATTTAAGTCTACATACTGATAACGATCGGTCAAATAGGATCTGAGCCAGGAGAGGGTTGTACCCTTAATTCCTACTAAATTTTCTAATCTGTGAAGAAGAATAGCATGATCAATAGTGTCAAAAGCTGCACTGAGGTCGAGTAATACAAGCATAGTTACACAACCCTGATCAGAGGCCAATAGGAGGTCATTTACTACTTTAACGAGTGCTGTTTCTGTGCTGTGATGAGGCCTAAATCCTGACTGATACAGTTCATGTATGCCATTTCGATGTAGATATGAGCATAGCTGCTCCGCTACTATCTTTTCCAGAATCTTAGAGATAAAGGGGAGGTTTGATATTGGCCTGTAATTGGACAGCTGACAGGGGTCGAGGTCAGGTTTCTTAATTATTGGTTTAATAACTGCTACTTTAAAAGATTTTGGAACATAACCAATGCTGAGTGAGGAATTAATTATTCTCAACAACGGTTCTGTTATTACTGGTACTATCTGTTTAAGAAAATGTGTCGGTATAGGATCTAATATACAGGTTGATGAATTTGCAGAAGAGATGAGTGAAATTAGTTCATTCTCTTCAAGAGGAGTAAAGTATTCTAGGTTTGAATCTGACATGGCTAGGTTAACATCAGTATCAATTACATTGTTTGGTTTCAAAGCCTCAATTTTATGCCTGATATTTACAATTTTATTATTAAAAAAGTTCATGAAGTCCTCACTATTGCATGATGTTGTTGTGGAGATTTCTGTAGTGGTCTTATTTCTGGTTAATTTGGCTACGGTATTAAATAAAAATCTAGGATTATTTTTATTTTCTTCTATAAGAGTGGAGAGATACGTTGATCTAGCTACACTAAGAGCTTTCCTATAGTTCAGGATGCTCTCTTTCCATGCTATTTGAAATACTAGCAATTTAGTTTGACGCCATTTACGCTCTAATTTCCGAGCAGTCTGTTTTAAAGTGCGCGTGTGATCGTTATACCAGGGAGCGAGTTTCTTATCTCTAATAATTTTTCTTTTAGCTGGAGCTACATTATCTAAGGTACAACGAAGTGTCGACTCTAAATATTCAGTCGCCTGATCAAGTTCTGTGGGGTCAGACGGTGGCCTAATCGAAGTTGGTAACTCTGGGAGATTACTGATAAAACTCTGTGTGGTAGTTGATGTGAATGTACGTTTAATACGGTAGCGCAGTGCTGTGCGTACATTATCACTGTGACACACTTGAATGGAGACAAGATAGTGATCTGAGATAATTTCAGACAGTGGAATTGTGAATACATTTCTTATAATTAATCCGAAGAATATTACTAAATCTAAAGTGTGACCTGCTTTATGAGTGGGTCCTACTACACACTGATTTACGCCTACGGAGTCCAGTATGGATATAAATGCTGTTCTCAGAGGGTCTTCTGGATTCTCAAAATGAATGTTAAAATCTCCAGCAATTAACACTTTGTCTACAGAAACGACCAGGTCTGAGATGAAATCCGCAAATTCACTAAGAAATTCAGAATACGGCCCTGGAGGTCTGTAAATTATAATTAGTGGAATCGACTGAGCTGATTTAATATACTTAAATACACTTATGTTACTATAGAGAATTTCAAATGAGTTAAATTTGTGTCTGTGTTTTTGTACGATAGACAGATTATCATTATGAATAACTGCGACGCCTCCTCCTCTACCAGTTAACCGAGGCTGGTGTATGTAGCTGTATCCAGGAGGACTAGCTTCATTTAGAGCTACATACTCGTCCTGTTTAACCCATGTTTCAGTTAAACAGAGTATATCAAACGCCTGATCTGTGATAATTTCATTAACAATAACTGCTTTTGATGCGAGAGATCTAATATTTAACAATCCTATCTTCAGATCAGAGCTGCCGGCTGCGCATTCAGTATGATCTGAGTTTGTGGTCTTTATGTTAATTAAATTATTGAAACAGACTTTCTGAGTCTTTCTACATTTTTGCTTAGCTCGGGGAACAGACACAGTCTCAATATGGTGAACCCTGAGTGACGACTCTATGCAGCTAGCAGACGGTTGGTTTAGCCTGTCTGTCTGCTCCCTGGCCTGGGCTCTGGATTGTCACCGATTAACTAGACCTCTACTGAGACTATGAGCTATACTACAGGATAACACCTGACACATGTCCAGGGTTACATTAATTATGTATAAAATGTATAAAATATTTTAAAATGTATTATAATGCTGGTCCAGTACACCTCTTATCATTTCACTGGTTTGGTAAAATAATTATCTTCCGTAACATCTTAAAGCCGGGTGAATAATTTTGGTGAATTTGGTTTGGCATGCTGCCACTCGCGCAAAATCAATAAATAGGATTGTTTAGAGTGAACGGATTACAAGGTTTTATATAAAGACCACCAGGGGGCGGTGTTTGATAAAACATAAAGCATGCCAATTTTGGAAGAAGTCATTTTAAATAAAATCCCCCGAAAACTGTCGCTCATCATTCACACCTCACCTGGTCATGGTCCCTGTGTGTGTGTGTGTGTGTGTGTTTGTGTGTGTGTGTGTGTGTGTGTGAGAGAGAGAGAGAGAGAGAGAGAGAGAGAGACAGCAGGACGTAGCAGTTTGATAAAGATGCATTTGTCTAACTGCATGTGTTCTGGACGTGTTAGCCATCATGTGTCAGTCCTGCCGCTCGCTCTCCATCCAAATGTCTGATCCTGGTGGGGTATCATCACACTCCGCCCTGTGGGTTCAATTCAGCTGCAGGTTTAGCCGTAATTCGTCTCATATATATTACTTCACAGTAAAATTCTTTATTCTTTACGCATCCCAGCTGTATGTTAGTAGGCTGGGGTTAGAGCACAGAGTTATACATTATACAGCGCCCCCTGGAGCAGACAGGTGTAAGGGCCCAATAGCTGCAACTGAGCAGGGCGTGGACTCTAACTGCTTACTTTCTGATCAGTAACTTAGAGCCTTAACACACTGAGCCACCACCGCCTCAGTAATGAGTGTGTGTCATGCAGAATTCGATCCTGGTCGGATCATCAGCTGTCAGGTGGAATTTAAATTCTCCAACATTCCATGAGAGATCCAGCAGCGTTCTTCTTACAGCCCAAGAGCTGATTCTCTGATATCTGAGCCACGATGTTCGACTCTGGCTTCAGCAGTGTCCGGAAATGAATCTTTCTCCTGCCAGCGCTAAACAGGCAGCGACCCACCCTCATACTGTCCTGACTGGACCAGAGGAAACAGCGCTGATCAGAAAGTGTTTCTCTCTGCCGCTGGGTGAAAATATACTCGAAGCATTAATAAAGGATTTAGACCATACTGCATATCTTAGCTAATATGGCAGACTGGTGGGTCTCGGTTGGTCTACATCTTGTCACTGGTGGGTTTAGGAGATAAAGCACCAGGTTCACAGGCATGTTGTCACTCTGGAGAGATCCAAAGTTAACCATTTTTGTGCCTGCATAAGCCCAGTTTAGAAGCAAACCTGTTTGTGGCAAAGCTGATGAGAAGCAACACCTAGGTCAACACCTAGGTCAGGATGCAGAGGAACTCTTTTTCATCCTGTACCCACACCAGGGATGTTACAAGGCACTCACACATGTTCTGCCGAGCCCTAAACCAGCAGACTCACACACTCACGTCACAGCAGATACCTGAGTGTTCCATATTTCCTAAATCCAAACACCTCTACAGCTCCATGGAACTGCCCATGATGGACTCTGCACAGCCCGACACCTTGCCCACTGAGCAGTGCTTCCTTCAGACCAGTGGATGTTGTCAATGTGCAGACCTGAGCCTCACTGGTGGCTCCTGAGCTTCATAGCACTGAGGGTCATGTGAAGACTGCATGTTAGAATGTTCTGCTCTTCCCCTTTTGGATCAAAAGAGTTAACTCTATGGTTACCAAAAGTATGTGAACCCCTTCCCCTCACATCCGATGTGGCTCCTTTCATAGTTGTACACAATGTCTTTGTGTTTTCTGTAGCATTAAAGTTTCCCCTCACTGAACCTGAGAGAAACTAAACCGAAACCTTATCCTAGCGATGGCGCCAGCTCCAAAAATGGGGAATAATTTTCTGGAATGGGACTTTTAATTACATATGTGTGTAATGACCGGGGTGCACATACTTTCTGCCATATAGTATAATGCATATTTCATGTTCTCATCAGTTTTGAGGCTTGCTTGCCAGTGAAAAACTTTAAAGTCCTGCGTGCTGATGTCTCTTTAGCACCACAAGTGTTCATGAGATCTACTGTATGCAGATGGTCCAGTACCCTTAGGGCCAGAGGTTCTGCTGTACATGGGTGAAAGGCTCCTATGTCCTCCATACTGAGCAGCAGACCTGCAGAGACACTCCCACCCTTTGCTCACACATTGCAGTGCTCTGGCACACTTTATTATTATAAAGCAGACTATTTATGATAATAATAATAATAATAATAATAATAACAATAATAATAATAATAATAATAATAATAATAATAATAATAATGCATGAATATTATCATGCTCATTAGGTTTGTTCAGGTTCCTGTGCAGTACTATTTCCTGAGGATGATATAAAAAGTTTTAAACACAACACCACTCTCTTGAACCTGATGAACTTTCTGAAGTCCTTAAACTCGACTTACTGTTTCTGGGAGCCCGTTGGTTTCTGGTCCAATTGGACAACTCTGTGAAGAACAACGTCTGCTAGCAGAGACCATGGCCCAGGTCTGGCAAGATTTCACCAGGGCACAAGTGGCCATCTTCATGACCCTTAAACAACCTGAGAGAGAGAGAGAGAGAGAGAGAGAGAGAGAGAGAGGAGGTCTGGTAGTCATCACTCCCAGGTCATGACTTCAGTGTACTAATGAATGTGTATCCATTTCCTCATTATATACACTGTGTGTGTGTGTGTGTGCGTGTGTGTGTGTGTGCGTGTGAGAGAGAGAGAAAGAGAGAGAGAGAGGTGAGATCATCTTTAATTTATCTTGGATAGTATGTGTTGGGTGAGTCCTGTGTGACTCATTCTCTGTTTGGAAGATGAGAGTTGTAAAATTGCGTGTGTGTGTGTGTGTGTGTGTGTGTGTGTGTGTGTGTGTGTGAGTGTGTATGTTAAAGGAATGAGATGGGAGTATTGTTTCCTGAGAAACAAAGGTACAGACAAATGGAGAGATTCACTGTATACACTGTGAAAAATAAGGAAAAATTAATGTATAGGGTATGGGGAGTAGGGTATAGGGTATGGGGAGGAGGGTATGGGGAGGAGGGTATAGGGTATGGGGAGTAGGGTATAGGGTATGGGGAGTAGGGTATAGGGTATGGGGAGGAGGGTATAGGGTATGGGAGTAGGGTATAGGGTATGGGGAGTAGGGTATAGGGTATGGGGAGGAGGGTATAGGGTATGGGGAGTAGGGTATAGGATATGGGGAGTAGGGTATAGGGTATGGGGAGGAGGGTATAGGGTATGGGAGTAGGGTATAGGGTATGGGGAGTAGGGTATAGGGTATGGGGAGGAGGGTATAGGGTATGGGGAGGAGGGTATGGGGAGTAGGGTATAGGGTATGGGAGTATGGTATAGGGTATGGGGAGTAGGGTATAGGGTATGGGGAGTAGGGTATGGGAGTAGGGTATTACGTATGGGGAGGAGGGTATAGGGTATGGGAGTATGGTATGGGGAGTAGGGTATAGGGTATGGGGAGTAGGGTATAGGGTATGGGAGTAGGGTATAGTGTATGGGAGTAGGGTATTACGTATGGGGAGGAGGGTATAGGGTATGGGGAGGAGGGTATAGGGTATAGGGAGGAGGGTATAGGGTATGGGGAGGAGGGTATAGGGTATGGTGAGGAGGGTATGGGGAGTAGGGTATAGGGTATGGGAGTATGGTATAGGGTATGGGGAGGAGGGTATAGGGTATGGGGAGTAGGGTATGGTGAGTAGGGTATAGGGTATGGGAGTAGGGTATGGGGAGTAGGGTATAGGGTATGGGAGTAGGGTATAGGGTAAACGCTATGATGTATAGGGTGTAGAGTATAGGGTGTAATGTTTAAGGAATAGGATATAAGGTGTAAGGTATAGGATACTGGGTGTAAGGTATAGGGTATGGGGTGTAGGGTGTAGGGTATGGGGTATATTGATTAGGTTATAGGGAATAGGATTTGGGGTGTAGTGCGTATGGTATAAGATATGGAGTGTATAGTGTAAGGTATAGGGTACATGGTGTAAGCTATAGAATATTGGGTGTAAGGTATAGGGTATGGGGTGTAGGGAATGGGGAGGAGGGTATAGGGTATGGGGAGTAGGGTGTAGGGTATGGGGTGTAGGGTGTAGGGTACGTGGTGTAAGGTATAGGATATTGGGTGTAAGGTATAGGGTATGGGGTGTAGGGTATAGGGTATGGGGAATATTGATTAGGTTATAGGGAATAGGATTTGGGGTGTAGTGCGTATGGTATAAGATATGGAGTGTATAGTGTAAGGTATATAGTGTAAGTTAAATGGTCTCGCGCCACAGTATCTGAGCGAACTGCTAGTGTCTTACGATCCACCACGCCTACTTCGATCAAAGGATGCAGGCTGCTTATCAGTACCGCGTATTATGAAAACTACAGCTGGGGGCAGAGCTTTTTCTTACAAAGCCCCAAAATTATGGAATACAGTAGTCTTCCAAATAGTGTTCGGGACTCAGACACAGTCTCAGTGTTTAAGTCTAGGCTAAAAAACTATTTATTTAACCAAGCATTTTATAAATAGATTTGCCATAAGGTAAAGGAGCAGATCTGGGGGACTCATGGACGTAGAGTATTATGGTGAACTGGTATGTTTAGATGCTGTCTTCCTCACTCTCATTTGATCACTCAGGTTTGTTGACGGTGAGGTGATTGTTTGCTTTACATCTCAGTTCCCCCTCATGTTTGTGTTTCCTTCTGGCTCTCCCTTTTAGTTATGCTGTCATAGTTAGTCCTGCCGGAGTCCCTGCTTGCACTCTACAGTAAATATACATTCACATTAGACATTGTGACTGTGACCATACCTAATTGCAATCTCTCCTCCTCTTCTATTCCTCCCCCTCTTTCTCTTTCCTCTCTCCCCCTGTCTCCCCTTTCACTCTTTCTCTCTCTCTCTCTGTCGAGCTACACATGTGGTTCCTGAGCTGCCAGTGATCCAGACTCCCTCTGCCCTCCGGACCTGTCTGATCCATCCTGGTGCCCGGTTTCTGGTTGGAGGTCTCATCGCATGGATGCCCCGTGTGTCTCTTTAGGATGCGTCTGGTGTCTGGGGATGATTCTCTATACTTAGAAGATGGTTCTGGCCTCGACTGGTGTGGTCAGCTGTTTCTCTGAGGACTTGACAATTCGATAGTTCAGGACTGGAACTTTCTACAAGTCTATCTGAGTCTCGAATAACTACTGGACTCCATTTTACATCAAGTATTATAACATCAATTGACATCAACTATTATAGCTGAACCTAACACTTAACACTGTATAAATGCAGATCATTTCCTGCTATCTGTTTCACCCAGATGAGGATGGGTTCCCTGTCGAGTCTGGTTCCTCTCAAGGTTTCTTCCTATTACCGTCTCAGGGAGTTTTTCCTTGCCACTGTCGCCCTCGGGCTTGCTCGCCAGGGAATATCAGAACATTTTGATTCATACACATTCACATTCCATACAAACTTAAATAATTCTTTTGATTGTGTAAAGCTGTTTTGAGACAATGTCAATTGTTAAAAGCGCTATACAAATAAAACTGAATTGAATTGAATTGTATAGGGTACATGGTGTAAGGTATAAAATATTGGGTGTAAGGTATAGAATATTGGGTGTAAGGTATAGGGTATGGGGTGTAGGGTGTAGGTTATGGGGTGTAGGGTACCTAGTGTAAGGTATAGGATATTGGGTGTAAGGTATAAAACTATCAAGTTAAGCTTTAAAGGTACAGTGGGTCTGAAACCATATTGAGATTCGTTTTTGTGCACTTTATTGTGCTTTTATTTCAAATGAACTAAATTTACATTTCAGCCAGAACCTGAACTCACCAAGACACATCTCGCATTTATTCACTTCTCATTCAGCAGCTCCTTCAGCAGCAGCTCTTGCTTCAAGTCTTCTTGGCAAAATCTCTACACTCCTGGATTTGGGTGTTCCTCCCGTTCTTGCTGACAGATCCTCTCCAGCTCTCAGACTGGAAGTTGACCATCTGTGAACCTTCAGCCCTCTCCAAAGATATTCTCTGTGGTCCATATGTTTTGGCTTTAGAAGGACCACTCAGAAACATTCAGAGACTTTACCTGAAGCCACTGTAGTGGGGTTGAGGCTGTACACTTCCGGTCATCTTCACCTAAATCTGAGGTCATGTGCACTGTGGAGCAGGTTTCCTTCAAGGATCACTCTATTTGGTTGCGTTCAATCATTCATCTCTCCCTCAGTACTACCAAGTCTCCTCGTCCCTGTCGCTTGCCTGATGCTGCCACCACCATGCTTCACTGTAAGGGTGGTATTAAGCAGTCCATGAGCAGTAGCCGGCTTTGTTTAGAGTTCAGCCTATTTTTAAATATACTATTTTTGTCTCATTAGACCAGATAATGTTTCTTCTCATGCTTTCTGAGTGCTGTAACTCAGGAGTGGCTTTTGCTTTACCATGGTCTCTAAAATAAAGACCTGATTGATTTCTGAAACCTTCTGTCCGGTTTTTCAATCTCTGCAGAGGAAGAACGTTCTGATAGAGTAGACACTGGGCTCTTGGTCACCTCTAGGAGGTGTGTTCCTTCCATGTCACAATGATGAAGTTCGCTGTGTTTCTTTCATTAGAAATGGTTTCATCCCCTTTGGCGCACTCCTCTGTCTCAACAAGGAGTCTGTGGACGTTCCTTGGATTTAATGGCTCGGTTTGGCCTGATGTGCACTGTGAGTGGTGGGAACCTATACACACCGGGGTGTTTATTTGTTTGTGTGTGTGTGTGTGTGTGTGTGTGTGTGTCTGTGTTCTACTTCATGCCACATTAGGCAAGATCTAGAGACATCCCGAGCTAACCAAAGCAAACAGGACAAATCTGAGCTCCTTAGATAGCTTTTACCCAATAGGTGGAATAATTTCCTAAATTACAAAACTGCTTTTTCCTTAATAATGATCTATTATTGGCTGAAGATTAATAGCAAAGGGTTATTTTAAATGAAATATATTAAGTGTGCAAAATGTTAAGGGGTTCTTCAGTCTTTACCGGTCCCTCTGTGTAAGAGTTCAAATAGGGCGGATGGTGAAGGTCCAGACAGTAAAGGTGAGAGTATCAGGGTTAAGGACAGGAGTGAGGGGTGAGGGGTGAGGGGGTGGGGTAAGAGGGGGGGGGTAAGAGGGGGTGATTTGAGTGATGGAGTGTACAGTGTGTTAGTGTTAGTTACTAACTAGTGTTAGTAGTGTTTGAAGTGAGCAGACGAGTGGGTGAGTGAAGTTCGGGAAACCGAGAGGAAACACAGTTTTTCTGTGCCAAAACACACACACACACACACACACATGAATACACACAAACATGCAGAAGAATGCAATCGTCATGTGACACACCTGTGATGATGTCATTCTTTGTTAATTGAAGCATCTCATCTGAAAACTGAACCACAAGTGTTCCTCATCACACACACGCATGCTGTGTCTGTCTGTGTGTGTGTGTGTGTGTGTGTGTGTGTGTGTGTGTGTGTGTGTGTGTGTGTGTGTCTGAGTGAGAAACTGGAATAGAATGTTTTCCAAGCCGTAGATGGTCAAAAATGTGAAGGGACACACACACACACACACACACACACAACATCCTAAACATGAAGTCCTTGGTGGGAGATCTGAGGATCTGAAACATTGTCTCATACACACACACACACACACACACACACACACACACAAACTCTTTGTGTGTCAGTGCACAGGAATGTCTCACACACACACACACACACACACACACACACACACACACACACACACACACACACACACAGAGTTCTCTAACAAAATCCTACAACATTCCATCTATTTGAAATGAAAGTGGTTTATTCTGCATCACAACAACCATCTGAAACAACACAAACAGAAGAGATGAAGCTTAATCTGAACAAAGTGTAACACACACACACACACACACACACACCGTTTTCATTCACTAAACTGCAAGAGACTCTTAACTGTGGTCTCATCTGATCCACTTTAATCAAACAATCACATTAAATATCGACAGAGACGTCAGTAGCAAAAACAAGCAGCAGTGTGTGTGTGTGTGTGTGTCTGGCTAGAGCAGTTAGCATGTTTTGCTAATCTAATCTGATACGTGTAACATGTAAATCATACAAAACAGGGCGCACAAACTTTTGAGCATATTTACATTTTCATGTTCCCCCCACACACACCTGGATTTGATGTCTTTGGGCTTTTGTTGAAAAATTCATATGAGTTTGTATGTTTATTCCCAGGCACGTGCAGAGGGGGTGGGGGGGGGGGGTGATTGAGAACCCGCCCCTTTTCCTCCAGGACGCCTCGAGTGCCCTTTTCTTGTTGTTGTTGTTGTTTTTAAAGTGTATGTGCGTATGGAACCCTGTCTTTGCCCCTCAACAATAAAATGTAACTATTAATCTCAATTTTGCTAAATAAAAGGATCGGGCTTGCATCAGTCACATGACTGCCATTAACCAATGCTCGCCCTTGAGGGCAGCGAGCGCTCGTTACGAGCCGGGTACGAGCTCGCGAAGTGCACGCGCATTTCCTGCAGGCTGGGTGGTGCGGAGCTGCAGGAGAAGCAGATTAACTGGAAGCAACAGAACAGTAAATACACAGCGCACACTGTAGAGTCTCTAACAACAAATGAAGTGAAATTAATGAGCAACAGCGCGACGAACATGACCTGCCCTTTTCTGCCCTCCAGCACCATCAGCAACAGGAGCAGCAGTAATCCCTCAACACTGCAACACTGTACACCATCAGGTCAAACATAGGCTACATTTGATCTGCATTGTCTCCACCTGATGACATCATACAGTATGATGCAATTCCATATTAGATTCGTCATGAATGTGAGTTGCTGTTATTCAGCCTGTTCTATCTTTTTTAACTTCCCCGTCACTTTACACATCTCTTTACACATCTCTGCATGGCCCTGTTTATTCCTCTGTGTGTACTGTATGTGTGTGTGTGTATGTGTGTGTGTGTGCGTGTGTGTGTGTGATGTTTTGAGATTCATCTGGTGTTGTGTTAAGTGTGATGCGATCCTGTGACAATGATGATGATTTACATGTTGTGTTTTTTTTTAAACACATGATGACTCGTTTCTGTGTGTGTGTTTTGAATGGGAATTGAAATAACACACACAAACACGCACACACAGGAAGTGATGCCAAAACTAATAAACAGTGTGAATGTTTTAGTTAAATCATCTGCCCCCCCCTCACACACACACACAGATGTGTAACAGTATCTTCGTGAGATTTGTCTGTTTTGCATTAATGCTAATAATGCTATGTCTCTGCGCTAACCTTAAATCTGTCCTGTACTTATATGCAGGAGAAACGTTCATCACTTACAGTAGACTGGAGCTGTCACACACACATCAGACATACCTGCAGAAACACCTGTGCCACACACACACACACACACACACACACACACACACACACACATCCTGGAAAGTGAATTGTGTAATTTGTGGTGAGAACGAGGAAACATTCCTGCTGAAAGTAGGTCAGGATTTTTGGGAGCCTTCAGCAGCTCCATCTGTTCTGTCCATCCTGGAACAGAGCACTATCACAGGAGATGACACTGAGTCGAGACAGAACACTGAGGCGAGACCAGCACACTGAGCGGAGACCTGAACACAGAGCCGAGACCCGAACACAGAGCCGAGACCAGAACACAGAGCCGAGACCAGAACACTGAGCCGAGACCAGAACACAGAGGCGAGACCAGTATACAGAGACGAGACCAGAACACAGAGCCGAGACCAGTACACAGAGCAGAGACCAGAACACAGAGCCGAGACCAGTACACTGAGCCGAGACCAGAACACTGACCCGAGACCTGAACACAGAGCCGAGACCTGAACACTGAGCCGAGACCAGTACACAGAGCCGAGACCAGTACACTGACCCGAGACCTGAACACTGAGGCGAGACCAGTACACTGAGGCGAGACCAGTACACTGAGACGAGAGCAGAACACTGAGCCGAGAGCAGAACACTGAGCCGAGACCAGAACACTGAGCCGAGACCAGTACACAGAGCCGAGACCAGAACACTGAGGCGAGACCTGAACACAGAGCCGAGACCAGAAGACTGAGCCGAGACCAGTACACAGAGCCGAGACCAGTACACTGAGCCGAGACTTGAACACAGAGCCGAGACCAGAAGACTGAGCCGAGACCAGTACACGGAGCCGAGACCAGAACACTGAGCCGAGACCAGAACACAGAGCCGAGACCAGTACACTGAGACGAGAGCAGAACACTGAGCCGAGACCAGTACACAGAACCGAGACCAGAATGCTGAGCCGAGACCAGTACACAGAACCGGGACCAGCACACTGACCCGAGACCTGAACACAGAGCCGAGACCAGCACACTGAGCCGAGACCTGAACACAGAGCCAGAACCAGAACACTGAGCCGAGACCAGAAGACTGAGCTGAGACCAGAACACTGAGCCGAGACCAGTACACTGAGCCGAGACCAGAACACTCAGCCGAGACCAGCACACAGAGCCGAGACCAGTACACAGAGCCGGGACCAGAACACTGACCCGAGACCAGTAATCAGAGCCGGGACCAGAACACTGAGCCGAGACCAGTACACAGAGCCGAGACCAGAACACTGAACCGAGACCAGTACACAGAGCCGAGACCAGAACACTGACCCGTGACCAGAACACTGACCCGAGGCCAGTATACAGAGCCGAGACCAGTACACTGAGCCGAGACCAGAACACTGAGCCGAGACCAGATCACTGACCCGAGACCAGAACACTGAGCCGAGACCATTACACTGAGCCGAGACCAGTACACTGACCCGAGACCAGTACACAGAGCCGAGACCAGTACACTGAGCCGAGACCAGTACACAGATCCGAGACCAGAACACTGAACCGAGACCAGTTCACTGAGCCGAGAGCAGAACACTGAGCCGAGACCAGTACTCTGAGCCGAGACCAGATCACTGAGCAGAGACCAGGACACAGAGCCGAGACCAGCACACTGAGCCGAGACCAGCACACTGAGCCGAGACCAGCACACTGAGCCGAGACCAGTACACAGAGCCGAGACCAGTACACTGAGCCGAGACCAGAACACTGCCCCGAGACCAGTAATCAGAGCCGAGACCAGAACACTGAGCCGAGACCAGTACACAGAGCCGAGTCCAGAAGACTGACCCGAGACCAGTATACAGAGCCGAGACCAGAACACTGAGCCGAGACCAGTACACTGAGCCGAGACCAGAACACTGAGCCGAGACCAGTACACTGAGCCGAGACCAGAATACAGAGCCGAGACCGTACCCTGAGCCGAGACCAGAACACTGACCCGAGACCAGTACACTGAGTCGAGACCAGAACACAGAGCCGAGACCAGTACACTGAGCTGAGACCAGAACACTGACCCGAGACCAGTACACTGAGCCGAGACCAGTACACTGACCCGAGACCAGTACACAGAGCCGAGACCAGTACACTGAGCCGAGACCAGAACACTGACCCGAGACCAGTACACAGAGCTGAGACCAGTACACTGAGCCGAGACCAGAACACAGAGCCGAGACCAGTTCACTGAGCCGAGACCAGCACACTGAGCCGAGACCAGCACACAGAGCCGAGACCAGAACACTGAGCCGAGACCAGTACACAGAGCCGAGTCCAGAACACTGACCCGAGACCAGTATACAGAGCCGAGACCAGAACACTGAGCCGAGACCAGAACACTGAGCCGAGACCAGTACACTGAGCCGAGACCAGAATACAGAGCCGAGACCGTACCCTGAGCCGAGACCAGAACACTGACCCGAGACCAGTACACTGAGTCGAGACCAGAACACAGAGCCGAGACCAGTACACTGAGCTGAGACCAGAACACTGACCCGAGACCAGAACACTGACCCGAGACCAGTACACAGAGCCGAGACCAGTACACTGAGCCGAGACCAGAACACAGAGCCGAGACCAGTTCACTGAGCCGAGACCAGCACACTGAGCCGAGACCAGCACACAGAGCCGAGACCAGACCAGTAAGCAGAGACCAGAACACTGAGCCGAGACCAGCACACAGAGCCGAGACCAGAACACTGAACCGATACCAGAACACTGAACCGAGACCAGTACACTGAGACGAGACCAGAGATCAGAACCGTACTGAGCCAAGACCAGTACACAGAACCGAAACCAGCACACAGAGCCGAGACCAGCACACAGAGCCGAGACCAGCACACTGAGCCGAGACCAGCACACTGAACCGAATCCAGAACACTGAGACGAGACCAGTATATAGAGCAGAGACCAGCAGTAAATGGTGTGCAAAGCAATTGTGCAGGTTGGTGTTGCGAAATTGGTAGATGGTGTTCTTTTGAGCATGTGTGTATGTGTGTTTATCAGTCCAGTCCCTTTTCATTGAGAAGACGGATGGTTTGTGGAAAGGACCTGTTACACAGTCTGGATGTGAGGCCCAAATTCTTCAGTACCTTTTTCCTTATGGCAGGAGGATGAAGAGGGAGTGTGAGTGATGTGTCTGATCAGCCACAATGCTGGTGGCTTTGCGCAAGCAGCGTGTGGTGTTGATGTCTGTGATCGAGGTAAGAAAGACCCTGGTAATGTCCTCAGCAATCCTCATTATTCGCTGTAGGGTCTTGTCAGGTGAGCATCAGTGTTTAAATCTGATGCAGAAAGTACAGGAAGCCAGTGGAGGAAGCGGCGTGGTGTGGAGGTGTGGGAGAACTACCTATACCTAGAGAGACAGGATTTGCAACAATGGGATGGCCAACATTTTATTTCTCTCTCTTGAAAAGTGATTTCTGGGACATGATCCTGTATCCTTGGAAACCCCAGAATAATGGGTTATTTCTTGCAGAATGATCTGGAGGGTAATGCAGTGTAGCGGTCAGTATAGTTGGCTGCAGCTCCAGAGTCGATCAACGCTGTTACATGAAAATTTCCTCCACAGTGGGATTGTGGTGTGTAAGGAGAGAGGTTGTAATCATGGAGTGGAGTTGAAGGATCACCAATTTGACATTCTCAGGGCAGTAATGGGGCTTGACAGAGGAGTGTGTGATGATATGTTGAGGGCTCTTACAATACAGTAATATAGTTGCTCAGATCATTGTTGCTGAAGCTTTTTCTCATTTGTTGTGGCTGTTTAGGTTCAGGTGAAGACACTTCCTCCAAGGCCAATGAGCTGCTCTATGTGGGTTTTCTTTTCTTTTCCTGCATTAAGGCAGATGTTCTCAAACAGATTGTCGAAATAAGCCTTGTCACCCCAGCAGTACAGTTTAGGCAATAATTTTGTCATTAGCCCCTGATGAAAAGCTGCTTTGAGTAGTGGCTCATTCCACCCACTGCCGGCTGCCATAGTGCAGAAGCTCATGGTGCAGTCAGCTCACTTTGTCTCCCCTGCTTCAGACGCTCATCCACATCTTTTTCCTTTATGATCGAAGACGTTTCCAAAAAGCAATTGTAGGAGTTGATGTTTTGTCCTCCTTGCTTCTATACCTCAGTAATCCACCCAAGGGCCTCTCTGGTGAGAAGACCTTCTTGGCCTGAGAAATATAGGAAGCACTGGAGCATGACGGCCTTATCTTCTGCAGGTTCTCTGGCCGTGTGATGAGTAGTTCTGGAGGGATACACAGGGATACCTGAGCAGGTAGTGGTGTCATGAATGCTTGTAGCTGGGACATTGCGGTGGTTTGTTGCACTATTTGTTGACATGTGTGTTCAAGGTCCTTATTCAGCTTGCTGGTGGACTGCCCTTGGTTTTCTCAGGCAGCTTTCAGGTTGGTGACTTCTTCTGCGGCATCTACAATAACAATGTATTAACCTCTACTGACACATTTTATACATAAGTTCATAAGTTATATTTATGTAATTATGTAAGTTATATTATACTGGATATAAGTCCCATGGAGTCGCTGGACTACAACTCTTGTCCAGTTTTTTTACTCTGTGTCTTGCTCTGTTACGTAAGTTCTACATCTTGGTGTGTAGTCCAGAGCTCCTACTCCTGTTTCTTTTTTTATCATGTTCATTAAAGAGGTAAAAACTATATAAATTAATTAACAGTGAGAAAGGAACCAAGTAACTATTAATGGAACAAGACAACCTGAGGGCGCTTTCACATAAGGGCCAAGGGATTGTTTCGGAGAACAATCAACCCTAAAGTCTGGTTCATGCTGATCAGTGAGAACATGCTCGTTGCACAAGTCCACTTGAAGAGGTGGTATTTAGCATGATACGGCACACTTGGACGGCGCGCATGGATCGAATCAGATACTGTATGGAAGCCAAACGTGGAAGCAGATCAGCAGGGAAGCAGATCAATGTTTAGACATGACATCATCAGTGCCGTCTGTCTCCTCTCAAATCTCTGTGTGTCTGTAGCACGCTCCAGTCTCATCCACTGACCTACACAGCCGAAGCTGATACAGCAGGTAGGCACACGACAGCATCACTCTTCACATTTTTTCCAGAAAATCATTTAGATTAGGTATAGGGAGAAAACTGACATCCTTGTTCTCTTCTTCTTTTTGTGTATAATGGCAGCTTGTAATCTAGGTGCGCACTGCCCCCTGCTGGATCAGGAAATGTGCAAGTGTACCCAAGTACAGAGAATAATAATAATAATAATAATAATAATAATAATGTGAACGCAGGCCAGCATGGGAGTAGGGAGGGGGAGCAATCATTCCTGGGTGCTGTGCAAATCAAGTGTGTGAAAACGCCCTGAGACACTCGTTTCTAAGCTTACAGACTGATGTTTGGTTAAAGAGGAAGAAGATGAAGATGAAGATAAAGTCTACACTGTTGCTTGTGACTCTGACTTCCTTCACATCTCACTCTCAGATATATATATATATTACACCTCCACCCTGTGTGTGTGTGTGTGTGTGTGTGTGTGTGTGTGTGTGTGTGTGTGTGTGTGTGTGTGTGTGTGTGTGTGTGTGTGTGTGTGACATGGTATTTTCCCCCAAACTGAAGAAAAAATCCAAAATATAAACACAGTCGCACTCAGAGATGGAGCTGGGGGTGTTAAAGCGGCACGGATTTGTTTCAGGAGCCACACCCGGTGCTTATGGGAATTCTTCTCTGTGTGTGTGTGTGTGTGTGTGTGTGTGTGTGTGTGTGTGAGAGAGAGAGAGAGAGAGAGAGAGAAAATTGAATCATTATTATAATATAATTATATTTGTAGAGAAAAGTCATAAATGTCCTCGTCAGCTCCTGTAGTGATGTTGGGACGCGGTTTTATGATCTATGACACACACACACACACACACACACACACACACACACACACACACACACACACACACACACACACTATCTGATCATTCTGATTCACACACATTCCCTACAAACTTCAATAATTCTTCTGTTTGTGTGAAGCTGCTTTGCGACAGTGACGATTGTTAAAATACTATAGAAATAAAACTGAATTGAATTGATTTATAATGTTAGAGTTATAATTCTCTCTCTACTTTATTAGACTATATTGAGTTACTGTATTAATAAAACATCTCTGTTCTCCTCTCTCTCTCTCTCTGGAGATTACATTACATTACGCAATAGCTGCTCCTGATTATATTTGACTGAAACGTTTCATTATTTTGTCGTTCCTCTCTCGTGGTTTTACTTTGATTTGGAGAAGGTTTGAGTTCGGACTCGTGTTGACTGAAGTTCCTTCGGGTTTGGCTGCGCCATCGCTGGAGTAAAAATAAACCACGCTGGCCGCTGTGATGGATGACGGTGAAGGAGCCTGCGTTATTAAACACTATAATGAATACCTTAAACCCCGGACGTCGGTTCAGGAGTGAAAACAGAAGCGTTGTCACGTGAGACGCTGTGGAGAGTCGATAGTGCAGGAGTGTGGAGAACTCATCACGTCGTTCTTTCATGACCCATTTACACTCCTGCCCCCTGCTGGTGTCAAGAGTTATCGCTTCCACACACATCGTCCAGCTATCGTCTCACCTCACGGGGACACTCGTCCTTTAGCCCCGAGTTTAGGTTTTGCTAACGCGTTAACGTCGCGGCGGTGTGTCAGGGCTCTGAGAGGAGACGCGGATAACTGATCCAAACCGAAGGAAAACAGGAAACTTCCCACATGCTCTTACAAAAGGTGACAGACAAGAAAAACAGATAACATTAAACGTAAAGCTACAGCGCGAGAGACAAGTCAGAGAAATTGTGAAATTTTCATCAATCAGCAAAAACAAACAAACACCAAACAAACAAACAAACAGATTAACAAGTGATTATTTCATGCAATTATTCCACAAATATTAAATATTAAATCAACTCTTTCGACATATCATATTGTGTGTGTGTGTGTGTGTCCCGAGGCATCATCCCGAGGCATCGGGAGATTTTGCCAGCTTCAGTAGACAAAGGCCGACCCTGCGAGGTTCCTGAGGCATCCAGAGAAGGACCAGCTCCAGCTGGATTCAGCTTTATGATGGTTGGAGCTACACATGCTGCTCCTGTGCTTCCAGTGATCCAGACCTCATCTGCCCTCTGCACCTACTGACTCGTCCCTATGCTGAACTGGTCTTCATGTCAATTTAAATAATTTCTGTCATATTGAATTTTCACCTGCACAACACACAAGATGTTATATTTCTATCTGTTATCGCCCAGATGAGGATGGGTTCCCTGTTGAGTCTGGTTCCTCTCAAGGTTTCTTCCTAATGCCATCTCAGGGAGTTGCCATCTCAGCCACCGTCGCTGTCACCCTTGGCTTGCTCATCAGAGACATTTCATTCATTCGTCTCATTATTATTATCTGCACATTTTTCTCACACATCCACACTTCCAATTATTTTCTTTTCTATAATTATTATTATTATTTGTTTTTATTTATTTATTTATTTATTTATTTATTTTTGTTAAATTTCTTAAATTTTTGTGAAGCTGCTTTGAGACAATGACCATTGTTAAAAGCGCTATATAAATAAAATTGAATTGAATTGAATTGAATTGTGTCATATTGTACATGCTCTTCTGTAAGATGAACCGAATCAGTGAATCATAAGGAGTCGTTTGCAGATGAATCCTCTGTGAGTTGGGGATAAAGTTCTGTGCAGCAAAACAGAGAGAGAGAGAGAGAGAGAGAGAGACAGAGAGAGAGAGACAGAGAGACAGAGAGAGAGACAGAGAGAGAGAGACAGAGACAGAATCATAATGCAGTTATGGAAACACGGAGTGTGAGAAAAGAGAAGGAAAGAGAAGGAAAGGGAGTGTTTTGGGGAGGAGAAGAGTGACGAGGAGGAGGAGGAGGAGGAGGAGGGATGAAATAGAAAGTTCAGCAGAGAGAGAGAGAGAGAGAGAGAGAGAGACCCTCAGCTCATCCTGCACAAAAGCTTTTCGAGCAGTTGGAGTTCTGCGTCTCTTCACTGCTGTGTGCTGATCTCCTGCCATGATTAAACTCTCCTAGAGCCCCAGTCCAGGATCCTCCACTCCTCTCTCTATCTGTCCATCTCCTCGTCCTCCTCCTCCTCGTCTTCTCTCCAGCTGGGTTTATATCAGGCAGAGGAGAGACACCAGGCTGCTGCAGGGAGGTACAGTAACATCCAGCTGCTCCCGTCTCCACACTCCTACTTTTAGACCTGAGTTGCTTGGTGTGTGTGTGTGTGTGTGTGTGTGTGTGTGTGTGTGTGTGTGTGTGTGTGTGTGTGTGTGTGTGTGTGTGTGTGTGTGTGTGTGAACTTGCTCCTACGTACATCTGTTTGCAGTTCTTATGCAAATCCTGCACTGCTGATTCCTGCTGATTTGCCTGATTTGCCTGATTAGGCTTCTCGGCTTTGTGCATTCCTTAACTTTCTCTCTCACTCTCTCTTTTTCCTTCTTCTCCTTTTTTACTCTGTTATTAACACAGATATGCCGTCTCTAAGTTTCCGTGCAGTTTAATGGCTGGATTGTTCTGCTGCAGGTCAGATCTTACTGTGTGATTTCTTTGGTGTGTTTTCATGCAGATCTGCTCCAGATCGTCCCTGAGCTGCGTTTGCTCTGTAGAACGTGGATTATCAGAGGGGCAGGATGTGGTGGCTGAGGTTGTTGATTTTGGGATTTTGGTCAGCTCTTGTGGTGCTTGGCGCGAATGAGGATGCCAAGGCGGAGCAGAAGGAAGTCAGCAGGACCAAACGCAGAGGAAACACGGGACAGCTTGGCCTCAAGGGGTAAGAACACCATTAACTCTTTAAAAGCAGCAAGACTTTATGTCACGTCCAGTAATTTACTGTGTCTCCATCTCACACACACACACACACACACACACACACACTGTACAGAAGGACGTGACTACCAAATTTGTTTGAAATGGAGAAAAAAAATAAAATAAAGCTACATCTGCCGGCGACGCTGAATACAGGATAAAGCCAAGGGATTGTTTCAGAGAACAAGTAAGTCTGGTTCATGCTGATCAGTGAGAACATGCTCGATGCACAAGTCCACTTGAAGAGGTGGGTTTTAGCATCATACGGCACACTTGGACGGAGCACATGGATCAAATCAGATACTGTATGGAAGCCAAACGTAGAAGCAGATCAATGTTTAGACATGACATCATCACCATTATAGAAGATGAGTGGGTGAGTGAGTGAGTGTTTGTCTGTGTGTGTGTGTGTGTGTGAGTGAGTGAGTGAGTGTGTGTGAGTGGGTGAGTGAGTGAGTGTGTGATTCAGTGGGTGATGGAGTGATTAGGTGAGTGGGTGAGTGGGTGAGTGAGTGAGTTAGTGTGTGTGTGTGAGAGTGAGTGGGTGAGTGAGTGAGTGGGTGGGTGAGTGATTGAGTGATTAGGTGACTGAGTGAGTGAGTCAGTGGGTGAGTGAGTGGGTGAGTGAGTGAGTGGGTGAGTGGGTGAGTGGGTGAGTGAGTGAGTGAGTGGGTGAGTGGGTGAGTGTGTGAGTCAGTGTGTGAGTGTGTGAGTGAGTGAGTGGGTGAGTGGGTGAGTGTGTGAGTGAGTGGGTGAGTGAGTGCGTGAGTGATTGAGTGAGTGAGTTAGTGTGTGTGTGTGTGAGTGAGTGGGCAAGTGAGTGTGTGGGTGAGTGAGTGAGTGTGTGATTGAGTGATTGAGTGAGTGTGTGTGTGTGAGTGAGTGAGTGTGTGAGTGAGTGGGTGATGGAGTGATTAGGTGAGTGAGTGAGTGGGTGAGTGATTGAGTGAGTGAGTTAGTGTGTGTGTGTGTGAGAGAGTGAGTGGGTGAGTGAGTGAGTGGGTGAGTGAGTGGGTGAGTGAGTGAGTGGGTGGGTGAGTGGGTGAGTGTGTGAGTGTGTGAGTGGGTGAGTGAGTGGGTGAGTGGGTGAGTGTGTGAGTGAGTGGGTGAGTGAGTGCGTGAGTGATTGAGTTAGTGTGTGTGTGTGTGAGTGAGTGTGTGGGTGAGTGAGTGAGTGTGTGATTGAGTGATTGAGTGAGTGTGTGTGTGTGAGTGAGTGAGTGTGTGAGTGAGTGGGTGATGGAGTGATTAGGTGAGTGGGTGAGTGATTGAGTGAGTGAGTGAGTGTGTGTGTGTGAGAGTGAGTGGGTGAGTGAGTGAGTGGGTGAGTGAGTGGGTGAGTGAGTGTGTGTGAGAGTGAGTGGGTGAGTGAGTGGGTGAGTGTGTGAGTCAGTGTGTGAGTGGGTGAGTGTGTGAGTGAGTGAGTGGGTGAGTGAGTGGGTGAGTGAGTTAGTGTGTGTGCGAGAGTGAGTGGGTGAGTGAGTGGGTGAGTGATTGAGTGAGTGTGTGTGTGTGAGTGGGTGAGTGAGTGAGTGGGTGAGTGTGTGAGTCAGTGTGTGAGTGGGTGAGTGTGTGAGTGGGTGAGTGGGTGAGTGTGTGGGTGAGTGGGTGAGTGTGTGAGTCAGTGTGTGAGTGTGTGAGTGAGTGAGTGGGTGAGTGGGTGAGTGTGTGAGTGAGTGGGTGAGTGAGTGCGTGAGTGATTGAGTGAGTGAGTTAGTGTGTGTGTGTGTGAGTGAGTGGGCAAGTGAGTGTGTGGGTGAGTGAGTGAGTGTGTGATTGAGTGATTGAGTGAGTGTGTGTGTGTGAGTGAGTGAGTGTGTGAGTGAGTGGGTGATGGAGTGATTAGGTGAGTGAGTGAGTGGGTGAGTGATTGAGTGAGTGAGTTAGTGTGTGTGTGTGTGAGAGAGTGAGTGGGTGAGTGAGTGAGTGGGTGAGTGAGTGGGTGAGTGAGTGAGTGAGTGGGTGAGTGGGTGAGTGTGTGAGTCAGTGTGTGAGTGTGTGAGTGGGTGAGTGAGTGGGTGAGTGGGTGAGTGTGTGAGTGAGTGGGTGAGTGAGTGCGTGAGTGATTGAGTTAGTGTGTGTGTGTGTGTGTGAGTGAGTGTGTGGGTGAGTGAGTGAGTGTGTGATTGAGTGATTGAGTGAGTGTGTGTGTGTGAGTGAGTGAGTGTGTGAGTGAGTGGGTGATGGAGTGATTAGGTGAGTGGGTGAGTGATTGAGTGAGTGAGTGAGTGAGTGTGTGTGTGTGAGAGTGAGTGGGTGAGTGAGTGAGTGGGTGAGTGAGTGGGTGAGTGAGTGTGTGTGAGAGTGAGTGGGTGAGTGAGTGGGTGAGTGTGTGAGTCAGTGTGTGAGTGGGTGAGTGTGTGAGTGAGTGAGTGGGTGAGTGAGTGGGTGAGTGAGTTAGTGTGTGTGCGAGAGTGAGTGGGTGAGTGAGTGGGTGAGTGATTGAGTGAGTGTGTGTGTGTGAGTGGGTGAGTGAGTGAGTGGGTGAGTGTGTGAGTCAGTGTGTGAGTGTGTGAGTGGGTGAGTGGGTGAGTGTGTGTGTGAGTGAGTGGGTGATGGAGTGATTAGGTGAGTGGGTGAGTGATTGAGTGAGTGAGTGAGTGAGTGTGTGTGTGTGAGAGTGAGTGGGTGAGTGAGTGAGTGGGTGAGTGAGTGGGTGAGTGGGTGAGTGAGTGTGTGTGAGAGTGAGTGGGTGAGTGTGTGAGTCAGTGTGTGAGTGGGTGAGTGTGTGAGTGAGTGTGTGAGTGAGTGAGTGGGTGAGTGAGTGAGTTAGTGTGTGTGTGCGAGAGTGAGTGGGTGAGTGAGTGGGTGAGTGATTGAGTGAGTGTGTGTGTGTGAGTGGGTGAGTGAGTGAGTGGGTGAGTGTGTGAGTCAGTGTGTGAGTGGGTGAGTGTGTGAGTGGGTGAGTGGGTGAGTGTGTGTGTGTGTGTGAGTGGGTGAGTGAGTGGGTGAGTGATTGAGTTAGTGTGTGTGAGAGTGAGTGGGTGAGTGAGTGGGTGAGTGGGTGAGTGAGTGAGTTAGAGTGTGTGTGAGAGTGAGTGTGTGAGTGGGTGAGAGAGTGGGTGAGTGGGTGAGTGAGTGTGTGTGAGAGTGAGTGGGTGAGTGAGTGGGTGAGTGTGTGAGTCAGTGTGTGAGTGGGTGAGTGTGTGAGTGAGTGAGTGGGTGAGTGAGTGGGTGAGTGAGTTAGTGTGTGTGTGCGAGAGTGAGTGGGTGAGTGAGTGGGTGAGTGATTGAGTGAGTGTGTGTGTGTGAGTGGGTGAGTGAGTGAGTGGGTGAGTGTGTGAGTCAGTGTGTGAGTGGGTGAGTGAGTTAGTGTGTGTGTGAGTGGGTGAGTGAGTGAGTGGGTGAGTGTGTGAGTCAGTGTGTGAGTGGGTGAGTGTGTGAGTGGGTGAGTGTGTGAGTGGGTGAGTGAGTGTGTGTGTGTGAGTGGGTGAGTGAGTGGGTGAGTGATTGAGTTAGTGTGTGTGTGTGGGTGAGTGTGTGAGTCAGTGTGTGAGTGGGTGAGTGGGTGAGTGAGTTAGTGTGTGTGTGAGTGGGTGAGTGAGTGAGTGGGTGAGTGTGTGAGTCAGTGTGTGAGTGGGTGAGTGTGTGAGTGGGTGAGTGTGTGAGTGAGTGTGTGTGGGTGAGTGAGTGGGTGAGTGATTGAGTTAGTGTGTGTGTGTGAGTGGGTGAGTGAGTGAGTGAGTGGGTGAGTGTGTGAGTCAGTGTGTGAGTGGGTGAGTGTGTGAGTGAGTGAGTGGGTGAGTGATTGAGTTAGTGTGTGAGTGGGTGAGTGAGTGTGTGGGTGAGTGAGTGAGTGAGTGTGTGATTGAGTGAGTGAGTGTGTGAGTGAGTGGGTGAGTGAGTGTGTGAGTGAGTGGGTGAGTGTGTGAGTCAGTGTGTGAGTGGGTGAGTGTGTAAGTGAGTGAGTGGGTGAGTGATTGAGTTAGTGTGAGTGTGTGATTGAGTGAGTGAGTGAGTGGGTGAGTGATTGAGTGAGTGAGTGGGTGAGTGGGTGAGTGATTGAGTGAGTGAGTGAGTGGGTGAGTGAGTGGGTGAGTCAGTGAGTGTGTGATTCAGTGGGTGATGGAGTGAGTGAGTGAGTGGGTGAGTGTGTGAGTCAGTGTGTGAGTGGGTGAGTGTGTAAGTGAGTGAGTGGGTGAGTGATTGAGTTAGTGTGAGTGTGTGATTGAGTGAGTGAGTGAGTGGGTGAGTGATTGAGTGAGTGAGTGAGTGGGTGAGTGAGTGAGTGAGTGAGTGGGTGAGTGTGTGAGTCAGTGTGTGAGTGGGTGAGTGTGTAAGTGAGTGAGTGGGTGAGTGATTGAGTTAGTGTGAGTGTGTGATTGAATGAGTGAGTGAGTGGGTGAGTGATTGAGTGAGTGGGTGAGTGAGTGGGTGAGTGAGTGGGTGAGTGTGTGAGTCAGTGTGTGAGTGGGTGAGTGTGTAAGTGAGTGAGTGGGTGAGTGATTGAGTTAGTGTGAGTGTGTGATTGAGTGAGTGAGTGAGTGGGTGAGTGATTGAGTGAGTGAGTGGGTGAGTGAGTGGGTGAGTGAGTGGGTGAGTGAGTGGGTGAGTGGGTGAGTGTGTGAGTCAGTGTGTGAGTGGGTGAGTGTGTGAGTGAGTGAGTGAGTGATTGAGTTAGTGTGTGTGTGTGAGTGGGTGAGTGAGTGGGTGAGTGAGTGGGTGAGTGAGTGGGTGAGTGTGTGAGTCAGTGTGTGAGTGGGTGAGTGAGTGAGCTACATCTGATTTTATGAATGAGGGTTGGTGTTTATTAGAGAAACTGATCTAAGTGTATGGTATGGTATGTTTATCATCGTTCTACATTTATTAGAAATGCCTTCTTATTTTGGATAATTTCCTGCACGATGATGTTTCTGCATTCCCTGATCACACCTTATTAAACACTGCAGGAAGATTTTAAATGCTCCAGCTTCCTCAGACTGCCGAATGCAGGACTAAATATTCTGCTGATGTTCTCAGGTAGGCGAGAACTCGTATAACACTCGGGAGGTGGAATAAATGGCTGAAACGGTCCAAGAATCTGGTTCTGGTTTGAAGTTCCCCTGCAGTTTACTGTGTGTGTTTCATGTTGAGCCCCAGTGACTGTTGTTCAGTTGAGTCAGTGTGTGAGTGGGTGATTGGGTGAGTGAGTTAGTGTGTGTGTGAGTGGGTGAGTGAGTGAGTGGGTGAGTGTGTGAGTCAGTGTGTGAGTGGGTAAGTGTGTGAGTGGGTGAGTGGGTGAGTGTGTGAGTGAGTGTGTGTGTGTGAGTGGGTGAGTGAGTGGGTGAGTGATTGAGTTAGTGTGTGTGTGTGAGTGGGTGAGTGAGTGAGTGAGTGGGTGAGTGTGTGAGTCAGTGTGTGAGTGGGTGAGTGTGTGAGTGAGTGAGTGGGTGAGTGATTGAGTTAGTGTGTGTGTGTGAGTGGGTGAGTGAGTGTGTGGGTGAGTGAGTGAGTGAGTGTGTGATTGAGTGAGTGAGTGTGTGAGTGAGTGGGTGAGTGAGTGTGTGAGTGAGTGGGTGAGTGTGTGAGTCAGTGTGTGAGTGGGTGAGTGTGTAAGTGAGTGAGTGGGTGAGTGATTGAGTGAGTGAGTGGGTGAGTGATTGAGTTAGTGTGTGTGTGTGAGTGGGTGAGTGAGTGTGTGGGTGAGTGAGTGAGTGAGTGTGTGATTGAGTGAGTGAGTGTGTGAGTGAGTGGGTGAGTGAGTGTGTGAGTGAGTGGGTGAGTGTGTGAGTCAGTGTGTGAGTGGGTGAGTGTGTAAGTGAGTGAGTGGGTGAGTGATTGAGTGAGTGAGTGGGTGAGTGAGTGGGTGAGTGATTGAGTGAGTGAGTGAGTGGGTGAGTGAGTGGGTGAGTCAGTGAGTGTGTGATTCAGTGGGTGATGGAGTGAGTGAGTGAGTGAGTGAGTGGGTGTGTGAGTGGGTGAGTGAGTGGGTGAGTGAGTGGGTGAGTGTGTGAGTCAGTGTGTGAGTGGGTGAGTGTGTGAGTGAGTGAGTGGGTGAGTGATTGAGTTAGTGTGTGTGTGTGAGTGGGTGAGTGAGTGGGTGAGTGAGTGGGTGAGTGAGTGGGTGAGTGTGTGAGTCAGTGTGTGAGTGGGTGAGTGAGTGAGCTACATCTGATTTTATGAATGAGGGTTGGTGTTTATTAGAGAAACTGATCTAAGTGTATGGTATGGTATGTTTATCATCGTTCTACATTCATTAGAAATGCCTTCTTATTTTGGATAATTTCCTGCACGATGATGTTTCTGCATTCCCTGATCACACCTTATTAAACACTGCAGGAAGATTTTAAATGCTCCAGCTTCCTCAGACTGCCGAATGCAGGACTAAATATTCTGCTGATGTTCTCAGGTAGGCGAGAACTCGTATAACACTCGGGAGGTGGAATAAATGGCTGAAACGGTCCAAGAATCTGGTTCTGGTTTGAAGTTCCCCTGCAGTTTACTGTGTGTGTTTCATGTTGAGCCCCAGTGACTGTTGTTCCTTCGGGTCTTATAGGAGTTCCTGCTGGAGTTCTACTGAAACAGAGAGATAGTATTTTAATGGATGGTATTGAGTGGACGTTAAATCTCAGACAAATCTCAGGACCGTTTCAGAACCATGTGATCTAGAACACCTGCGACAGGTGAGAGCCGGATTACAGTGAAACAGAACATGGGTCTTCAGTTGTGCCCAAAAGGTGAGAATTACAGAAATATTAATTTTCACAAAGTCTGCTGCTTCAGTGTGTTTAGATGTTTGTGTCAGATGTTCCTCTGGTCTACTGAAGTATAATTACACACATTTCATTAGTGTTAAAGTCTTTTATTATAATTACATTAAGTGTCTCAGTATCTGCAGTGTTGATCTTCTTATTAAACACCTTCTACACTTCACCCTGACACACTGTCAATCATCTTCTGACTGATGGCGCGGCCCGTCCTTACGTAATCAACTCTTGGAGTTTGTCAGAATTAGCGGCGAGTGGCGCAGTGGTAAAGCGCTCGCCCTATCATCCGGAGGTCGCTTGTTCAAACCCTGGGTGATGCTGTAACCTCTCACAGCCGGTGGCACAGAGAGAGCTGATTGGCCGAGCTCTCTCAGAGGGGAGGGATGAGAGGTACTTTGTGCTCCCACATTAATCTCGGCTCTACGGCCAATCAGGGGCATCTGTGAGCTCACGCACGCGGAAGGAGCGGATAGCGCTTTCCTTCAAGTGTGTTACTCCGCCCCTAATGATGCGTGAGCAAGCAGTGCGAAAAGATGCGTTCGGCTGACGTCACGCGGTTCAGAGGAAACACGGGATAGTCGACACTATAAATACTGACTGTTTAATTCAATTCAATTCAGTTTTATTTGTATAGCGCTTTTAACAATTGACATTGTCTCAAAACAGCTTTACACAATCAAAATAATTATTTACGTTTGTATGGAATGTGAATATGTATGAATCAAAATGTTCAGATATTCCCTGGCGAGCAAGCCCGAGGGCGACAGTGGCAAGGAAAAACTCCCTGAGACGGTAATAGGAAGAAACCTTGAGAGGAACCAGACTCGACAGGGAACCCATCCTCATCTGGGTGAAACAGATAGCAGGAAATGATCTGCATTTATACAGTGTTAAGTGTTAGGTTCAGCTATAATAGTTGATGTTAATTGATGTTATAATACTTGATGTAAAATGGAGTCCAGTAGTTATTCGAGACTCAGATAGACTTGTAGAAAGTTCCAGTCCTGAACTATCGAATTGTCAAGTCCTCAGAGAAACAGCTGACAACACCAGTCGAGGCCAGAACCATCTTCTAAGTATAGAGAATCATCCCCAGACACCAGACGCATCCTAAAGAGACACACGGGGCATCCATGCGATGAGACCTCCAACCAGAAACCGGGCACCAGGATGGATCAGACAGGTCCGGAGGGCAGTGGGAGTCTGGATCACTGGCAGCTCAGGAACCACATGTGTAGCTCGACAGAGAGAGAGAGAGAAAGAGTGAAAGGGGGAGACAGGGGGAGAGAGGAAAGAGAAAGAGGGGGAGGAAGAGAAGAGGAGGAGAGATTGCAATTAGGTATGGTCACAGTCACAATGTCTAATGTGAATGTATATTTACTGTAGAGTGCAAGCAGGGACTCCGGCAGGACTAATTATGACAGCATAACTAAAAGGGAGAGCCAGAAGGAAACACAAACATGAGGGGGAACTGAGATGTAAAGCAAACAATCACCTCACCGTCAACAAACCTGAGTGATCAAATGAGACTGAGGAAGACAGCATCTAAAACATACCAGTTTACATAAACTTATTGTAATTATAAAAGCCTTAAACACTTAAGAAATGCATATAATTCTACTTCAGTAGTCCAGAGTAACATGAACATGAGGACAAAAAGATCTAAAGAACTTGAAGCAGTAGACATTGTGAAAATTCATATTTGTGTCATTCTCAAAACTTTTGGCCCCCGGCTGTACAGGTCAATTTCCTGTCTGTGCTGTTAGGAGTGTCCGTCACATGAGCACTACTTTATAAGTTCTTGTGTCTTCTGAGAAGCTCTGAGAAGCTCACCTGAACTCAGAGTTTCTGTCATTCTGGTTGCACACCTGCTCTATTTCTCTATGTATCTTTTTTTAGCATCAAAACATTTAATTTCTGACAATGTTCTCTCTCAAAACACATAAGAGTCACTTATTTTTATCATCAGGTCAGTGTTTATAATGAGTGTTATCATGAGTGTTTATACAATGAGTATGATATAAATAATGACATACAGTATATATTTCAGCATTTGGCAGAAGCCCTTTTCCAGAGCGAGTTAATTTTTCTCATTACACATCTGAGCAGTTGATGGCTGAACTTTGTGGTGGTGGGGCTCAAATGTGGCTCATTCTGAACCATAGTCCAGTGCCTTTACGACCGAGCTACCCCTGACACACACACATGTACACTACCGGTCAAAAGTTTGGGGTCACTTGCAAATGTCTTTGTTTTTGTTTAGTGATTTATTTTCTACATTCTACAACAATACTGTGGATTTCAAAACTATAAAATAACACATATGGAATTAGGGAATTACGTAACAAGAAAAACACCAGTTAGTTGTTATTGTAAGACACAGAGGTCGGCCTTTCTGTAATAGTTCCTGCAAGAACAGTATTGTGTCAAGTGCATTTGCAGAATCCGTCCAGCACCATAATGAAACTGTCTCTCATGAAGGCCGTCCCAGGAGGACGAGACCAAAACCTCCCTCTGCTGCAGACGAGAAGTTCATTTAGAGTTATCAGCCTGAAAAATGACCAATTAACAGCAGCTCAGATTAGAGGCGTTATGAAGTCTTTACAGAGCAGAAGTAGCAGAAACATCTCAATATCAACTGTTCAAAGGAGATTCATGCAGTTACTGCACGCCTTCAGCTTTACAATGTAGAAAGAAATAAACATCAGGAACCATCATGGAGTTAGAAAGTGACTGCATTTCGTACTGTGTATGACTGTGTGTGACAAATAACAATTGAATTTGAATTTACTCTTAGAGCAGCTATAAATCCTTGCTCCCTCTCCAGCCTCTCTTTATTCTCTCTCCTGAAGTTATAAGCAGTTACATTGTTACCTCTGACTGTTACAAAGTGCTCACACTGTAGGCTCCTCCCACTAATGTTACAGCAACCTACATAAACCTGAGCTCATGTCAGAGATGCTGTTTAGTGATCTTGTTACTTTACTGATGTGAATCTCAGCTCCTGTGTGTAGTGAAATCAGATATGAGAACATTTCACTTGTTGCATTGGTGTAAGTACGGTGAGTGTTTCCCCTGGTATGCAGATGACACACAGTTATCCACTGCCTGGCCTAAAGAATCAGGTCACCACCTGCATATAAATAAGCAACTCGTTAAGACGTCCCCACTGTATAATTCATTTGTTTATTTAAGTTCAATGTTTCGAATTTATCTTTGTCTCTGAATTAAGAACTTTACCATTTAATTATTTAATATAATAATGATTTATTTTAATAATTAAATAGTCATTTAGTCACAATATTCCGCTCTATTTCTTAATATGATTGATTTTCCATAATAAAAATCTAAACTGTATTATGTTCATTTGTGTTCATTTGTGTTCTTATACACAGTGATTAATATGGTTCAGCTGCAACAAGTTATTTTAAATATCCGTCATCTTCAAGGAAGAAATGTGGTCAGGAAAACATCCTGTGCTGGGAGATCATTTAAACATTAACACATTAAAGGCATTTCTCTACACACACACACACACACACACACACACACACACACACACACACACACACACACACACACACACACACACACACACTATAATGATAACTCACAGGACTGGGACTAAACAGCTGTGTGTCTATAATAAAACCACTTGTTATTGAGACTCATCAGATAAAAGGCTTCAGGTTATTAGTGATCATGAAGTCTGGACTCTGGAGTGATGTGGAAAAAGGTCATGTGACCTGATGAGTCCAGACTGATCCTAGTCCAGAGTGATGGGCGTGTCAGGGTAAGAAGTGAAGGACATGAAGCGATGCTCCATCATGTATAGTGTCCACTGTACACGTCCTCTGGAGACAGTGTTATGATCTGGGGTTGATCAGGGGTGTGTGTCTTCGTACGTCGCTTGAAAGATCCGGGATGAATTGACACATCTAAGATGAGATCATCGTGCTAATTAAGACCTGGCTAAGTCGGTTCTTCCAGCACACCTGTTGTTGATGATTAGTCTGGCCGGATTGAGTTGTCTAGGATTATTGCGCGTTCGTGCGTTGGTTTAAAAGGCGATATGCATCGACAGTAGAAACACTGATCACAAGCCCTTTGATTGGTGATGAAATGACAAAAGAACAAACTCAATTTTCAATGTACATGTATATATACAATATAAAAGTATACATGTTTTTGAATAAAAATTAATTCAAAAACATGTATACTTTTATATTGTATATATACATGTATGTACATGTATACTTTATATATTGTTATAATAAAATTAGTTTTGTCCAATTTTTAATTATAAAAAAATTATTTTTATTATACATATCTATCTATCTATCTATCTATCTATCTATCTATCTATCTATCTATCTATCTATCTATTTGCATATTTATAACGAACCCCTGAAAAATAAATGTGTTACAAAATAAACATTATACAAGAATTTGAATTAATGGTCTTGAGGGCTGTCTCGTGCCTAGAGTTTATTATAATAATAAAAAACCTATGAATTTATGTTCTAATATAATATTTGATATCAATTTTATATATATATATATGCAAGATACTTTTCTTTCCCCACGTGAGTCAGTCCACGTCAGCGCTCTTTAACCAATCAGATGTGACCTCACCATTTCAACCAATCATAACCCGGCAGGAGCGCAGCCTTAATCCTGTTTACATGAAATAAAGCTGCTACCGAGCAGGTTCAAACTTACGGACATGTTGCTATGACAACAAGTGCGAGATGAGCATCGAAGAATGAAACAATCCAAGATCAGGACAAATCCACAACAATCAAATCCAGCTAACTGAGTTAGCGACGTACGAAGAACACCCCCCAGGTCGAGACTCAGTAACGTTATGGGGCAATAAAAGGAAGTCAGCTGACCACCTGAATGTACTGAATCACCAGGTGTCATTTTAACCCATAGATTGGCCACCACAGAGTCTAGACCTTAACCTTATTGAGAATCTTTAGGACGTGCTGGAGAAGGCTTTACACGGAGCTTTGATTCTTCAATACATTTAGGCATTTGGCAGACGGTCTTATCCAGAGCGACTTACATTTTTATCTCATTACACATCTGAGCAGTTGAGGCTCAAGGGCCCAACAGTGGCAACTTGGTGGTTGTGGGGTTTGAACCTGGGATCTTCTGAACCGTAGTCCAATGCCTTAACCACTGAGCTACCCCTGACCTGATCAATACAAGATCTTGGAGAGAAATTAATGCAACTGTGGGCATAAATAAAAGTGGCAACAACAAAAGTTGAAAATGTTCAGCAGGACTGGTGGTTGTAATGTTGGTCTACAGGCTAGAACTGTGACACATTCCTGTTCCAGGCTGGTTATGTATGTAAGAACACCGTGTGACTGCAGATAATCAAACAGACTGTTCCTGATTGGTTTTGGGTGATTAAGTTAGCTGATTGTTTTCAGACCTGAGTCATAAACACACATGAAATAATGAGTAAGATCATGTTATGTGGAACACTGGTTACAGCAATGTGTGTGTGTGTGTGTTTTATAAAAGACATAAATTCCTTAACTTTTTAAAATACTCTTTCTATTTGTAGCCCAAATGTGTGTGGAACACGACAACTCTCATACTGCTGCCCTGGATGGAAAACACTGACTGGAGGAAACCAGTGTATTGTCCGTAAGTTCTAAAGTTCTGTTTATATTCAGTATTTATATCAAATAATGAATTAACTGGAGTCAAATCACATCATGCACTAATGCCACAATGAGAGCACTAACATGTTCCACAGCTGATCATCTGAAAGCACACAGTGAAGTCAGATGTGTGAAAGTTCCTCCAGTGTAAGCCTCCTCCTCCTCCTCCTCATGAAGCCAGGACCAACAATCCCATAGACACGCCAGAGTCCCACACTGTTGTTGTTGATATACACAGTGATGTAATTCTCTGGCTTCCAGGCCTGGGAAAAAGTCACAAGTTTGCAAGTTGAACCAGGTCTTCCCCAGCACCAGCACCATCACCAGCCCTGAACTAGCACCTGGTTCACGTTGGTGTTTGGAGATCTTCATCCCACTGATAGCTCCACCACCACCTCCATCACTCGAAACAAGCTAGAGTAAAAGTGATGCCCAGAGCTCCATGTTTCCAGGGGCCAGGTGTAGCTCAGTGGTTAAGGCATTGGACTACGGGTCGGAAGGTCCCAGGTTCAAACCCCACAACCACCAAGTTGCCACTGTTGGGCCCTTGAGCCTCAACTGCTCAGATGTGTAATGAGATAAAAATGTAAGTCGCCCTGGATAAGAGCATCTGCCTAAATGTAATGTTTCTCCACTTACAGCTTCTACTCCACCTTAGAGATTTATGTGACATTGCCTTTATTGATTCTGTTGAGATGGAAACGTATTGTAATGTTTTTTCCTCTGGGTCTGAATAGAGCTCTGTGCTGCTCAGGAAAGCTGTGATGGGCTTCATGCCGGTGTTGTGTGCTGATTGTTTATATTGTTTAGGAGCTGAAAGTGAGGAAGTGTGGGGTCATGATCTACATCACTGAGCTTAGACAGAGAGGAGAGGGAGCTGGCCCGGCTCACTAACCCTGAGATCCGAAAACTTACTTCACTATAATAAGCCTACAGGCCTTTCTTCTGGTTTCTCGAATTGATTTTTACATGCAGTGTCGCCAATGAGGCACCAACAGATGCACCAGTTAAACCAGTCTGTACCTGACCAGGAGACACCAGAGCTCAGACACACACCGAGGGGTCTCAAACCTGAGAAATGAAATAAAGCTGAATTATCTTCATCAGCTGGACATGAAAACATGAGACAGGTGAACCTGGGGGTGGAGCCTCATCTCTCTCTCTCTCTCTCTCTCCTCAGCTATTTGCCGTAGTTCCTGTGGTGATGGATTTTGTTCCAGACCAAACATGTGCACCTGCCCAAATGGACAGATCTCTCCTTCCTGTGGCTCCAAGTCAGGTGTGTGTGTGTGTGTGTGTGTGTGTGTGTTATTTTGGGCAGTGTGTTTCTGTGTATAATTGATTTGCCACCCAATCCAAATTTCTGGCTCATGTATGATGTCATTTCCTGTCCATTACCTCATCTCTTCTGGGAAGCAGTGAGGTCAGAGTACAATCCAAACCCATTCTGTAACCCCTACATTCTAGATCCTTCTCCGATCTTCAGCCTCATAGCGTTTCTCCAAATTCTTTTAGGCTGGAGGTCTAGGCCTGGGAGTGAGGCGACGAGTGTTAGAGCGATAGAAATCCAACATCCTCTCTCTCTCTCTCTCTCTCTCTGTCTCTCTCTCTGTCTCTCTCTCTGTCTTTCTCTCTCTCTCTGTCTCTCTCTCTCTCTGTCTCTCTCTCTCTCTCTGTCTCTCTCTCTCTCTCTGTCTCTCTCTCTCTCTGTCTCTCTCTGTCTCTGCTAAAAGACTTTCCTCTTCAGACATGGACACTTGCTGTTAGTTGGATGCGGGAGCTGGACATAAGTTCCGCTTTCAGACGATCTCGGGGATGAGTTGATTGCTTTAGTCCCATAAACATCTCTGTTATTTTACAAGCAGATGTTTATTTCTGTTGGACATATTCCTCTCTCACCGCATCGTTCATCATTCAGAAAACATCTCGCATATTCATCAAGTTCTTAAAAGCGCATTCTCTGGGCCGAATCGCTGCAACAAAATAAAATGGATGAAGATAAAAAGCATTCTCTCTATTAAATACAATATAAAAGCCTAATGGTGCATAAATCTTTTTTATATTCAACAATTATGCAACAATTTCATGATTATCATTTTAACAAACAAACTTATGATGTCATGATGTCAGAATGTGAGACACAAACATCTGGGTTTGCAGGAGAAAAAAAAACTGCAGATGTTTCATTACAGTCCCCACCCTTCAGCATCAACTGCCATATATTTAGTGTGTGTGTGTGCGCGTGTGTGTGCGCGTGTGTGTGTGCGTGTGCATGTGTGTGTTATGCTTGTTAAATCGATTTTTTTCTTTCACAGTTCAAAACTGTAATATTCGCTGTATGAACGGAGGAACGTGTGCTGAAGATAACTGTCTGTGTCAGAAGGGCTACACCGGAGCTCACTGCGGCCAGCGTAAGCACATCATCATCATCATCATCATCATCACCTCTTATCCATTCTGCACTGGGAATGCTATGTTACCCACAATGCACTGCAATGTTAACGTGATCATATCGACATACCCCCAAGCTCATCTTCCACATTGTTTTGTGGAACAGAATTAACCACGCCCCCAGCTTTCCTTAAAAGGAAACTCATTAGACATTATAAACAGTATTAAATGGTTTCTAAACCAAGGTCCATTTGATAAATTTTCACAGAGAATGATACGTTAAATCATTATAAAGTTGTTAAAAACAGAGTGAAGAAGGTGAATTGATGAAAATGCTTATTGCACTCTGAAAGGACTCACATGGTTCATGTTGCTATGGTAACATACTGTATGTGATAAACAGGCCAGAGTTACTGTATATGTCATGATGGGATCTAGCATTCCTTCATCAACAATACATCAATCTGATTGATAATGCTGTACTGTGTGTGTGTGTGTGTGTGTGTGTGTGTGTGTAGCATTGTGTGAGTCAGGATGTTTAAATGGAGGAAGATGTGTTGCCCCAAACCGCTGTGTGTGTACGTACGGATTCACCGGACCTCAGTGTGAGCGAGGTAAGACCCAGCACTGCTTACACACTCACCTTCCACCTTCATCTTCTTACAATGGTGATGTTACCATGGTGACACTGATGTACACAGTGCTTTGATGCTGATGAGATTTGTTTGTAACACTCGATGTAACACTGATGTAATTTGTTTCTGTAGCAATAACAGGACCTCTGCTGGTGTTGGTTGTAGAGATCACTGAACCTGGAGCACATGGGGTGTGTGTGTGGAGGGGTCTGGGGGGGGGGGGTGTCTAGACAATGTTTTCCCACAACATATGGTTGTGAGGGTGTTTGGAAATTCTGGCTCTGGTCATGTTGTTTCTTCTCCAGACTCTATATATCTGGACAGGGATCTGGAGGGCGTGACTTTAATTATAGCTATGGAGCAGATACCGGACTTGGAGGTGATCTGGAGCCTGTAGGATCTCCTGAGCCACGACTAAATACGCACGGATCAGATCTGATAACATGAAAAACCTGAAGAAGGTGATAAAGGTGGAGATTATGTTTCAGAGAACATAGGTTTTGGAGATGGTAGTAGCTGAAGAACTGATGGTCCAGGCACCCTGAGTTCAGATGTAGCTAATGTCTGGAAGAAGGTGTGCTTTTGATTATGTGGAGCTCTTGAGTTCTTTATGATTTGGCAGAATGGGGTCCAAAGAACATGGGATGTGTAAAGTCCTGGATTTGTCGATAACAGCACATGTTCCTGATTGTTTTAAGTTCCAATGAGTACTTTGTCTGGAAACTTTGTCATTTAGTGTCCATGAAAAAGGAGTTCTGGAATCACTGTGTTTCAGCAGTGTGTTTCCTGGAGTGTGTTTCAGCAGTGTGTTTCCTGGAGTGTGTTTCCTGGAGTGTGTTTCAGCAGTGTGTTTCCTGGAGTGTGTTTCCTGGAGTGTGTTTCCTGGAGTGTTTCAGCAGTGTGTTTCCTGGAGTGTGTTTCCTGGAGTGTGTTTCAGCAGTGTGTTTCCTAGAGTGTGTTTCCTGGAGTGTGTTTCAGCAGTGTGTTTCCTGGAGTGTGTCTCAGCAGTGTGTTTCCTGGAGTGTGTTTCAGCAGTGTGTTTCCTGGAGTGTGTTTCAGCAGTGTGTTTCCTGGAGTGTGTTTCCAGGAGTGTGTTTCAGCAGTGTGTTTCCTGGAGTGTGTTTCCTGGAGTGTGTTTCAGCAGTGTGTTTCCTGGAGTGTGTTTCAGCAGTGTGTTTCCTGGAGTGTGTTTCAGCAGTGTGTTTCCTGGAGTGTGTTTCAGCAGTGTGTTTCCTGGAGTGTGTTTCCTGGAGTGTGTTTCCTGGAGTGTGTTTCCAGGAGTGTGTTTCAGCAGTGTGTTTCCTGGAGTGTGTTTCCTGGAGTGTGTTTCCAGGAGTGTGTTTCAGCAGTGTGTTTCCTGGAGTGTGTTTCAGCAGTGTGTTTCCTGGAGTGTGTTTCAGCAGTGTGTTTCCTGGAGTGTGTTTCCTGGAGTGTGTTTCCTGGAGTGTGTTTCCTGGAGTGTGTTTCCAGGAGTGTGTTTCAGCAGTGTGTTTCCTGGAGTGTGTTTCCTGGAGTGTGTTTCCTGGAGTGTGTTTCAGCAGTGTGTTTCCTGGAGTGTGTTTCCAGGAGTGTGTTTCAGCAGTGTGTTTCCTGGAGTGTGTTTCCTGGAGTGTGTTTCCAGGAGTGTGTTTCAGCAGTGTGTTTCCTGGAGTGTGTTTCCTGGAGTGTGTTTCAGCAGTGTGTTTCCTGGAGTGTGTTTCCAGGAGTGTGTTTCAGCAGTGTGTTTCCTGGAGTGTGTTTCCTGGAGTGTGTTTCCAGGAGTGTGTTTCAGCAGTGTGTTTCCTGGAGTGTGTTTCCTGGAGTGTGTTTCAGCAGTGTGTTTCCTGGAGTGTGTTTCAGCAGTGTGTTTCCTGGAGTGTGTTTCAGCAGTGTGTTTCCTGTGTGTTTCAGCAGTGTGTTTCCTGGAGTGTGTTTCCTGGAGTGTGTTTCAGCAGTGTGTTTCCTGGAGTGTGTTTCCTGGAGTGTGTTTCAGCAGTGTGTTTCCTGGAGTGTGTTTCAGCAGTGTGTTTCCTGGAGTGTGTTTCAGCAGTGTGTTTCCTGGAGTGTGTTTCAGCAGTGTGTTTCCTGGAGTGTGTTTCAGCAGTGTGTTTCCTGGAGTGTGTTTCCTGGAGTGTGTTTCCTGGAGTGTGTTTCCTGGAGTGTGTTTCAGCAGTGTGTTTCCTGGAGTGTGTTTCAGCAGTGTGTTTCCTGGAGTGTGTTTCCAGGAGTGTGTTTCAGCAGTGTGTTTCCTGGAGTGTGTTTCAGCAGTGTGTTTCCTGGAGTGTGTTTCCTGGAGTGTGTTTCAGCAGTGTGTTTCCTGGAGTGTGTTTCAGCAGTGTGTTTCCTGGAGTGTGTTTCCTGGAGTGTGTTTCAGCAGTGTGTTTCCTGGAGTGTGTTTCAGCAGTGTGTTTCCTGGAGTGTGTTTCCTGGAGTGTGTTTCAGCAGTGTGTTTCCTGGAGTGTGTTTCCTGGAGTGTGTTTCCTGGAGTGTGTTTCAGCAGTGTGTTTCAGCAGTGTGTTCCCTGGAGTGTGTCTCAGCAGTGTGTTTCCTGGAGTGTGTTTCAGCAGTGTGTTTCCTGGAGTGTGTTTCAGCAGTGTGTTTCCTGGAGTGTGTTTCAGCAGTGTGTTTCCTGGAGTGTGTTTCCTGGAGTGTGTTTCAGCAGTGTGTTTCCTGGAGTGTGTTTCATGGAGTGTGTTTCAGCAGTGTGTTTCCTGGAGTGTGTTTCCTGGAGTGTGTTTCAGCAGTGTGTTTCAGCAGTGTGTTTCCTGGAGTGTGTTTCAGCAGTGTGTTTCCTGGAGTGTGTTTCCTGGAGTGTTTCAGCAGTGTGTTTCCTGGAGTGTGTTTCCTGGAGTGTGTTTCAGCAGTGTGTTTCCTGGAGTGTGTTTCCTGGAGTGTGTTTCAGCAGTGTGTTTCCTGGAGTGTGTTTCCTGGAGTGTGTTTCAGCAGTGTGTTTCCTGGAGTGTGTTTCCAGGAGTGTGTTTCAGCAGTGTGTTTCCTGGAGTGTGTTTCCTGGAGTGTGTTTCAGCAGTGTGTTTCCTGGAGTGTGTTTCAGCAGTGTGTTTCCTGGAGTGTGTTTCAGCAGTGTGTTTCCTGGAGTGTGTTTCAGCAGTGTGTTTCCTGGAGTGTGTTTCCAGGAGTGTGTTTCAGCAGTGTGTTTCCTGGAGTGTGTTTCAGCAGTGTGTTTCCTGGAGTGTGTTTCCTGGAGTGTGTTTCAGCAGTGTGTTTCCTGGAGTGTGTTTCCAGGAGTGTGTTTCAGCAGTGTGTTTCCTGGAGTGTGTTTCCTGCAGTGTGTTTCAGCAGTGTGTTTCCAGGAGTGTGTTTCAGCAGTGTGTTTCCTGGAGTGTGTTTCAGCAGTGTGTTTCCTGGAGTGTGTTTCCTGGAGTGTGTTTCCTGGAGTGTGTTTCAGCAGTGTGTTTCCTGGAGTGTGTTTCCAGGAGTGTGTTTCAGCAGTGTGTTTCCTGGACTGTGTTTCAGCAGTGTGTTTCCTGGAGTGTGTTTCAGCAGTGTGTTTCCTGGAGTGTGTTTCCAGGAGTGTGTTTCCTGGAGTGTGTTTCCAGGAGTGTGTTTCAGCAGTGTGTTTCCTGGAGTGTGTTTCAGCAGTGTGTTTCCTGGAGTGTGTTTCCAGGAGTGTGTTTCAGCAGTGTGTTTCCTGGAGTGTGTTTCAGCAGTGTGTTTCCTGGAGTGTGTTTCCTGGAGTGTGTTTCCTGGAGTGTGTTTCAGCAATGTGTTTCCTGGAGTGTGTTTCAGCAGTGTGTTTCCTGGAGTGTGTTTCAGCAGTGTGTTTCAGCAGTGTGTTTCAGCAGTGTGTTTCCTGGAGTGTGTTTCAGCAGTGTGTTTCCTGGAGTGTGTTTCCTGGAGTGTGTTTCCTGGAGTGTGTTTCAGCAGTGTGTTTCCTGGAGTGTGTTTCCTGGAGTGTGTTTCAGCAGTGTGTTTCCTGGAGTGTGTTTCAGCAGTGTGTTTCCTGGAGTGTGTTTCAGCAGTGTGTTTCCTGGAGTGTGTTTCAGCAGTGTGTTTCCTGGAGTGTGTTTCAGCAGTGTGTTTCCTGGAGTGTGTTTCCTGGAGTGTGTTTCAGCAGTGTGTTTCCTGGAGTGTGTTTCAGCAGTGTGTTTCCTGGAGTGTGTTTCAGCAGTGTGTTTCCTGGAGTGTGTTTCCAGGAGTGTGTTTCAGCAGTGTGTTTCCTGGAGTGTGTTTCCTGGAGTGTGTTTCAGCAGTGTGTTTCCTGGAGTGTGTTTCCAGGAGTGTGTTTCAGCAGTGTGTTTCCTGGAGTGTGTTTCAGCAGTGTGTTTCCTGGAGTGTGTTTCAGCAGTGTGTTTCCTGGAGTGTGTTTCAGCAGTGTGTTTCCTGGAGTGTGTTTCAGCAGTGTGTTTCCTGGAGTGTGTTTCAGCAGTGTGTTTCCTGGAGTGTGTTTCCAGGAGTGTGTTTCAGCAGTGTGTTTCCTGGAGTGTGTTTCAGCAGTGTGTTTCCTGGAGTGTGTTTCCAGGAGTGTGTTTCAGCAGTGTGTTTCCTGGAGTGTGTTTCAGCAGTGTGTTTCCTGGAGTGTGTTTCCTGGAGTGTGTTTCCTGGAGTGTGTTTCAGCAATGTGTTTCCTGGAGTGTGTTTCAGCACTGTGTTTCCTGGAGTGTGTTTCCAGGAGTGTGTTTCAGCAGTGTGTTTCCTGGAGTGTGTTTCCTGGAGTGTGTTTCCTGGAGTGTGTTTCAGCAGTGTGTTTCCTGGAGTGTGTTTCCTGGAGTGTGTTTCACCAGTGTGTTTCCAGGAGTGTGTTTCCTGGAGTGTGTTTCAGCAGTGTGTTTCAGCAGTGTGTTTCCTGGAGTGTGTTTCCTGGAGTGTGTTTCAGCAGTGTGTTTCCTGGAGTGTGTTTCAGCAGTGTGTTTCAGCAGTGTGTTTCCTGGAGTGTGTTTCAGCAGTGTGTTTCCTAGAGTGTGTTTCCTGGAGTCTGTTTCCTGGAGTGTGTTTCCTGGAGTGTGTTTCCTGGAGTGTGTTTCCTGGAGTGTATTTCCTGGAGTGTGTTTCAGAATCAGAATCAGAAAGAGTTTTATTGCCAAGTACGCTTGCACGTACAAGGAATTTGTTTTAGCGACCGAGCTTCCAGAACAAAAAATACAAATGACAAGACAAAAACAGCATGACGCAAAAAAAAAAAAAAAAAAAAAAATTTTTTTAAATGGTTGACATCAAATGGAGTACGATGTGAGATACTTTTAAATAAGTTACATCAATATCTGAAGTCTGTGGTATTATACAGTATATTGCACAGTGGTGTTGTACACAATATTGCACATATATTTATTGACCGTTTGAATGATGGTTATCTGTTAAGGAGGTAGATTGCCTGGGGGAAAAAACTGTTCTTATGCCTGACTGTCCTGGTGTTCGGTGCTCTGTAGCGTCGACCCGATGGCAAAAGTTCAAAAAGAAGGTGGCTTGGGTGTGAGGGGTCCAAAGTGATATTCCGTGCCCTTTTCTTCACTCTGGATATATACAGTTCTTGCAGCGTGGGCAGGGGAGTGCCAATAATTCTTTCAGCAGTCCGAACCGTCCTTTGTAGTCTTCTGATGTCTGCTTTCGTAGCTGAGCCAAACCAGACAGTTATTGAAGTGCACAGGACGGATTCAATGACGGCTGAGTAGAACTGTGTGAGCAGCTCCTGTGGCAGGTTGAATTTCTTCAGCTGGCGAAGGAAATACAACCTTTGGTGGGCCTTTTTAACAATGGAGTCAATGTGAATGTCCCACTTCAGGTCCTGAGAGATGGTCGTGCCCAGGAACCGGAATGACTCCACTGCCGTCACAGTGCTGTTCATGATGGTGAGTGGGGGAAGTGCAGGTGGGTTTCTCCTGAAGTCCACGATCATCTCCACTGTTTTGAGCGTGTTTAGCTCCAGGTTGTTGTGACTGCACCAGACAGCCAACTGCTTGACCTCCCTTCTGTATGCAGACTCGTCACCGTCCTGGATGAGGCCGATGATTGTAGTGTCATCTGCAAATTTCAGGAGCTTGACAGTGGGGTCTGTGGAGGTGCAGTCGTTGGTGTAGATGGAGAAGAGCAGTGGGGAGAGAACGCATCCCTGAGGGGCTCCAGTATTGGTGGTGTGACTGTTGGACATGAATTTTCCCAGTTTCACTAGCTGCTGCCTGTCTGTCAGAAAGCTGGTGATCCAGTGACAGATAGAGCTAGGAACAGAGAGCTGGTTTAATTTGGTCTGAAGCAGTGCTGGGATGATCGTATTAAAAGCTGATGAAAAGTCTATGAACAAGACCCTTGCATAAGCCCCTGGTTTGTCCAGATGTTGAAGGATGAAGTGCAGTCCCATATTAACTGCATCATCAACAGACCTGTTTGCTCTATAAGCAAACTGCAGGGGGTCCAGTAAGGGTCCTGTGATGTCCCTCAGATAGGCCAACACCAGTCTTTCAAATGACTTCATGACCACAGATGTTAGGGCGACTGGTCTGTAGTCATTAAGTCCTGTGATTTTAGTTTTTTTTGGAATGGGGATGATTGTGGAACGTTTAAAGCACAAAGGCACTTCACATTGTTCCAGTGATCTGTTGAAGATCTGTGTGAAAATGGGCGCCAGCTGGTCAGCACAGGATTTCAGACAGGCTGGTGTCACGCCGTCTGGGCCTGGAGCTTTCCTTCTCTTTTGTTTCAGAAAGATCTGGCGAACATCCTTTTCACAGACCTGGAGTGCAGGGGGGGAAGAGAGGGTGGTTGTCAGAGGTGATAATGGTCGTGTAGAAAGAGGGTTAGGACAGGAGTGTGGTGTGAGACTGGGAGTTTCAAATCTACAATAGAACTCATTCAGGTCATCAACCAGTTGTTGATTCCCTACAGAGTTGGGGGATGGCGTCTTGTAGTTAGTGATGGTTTTCAGGCCTTTCCACACTGAAGCAGGGTCGTTTGCCGAAAACTGTGTTTCAGCAGTGTGTTTCAGCAGTGTGTTTCCTGGAGTGTGTCTCAGCAGTGTGTTTCCTGGAGTGTGTTTCAGCAGTGTGTTTCCTGGAGTGTGTTTCCTGGAGTGTGTTTCAGCAGTGTGTTTCCTGGAGTGTGTTTCAGCAGTGTGTTTCCTGGAGTGTGTTTCCTGGAGTGTGTTTCAGCAGTGTGTTTCCTGGAGTGTGTTTCCTGGAGTGTGTTTCAGCAGTGTGTTTCCTGGAGTGTGTTTCCTGGAGTGTGTTTCAGCAGTGTGTTTCAGCAGTGTGTTTCCTGGAGTGTGTTTCAGCAGTGTGTTTCCTGGAGTGTGTTTCCTGGAGTGTGTTTCAGCAGTGTGTTTCCTGGAGTGTGTTTCAGCAGTGTGTTTCCTGGAGTGTGTTTCCTGGAGTGTGTTTCAGCAGTGTGTTTCCTGGAGTGTGTTTCCAGGAGTGTGTTTCAGCAGTGTGTTTCCTGGAGTGTGTTTCCTGGAGTGTGTTTCAGCAGTGTGTTTCAGCAGTGTGTTTCCTGGAGTGTGTTTCAGCAGTGTGTTTCCTGGAGTGTGTTTCAGCAGTGTGTTTCCTGGAGTGTGTTTCAGCAGTGTGTTTCCTGGAGTGTGTTTCCAGGAGTGTGTTTCAGCAGTGTGTTTCCTGGAGTGTGTTTCAGCAGTGTGTTTCCTGGAGTGTGTTTCCTGGAGTGTGTTTCAGCAGTGTGTTTCCTGGAGTGTGTTTCCAGGAGTGTGTTTCAGCAGTGTGTTTCCTGGAGTGTGTTTCCTGCAGTGTGTTTCAGCAGTGTGTTTCCTGGAGTGTGTTTCAGCAGTGTGTTTCCTGGAGTGTGTTTCAGCAGTGTGTTTCCTGGAGTGTGTTTCAGCAGTGTGTTTCCTGGAGTGTGTTTCCAGGAGTGTGTTTCAGCAGTGTGTTTCCTGGAGTGTGTTTCAGCAGTGTGTTTCCTGGAGTGTGTTTCCTGGAGTGTGTTTCAGCAGTGTGTTTCCTGGAGTGTGTTTCCAGGAGTGTGTTTCAGCAGTGTGTTTCCTGGAGTGTGTTTCCTGGAGTGTGTTTCAGCAGTGTGTTTCCTGGAGTGTGTTTCAGCAGTGTGTTTCCTGGAGTGTGTTTCAGCAGTGTGTTTCCTGGAGTGTGTTTCAGCAGTGTGTTTCCTGGAGTGTGTTTCCAGGAGTGTGTTTCAGCAGTGTGTTTCCTGGAGTGTGTTTCAGCAGTGTGTTTCCTGGAGTGTGTTTCCTGGAGTGTGTTTCAGCAGTGTGTTTCCTGGAGTGTGTTTCCAGGAGTGTGTTTCAGCAGTGTGTTTCCTGGAGTGTGTTTCCTGCAGTGTGTTTCAGCAGTGTGTTTCCTGGAGTGTGTTTCCTGGAGTGTGTTTCCAGGAGTGTGTTTCAGCAGTGTGTTTCCTGGAGTGTGTTTCAGCAGTGTGTTTCCTGGAGTGTGTTTCCAGGAGTGTGTTTCAGCAGTGTGTTTCCTGGAGTGTGTTTCAGCAGTGTGTTTCCTGGAGTGTGTTTCAGCAGTGTGTTTCCTGGAGTGTGTTTCAGCAGTGTGTTTCCTGGAGTGTGTTTCCAGGAGTGTGTTTCAGCAGTGTGTTTCCTGGAGTGTGTTTCAGCAGTGTGTTTCCTGGAGTGTGTTTCCAGGAGTGTGTTTCAGCAGTGTGTTTCCTGGAGTGTGTTTCAGCAGTGTGTTTCCTGGAGTGTGTTTCCTGGAGTGTGTTTCCTGGAGTGTGTTTCAGCAATGTGTTTCCTGGAGTGTGTTTCAGCACTGTGTTTCCTGGAGTGTGTTTCCAGGAGTGTGTTTCAGCAGTGTGTTTCCTGGAGTGTGTTTCCTGGAGTGTGTTTCAGCAGTGTTTCAGCAGTGTGTTTCCTGGAGTGTGTTTCCTGGAGTGTGTTTCAGCAGTGTGTTTCCTGGAGTGTGTTTCCTGGAGTGTGTTTCAGCAGTGTTTCAGCAGTGTGTTTCCAGGAGTGTGTTTCCTGGAGTGTGTTTCAGCAGTGTGTTTCCAGGAGTGTGTTTCCTGGAGTGTGTTTCAGCAGTGTGTTTCAGCAGTGTGTTTCCTGGAGTGTGTTTCCTGGAGTGTGTTTCAGCAGTGTGTTTCCTGGAGTGTGTTTCAGCAGTGTGTTTCAGCAGTGTGTTTCCTGGAGTGTGTTTCAGCAGTGTGTTTCCTGGAGTGTGTTTCCTGGAGTGTGTTTCAGCAGTGTGTTTCCTGGAGTGTGTTTCAGCAGTGTGTTTCCTGGAGTGTGTTTCCTGGAGTGTGTTTCAGCAGTGTGTTTCCTGGAGTCTGTTTCCAGTTTCCACTTTTTGGGTCTTGAGGAGTAGAATGTGGAGAACATTGGTTCTGGAGGTGTGTGATTTGGAGGGTGAGTGTAACTGTGAATGTGGTTCTGGAGTTGTGTCCTGATGAGAAGGTTCTGCTTGTACAGATGACTGTGCGTGTCCGTGAGACAGTGAGACAATGAGACAGTGAGACAATGCACAGGCCGCCGTTGCGTTTTTTTCAGCGTGTTTTTTCCCCAAGCTTCTTTTTGAGTTGTGTCATGTGTTTGGACCCGTCCCTCCGCACAGACTCGATTTAAGACAGATGTTCTGTAACAGGGTGTGTGAGCAAGAGATACAGTACACTGCTGAGTTTGTTTGGTACCATGTGCTTTTCATTACGATACATATTTACATAGAAATGCCCAAAACAAAACACGTCTGTCTCGACGAGGCCAGAACATTTAGTTTCACCCTGAGAAAGGAACCTGGAGTGTGTTCAGGAGGAGTGTGTGTGTATTCAGGAGGAGTGTGTGTGTGTCTCAGGCAGAGTGTGTGTGTTTCAGGCAGAGTGTGTGTGTTTCAGGCAGAGTGTGTGTGTTCAGGAGGAGTGTGTGTGTGTCTCAGGAGGAGTGTGTGTGTGTCTCAGGAGGAGTGTGTGTGTGTCTCAGGCAAAGTGTGTGTGTCTCAGGAGTGAGTGTGTGTGTGTGTGTGTTCAGGAGGAGTGTGTGTGTGTCTCAGGAGGAGTGTGTGTGTGTCTCAGGCAAAGTGTGTGTGTCTCAGGAGTGAGTGTGTGTGTGTGTTCAGGAGGAGTGTGTGTGTGTCTCAGGAGTGAGTGTCTGTGTGTTCAGGAGGAGTGTGTTTGTGTCTCAGGAGTGAGTGTGTGTGTCTCAGGAGGAGTGTGTGTGTGTCTCAGGAGTGAGTGTGTGTGTTCAGGAGGAGTGTGTGTGTTCAGGAGGAGTGTGTGTGTGTCTCAGGAGGAGTGTGTGTGTGTGTGTCTCAGGCAGAGTGTGTGTGTCTCAGGAGGAGTGTGTGTGTGTCTCAGGCAGAGTGTGTGTGTCTCAGGCAGAGTGTGTGTGTTTCAGCAGTGTGTGTGTTTCAGGAGTGTGTGTGTTTCGGGCAGTGTGTGTGTTTCGGGCAGAGTGTGTGTTTCAGGAGTGTGTGTGTTTCGGGCAGAGTGTGTGTTTCGGGCAGAGTGTGTGTGTTTCAGCAGTGTGTGTGTTTCAGCAGTGTGTGTGTTTCAGGAGTGTGTGTGTTTCGGGCAGTGTGTGTGTTTCGGGCAGAGTGTGTGTTTCAGGAGTGTGTGTGTTTCAGGAGTGTGTGTGTTTCAGCAGTGTGTGTGTTTCGGGCAGAGTGTGTGTTTCAGGAGTGTGTGTGTTTCGGGCAGAGTGTGTGTTTCAGGAGTGTGTGTTTCAGGAGTGTGTGTTTCAGGAGTGTGTGTGTTTCAGCAGTGTGTGTGTTTCAGGAGTGTGTGTTTCAGGAGTGTGTGTGTTTCGGGCAGTGTGTGTGTTTCGGGCAGAGTGTGTGTTTCAGGAGTGTGTGTGTTTCAGGAGTGTGTGTGTTTCGGGCAGTGTGTGTGTTTCGGGCAGAGTGTGTGTTTCAGGAGTGTGTGTGTTTCGGGAGTGTGTTTGTTTCAGCAGTTTGTGTGTTTCGGGCAGTGTGTGTGTTTCAGCAGTGTGTGTGTTTCAGCAGAGTGTGTGTTTCAGCAGTGTGTGTGTTTTGGGCAGAGTGTGTGTTTCAGCAGTGTGTGTGTTGAGAGTGTGCTGCAGGGATATGTTTTGAGAAAGGGCCCTTGGGAGTGTATATTCAGAAGTGTGCTTCTTGCACAATATTCATCAATTACTAATTTGTACTCTTTTTATTCTTGCTGCGGAACGTTTACTGTTTACTGTTTACTGTTTCTCCTCCCACTACCTCACCTCATCACCTCATCACCTCATCACCTCATCACCATTGTAATGTCGTGTTTGTCGCATTATCACTTTGTCACTCTTGTTTGGACATTTGCACGTGTTCTTTATGTTCTTTATAGTTACTTAAAATGTTAATCTGTCTTGTCCCAGCTAGTCAGCTAATTAGGTCTCTACTGTAAGTTAGATACTTAGTTTCTGTTCATTTATGGTGTTAATTTATGTTGTATGTAGCATCTTGGTCCTGGAGGAACGTTGTTTCATTTCACTGTGTACTGAACTGTAACTGTATGTGGTTGAAGTGACAATAAAAGCCGACTGGACTTCACGTGACTTGCATGTGTGAGGGTTGCCCACTAGTGGGCAGTGTTTTTTAGTTTGTAGTTTTGTTCCTAGCCTCAGTTTCCCAGAAGCCTCCTCAGTCAGGTGACGTGGATGCTCACCTGAACTGAGGAGGCTCATTAGCATTGTTATAAATACCTGTTTGTTCTGGGAATCTGGGTCGAGCATTAAAGTGACATAATTTCTGTTATGTGGGTTTTGTTTCCTTGTTTTAGTTTGGTTTCATTATAGTTGACATTTAGTTTCTTGAGCTCTTTAAGTTTGTATTTGCTTTCATTTAGTTTATGTCTCTTTGTCTCTGTGTCTCCTAGCAGGATTAGCCTCTAGGAGAATTAGCCTTTTGTGTTTACCCTTTTGTGTAAGTAACCCCCATTGCATGTTTAGCTAGTAGTCTGTTTAAATACTAATGAGGGTGATACTAACATGTTTAGATCTTAGTCTGTCTAGTCTCGTTGTCTGCTTAGCTCTTAGTCTGTTTAGGTACTAACATCTTTAGCCACTAACCTTTAGAGTTCTTAGTCTGTTTCATACCTAGTCTGCTGTGTACCTTGTCTGTTCATTCCCTTGGGTATCAGGCTACTAGCCTGTTTAGCCATTAGTCTGATTAGCTATGAGCTACCTTAGCAGCTAATGTGCAGAACAGGTGGTAGACCTAGCCAAGCCTGTCTTGTGTTTGTTTATCCCTTGCATGTATAGTCCCTTGTGTTTAGTCCTCTAGGCTGTGTAGTATGTCTTGTCTCGTTCAGTTTGTATCCCCATATCCCTCATGCGCTTTTAACAATTGACATTGTCTCAAAACAGCGTTACACAATCAAAAGAATTATTTAAGTTTGTGTGGAATGTGAATGTGTATGAATCAAAATGTTCAGATAGTCCCTGGTGAGCAAGCCCGAGGGCGACAGTGGCAAGGAAAAACTCCCTGAGATGGTAATAGGAAGAAACCTTCAGAGGAACCAGACTCAACAGGGAACCCATCCTCATCTGGGTGAAACAGATAGCAGGAAATTATCTGCATTTATACAGTGTTAAGTGTTAGGTTCAGCTATAATAGTTGATGTTAATTGATGTTATAATAGTTGATGTTAAAATGGAGTCCAGTAGTTATTGGAGACTCGGATAGACTTGTAGAAAGTTCCAGTCCTGAACTATAGAGTGACTGCAGCCAAGAGGTTCAGGGGTGTGTTTCAGGGGTGTATTCAGGAGTGTTGGTGTGTTTATGCAGGACTGTTTATTGAGAAATTTCAGTAAACTGTAAGAACGTGTTTCAGGGTAGATTTTGTTTTCAGGAGTAGTGTGCAGAGACCTATGTATTTAGTTGTGTGTATTCTGGAATGTGGCCCTATTAAAATTATGAAATTCAATAAAACCAGGATTTAGACAGCTTGTTAACAGGTTTTATACTGTGTGTGCGTGTGCGTCTTTGGCTCCATTCTGTCCGAGAATGACATTCCTGATTGTTTGGTTATTTGGCATCACTCTCTTTTTCCTAAAGGGAACACCATTGTTTCTCATACTGTTTACAACACACACACACACACTGAGTTACCAACATTATAGGCAGAGGGGTTGTGGTAGGAGTAAGGGGGTGTGGTGTAGGAGTGAAGGGTGTTGTGGTAGGAGTGAGGGGGTGTGGTGTTTTTTTTTTTTTTTAGGAGTGAGGGGGTGTGGTTTAGGAGCGAGGGGGTGTGGTGTAGGAGCGAGGGGTTGTGGAGGGGTTGTGTAGGAGGTGTTGTAGGAGTGAGGGGTTGTGGTGTAGGAGTGAGGGGTTGTGGTGTAGGAGTGAGGGGGTGTGGTGTTTTTTTTTTTTTTTTTTTAGGAGTGAGGGGGTGTGGTTTAGGAGCGAGGGGGTGTGGTGTAGGAGCGAGGGGTTGTGGAGGGGTTGTGTAGGAGGTGTGGTAGGAGTGAGGGGTTGTGGTGTAGGAGTGAGGGGGTGTGGTGTAGGAGTGAGGGGGTGTTATGTAGGAGTGAGGGGCTGTGGTAGGAGTGAGCGGGTGTGGTAGGAGTGAGGGGGTGTGGAGGAGGAGTGAGGGGGTGTGGGGGAGGAGTGAGGGGGTGTGGGGGAGGAGTGAGGGGGTGTGGTGTAGGAGTGAGGGGGTGTGGTGTAGGAGTGAAGGGTGTTGTGTACTAGTGAGGGGGTGTGGTGTAGGAGTGAGGGGGTGTGGTGTAGGAGTGAGGGGGTGTGGTGTAGGAGTGAGGGGGTGTGGTGTAGGAGTGAGGGGGTGTGGTGTAGCAGTGAGGGGTTGTGGTAGGAGTGAGGGGGTGTGGTGTAGGAGTGAGGGGGTGTGGTAGGAGTGAGGGGGTGTGGTAGGAGTGAGGGGGTGTGGTGTAGGAGTGAGGGGGTGTTGTGTAGGAGTGAGGGGGTGTGGTGTAGGAGTGAGGGGGTGTGGTAGGAGTGAGGGGGTGTGGTGTAGGAGTGAGGGGGTGTGGTGTAGGAGTGAAGGGTGTTGTGTACTAGTGAGGGGGTGTGGTGTAGGAGTGAGGGGGTGTGGTGTAGGAGTGAGGGGGTGTGGTGTAGGAGTGAGGGGGTGTGGTGTAGGAGTGAGGGGGTGTGGTGTAGCAGTGAGGGGTTGTGGTAGGAGTGAGGGGGTGTGGTGTAGGAGTGAGGGGGTGTGGTAGGAGTGAGGGGGTGTGGTAGGAGTGAGGGGGTGTGGTGTAGGAGTGAGGGGGTGTTGTGTAGGAGTGAGGGGGTGTGGTGTAGGAGTGAGGGGGTGTGGTAGGAGTGAGGGGGTGTGGTGTAGGAGTGAGGGGGTGTGGTGTAGGAGTGAAGGGGGTGTTGTACGAGTGAGGGGGTGTGGTGTAGGTGTGAGGGGTTGTGGTAGGAGTGAGGGGGTGTGGTGTAGGAGTGAGGGGTTGTGGTGTAGGAGTGAGGGGGTGTGGTGTAGGAGTGAAGGGTGTTGTGTAGGAGTGAGGGGGTGTGGTGTAGGAGTGAGGGGGTGTGGTGTAGGAGTGAGGGGGTGTGGTGTAGGGGTGAGGGGGTGTGGTGTAGGAGTGAGGGGTTGTGGTAGGAGTGAGGGGGTGTGGTGTAGGAGTGAGGGGGTGTTGTGTAGGAGTGAGGGGGTGTGGTGTAGGAGTGAGGGGGTGTGGTAGGAGTGAGGGGGTGTGGTGTAGGAGTGAGGGGGTGTGGTGTAGGAGTGAAGGGGGTGTTGTACGAGTGAGGGGGTGTGGTGTAGGTGTGAGGGGTTGTGGTAGGAGTGAGGGGGTGTGGTGTAGGAGTGAGGGGGTGTGGTGTAGGAGTGAAGGGTGTTGTGTAGGAGTGAGGGGGTGTGGTGTAGGAGTGAGGGGGTGTGGTGTAGGGGTGAGGGGGTGTGGTGTAGGAGTGAGGGGTTGTGGTAGGAGTGAGGGGGTGTGGTGTAGGAGTGAGGGGGTGTGGTGTAGGAGTGAGGGGGTGTGGGGGAGGAGTGAGGGGGTGTGGTGTAGGAGTGAGGGGGTGTGGGGGAGGAGTGAGGGGGTGTGGGGGAGGAGTGAGGGGGTGTGGGGGTGGAGTGAGGGGGTGTGGTGTAGGAGTGAGGGGGTGTGGTGTAGGAGTGAGGGGTTGTGGTAGGAGTGAGGGGTTGTGGTAGGAGTGAGGGGGTGTGGTGTAGGAGTGAGGGGGTGTGGTGTAGGAGTGAGGGGTTGTGGTAGGAGTGAGGGGGTGTGGTGTAGGAGTGAGGGGGTGTGGTGTAGGAGTGAGGGGGTGTGGTGTAGGAGTGAGGGGTTGTGGTAGGAGTGAGGGGGTGTGGTGTAGGAGTGAGGGGGTGTGGTGTAGGAGTGAGGGGGTGTGGTGTAGGAGTGAGGGGTTGTGGTAGGAGTGAGGGGGTGTGGTGTAGGAGTGAGGGGGTGTGGTAGGAGTGAGGGGGTGTGGTGTAGGAGTGAGGGGTGTGGTGTAGCAGTGAGGGGGTGTGGTGTAGGAGTGAGGGGGTGTGGTGTAGGAGTGAGGGGGTGTGGTGTAGGAATGAGGGGGTGTGGTGTAGGAGTGAGAGGTTGTGGTATTGATTTTAGACAGTGTTACGACACTCTTGTATGTGTGTGTATTTGTGTGTGTGTGTGTGTGTGGTTGTGTGTGTGTGAGAGAGAGAGAGAGAGATAATACCCAGATGCTGAACCACTGGGAGTCTCCCACAGCTGTATCTACGAAAGAAATAAATTACATCACCACACCCTCAAATTCACACCCTTTCTACAACATGGAGTAACACTTGCTGCCTCCTGTTGTATTTTACACACACACACACACACACACACACACACACACACACACACACACACACACACACACACACGGTAAACAGAAGGACATTGTGGGCAAGCTGTGTGTGTGTGTGTGTGTGTGTGTGTGTGTGTGTGTGTGGTGTTTTACAAAACCTTTGTTAAGTCGATATTAAATCCAAAATAACTAAAAGCATGTAACATGTTTTGTGTGTTGTAGTTGAAAGAAACACACACACACACACATTGTAAATGATTACGGGCTGGACTGTTCTGTAGACCATGGAAGTGCTGATAGTGATCTCTGACGTGCAGCACAGCTCATTACAAAGGCATCCAGAGAGAGAGCGAGAGAGAGAGAGAGAACTTTTTATTAAACATTGTTCAACAATCTCCTTATCAGCAGACATTATCTGATCAGACTAAATTCCCAGATGCTGTTGTAGATGAGACACGGTTCAGTTCTACTCACTTTTGGGGGGTTTTCCACTGGGAACAGTACCTGGTACCTGGTCCTTTTTTTAGTACCACCTCAGCCGAGGTTCCGAGCGCGCCGAACCGTTACGAAAACGTGACGTGTAAACTCTGCTGGTCACTGATTGGCCGGAGAAAATCGTCATTACTGCGTCACCGAACTTGCGACACGAGAAACAACAGAACCGCTATATTTAGAAACAGCCAGAGAAGGATCGCACGCACCTTTTTGTATTAACCAAAAATTTTCTTTGGCTGCCATCAGCCTCTTTTGAAACAAACTCCTTCGTCTCGCTGTTAAAAACATCCACATGCCGAGAATGAAGAACACCGTGCCGTCGATATGCTCCATTGTTGTGTCTTTGTTTGAGGCGCGTTTACGATGACGTCACGGCAGTAGAGGCGCCGCGACTATAACGACACGTGAGTAATCCCGCCCACTCTAAAGCGTTACTACACTGCAGTCGAAGCGCAAACCGAGCCGAACTGAGCCGAACCGAAGTGAGCTGTACTGAACCGTGTCGTGCCGTACTATGCAGTGGAAAAGAGGCATTATTTGATTAAAATCAATTCTGTTTTTATTTACATACAACACTCGACACTCTCACAGATCAGCATTACAGACATCTTAGAGCAGCAACAGCATTTCTGTGAGTTCAGTTGCTTCTGTTCTCAGGCCTGGGTCCGTATTCACAAAGCTTCTTAGAATTCTCTCAGAGAGCTCCTATCTTAGCTTAAAATGTCCTAGCTGGGAGTCCTAAACTAAAAGTGATTTAGGAAACTTTTCAGAGCTACTCTGAAGGAAAGGAAAGTACAAAACCTTTATCTCAGTGAGGGGGCGGGGTCGACCTCGTTGCTAGGGATGATGCAGCAATTCAAGGACTGTGATTGGTTAATAAAAAATAACCTCTGACCTCTGTAAAGGTCTTGAAATGCACTTTTTGTGAAAATAGAATATATGATACTGTGATAGAACAGACAGTGAAATCAAAATGTTTGTACATAAAGAAATTGTATAATCATGACTACAGGCTACTTTATGCAAAGTTTCTGTTATAGGCTAAATATCTTAAAGATAATTAAACAGCTAAATGTATACTACATTTAAGTTCCTACATTTATTTATCATAATGATTTTATTACTTTTAATCTATTTCAGATTGATGGGAGCAAAATGGCTCAGCTTTTACTAATTTACATGATTACAGGACAGACAGTCTATTTAAGTTGCTTTTTTGGATGGTATTTAGCCAACAATCGAAGAGAGATGGAAGGAAGTAAAACAAGAAAATCTAATTGTACAGAAGATCAGTGTTTACTTTTAGCTTTACGTTCAGTGTTTGTAGAATATTTCTTCTTTCCATCATTTTGTCCTCTGCTATAGAAACTCTTAAGTCTTTTAAAGTCCTCCTCTCTACTCTTAAAGGAGACATACAGTCTCAATTCTGCATAGGTAAATATGATTCTTTAGGGTCCTAATGAAAAGTTTGTAATATACTTTAATTAAAAATTCTCAATTGTTGTGTAAAAAAAACATTACTTTTACCTGGTAAAAAGTAGCTCTGTTCTCAGCAACCTGTTTCAGTACATGCTCCTTTAAATGTTAATGACCTCTACTGAACCCGCCCCCCAGTTCTGTGGGGCGTGTCTTCACAATACAAGTGGGGTATAGCTTTGACAACAGTTAAAAATATTTTAAAAAACAGTTAAAAATAATTTTACATGATGTTAGAATTATTTTATATATAAAGGAGTTATTTCTACTCTCTTGCTCTCTTCCTCATAGATCTGATATTAATGTGTTAAATCTTCCCTGCTGCTATCTTCCTGTCTCCTCTTGCATCTGTTCATTCATGCTCACCTTCCCATACTCTGTCTCTCTCTCTCTCTCTCTCTCTCTCTCTGTCTCTCTTCCTCTCCTTTGATTCAAATTCTAATTTTATTTGTCACATACACAGTCATACACAGTATGATATGCAGTGAAATGCTTATACGACAGTCAGTGACCTTAAAAAGAAAATAAAAGCTTATACGTAAGGAATAAATATCAATAAAAAGAAATACTAAAGAAAATAAATTTAACTAGTAAAATAGTTGTACAAATATACAATGTACAAATGAGGGCATAATAAAAATCTTACAAAATATAGGGGATATATATATATATATATATATATATATATATATGTATATATATATTATTTATTATAAATATATATTTATAATAAAAAAAACATTTGTTTTTTTGGAATTTGGAATTGGTTATCTTATACAAGTGGAGTTGTTTAGCTCATCTATGTGGAGTTGTTTATTGTATCTAAGTCGAGTTGTTTATCTTTGTCTTATCATTAATCATATGAAGGTCAGGGGTGGCTTAGTGGTTAAGGCGTTGAACTATAGTTCGGAAGGTCCTAGGTTCACCCACAAAGTTACCACTGTTGGGTCCTTGAACAAGGCCATTAGCCCTCAACCCTCAATTGCTCAGATGTATAATGAGATAAAAATTTACGTCGCTCTGGATAAGAGCATCTGCCAAATGCCGTAATGTTATCTGAGTCAAGTTGTTTATCTGATCCATGTGGAGTTGTTTATTTTAACTGAGTCCAATAGTTTATTCAATACAATTAAATTCAGTTAAATTCAATTCAATTCTCTTCTATTCATATCGCTTTCAAGCAGTTGTTGATCTTACCTGAGTGGAGTTGTTTATCTTACCTGAGTGGAGTTGTTTATCTTACCTGAGAGGAGTTGTTTATCTTACCTGAGTGGAATTGTTTATCTTACCTGAGTGGAGTTGTTGATCTTACCTGAGTGGAGTTGTTGATCTTACCTGAGAGGAGTTGTTTATCTTACCTGAGTGGAGTTGTTTATCTTACCTGAGAGGAGTTGTTTATCTTACCTGAGTGGAGTTGTTTATCTTACCTGAGAGGAGTTGTTTATCTTACCTGAGTGGAGTTGTTTATCTTATCTGAGTGGAGTTGTTTATCTTACCTGAGTGGAGTTGTTTATCTTACCTGAGAGGAGTTGTTTATCTTACCTGAGTGGAGTTGTTTATCTTACCTGAGAGGAGTTGTATATCTTACCTGAGAGGAGTTGTTTATCTTACCTGAGTGGGGTTGTTTATCTTACCTGAGTGGAGTTGTTTATCTTACCTGAGAGGAGTTGTTTATCTTACCTGAGTGGAGTTGTTTATCTTATCTGAGTGGAGTTGTTTATCTTACCTGAGTGGAGTTGTTTATCTTACCTGAGAGGAGTTGTTTATCTTACCTGAGAGGAGTTGTTTATCTTACCTGAGTGGAGTTGTTTATCTTACCTGAGAGGAGTTGTATATCTTACCTGAGAGGAGTTGTTTATCTTACCTGAGAGGAGTTGTTTATCTTACCTGAGTGGAGTTGTTTATCTTATCTGAGTGGAGTTGTTTATCTTACCTGAGTGGAGTTGTTTATCTTACCTGAGAGGAGTTGTTTATCTTACCTGAGAGGAGTTGTTTATCTTACCTGAGTGGAGTTGTTTATCTTACCTGAGAGGAGTTGTATATCTTACCTGAGAGGAGTTGTATATCTTACCTGAGAGGAGTTGTTTATCTTACCTGAGTGGGGTTGTTTATCTTACCTGAGTGGAGTTGTTTATCTTACCTGAGAGGAGTTGTTTATCTTACCTGAGTGGAGTTGTTTATCTTATCTGAGTGGAGTTGTTTATCTTACCTGAGTGGAGTTGTTTATCTTACCTGAGAGGAGTTGTTTATCTTACCTGAGAGGAGTTGTTTATCTTACCTGAGTGGAGTTGTTTATCTTACCTGAGAGGAGTTGTATATCTTACCTGAGAGGAGTTGTTTATCTTACCTGAGAGGAGTTGTTTATCTTACCTGAGTGGAGTTGTTTATCTTACCTGAGAGGAGTTGTATATCTTACCTGAGAGGAGTTGTTTATCTTACCTGAGTGGGGTTGTTTATCTTACCTGAGTGGGGTTGTTTATCTTACCTGATTTGAGTTATTTATCTCAACCAATATGAGTTGTTTATCTCGTCTGAGTAGAGTTTCTGTTTATTTTGAAAATAAGCAGCAATTTCGAGGCGTGTACACAACTCCACAACTAATAGCACATCTTAGGTCACACACACACACACACACACACACACACACACACACACACACACACACACACACACACACACACACACACACACCCTCTCCCTCTCCCTGAATGCCTCAGGCTGAGCCAAAACATGACTAAAATAAAATTCCACCACACAATGCTTAATGTCAAATGTTTACTGTTTCTCCTCCCGCCACCTCAACTCGTACCTCATTACTACAGAAGTACTGAAACGTGTTACTGTACGTTGTTGTGTTTGTCACTCTGTAGCTCATTGTTTACATATTTACACTTTGTTGTCTGTTGCATAATGTTGTCTCTTTTTTGTATATAAGTAGTTTTAGGTTAACTTAAAGATAAATAATGTAAATTGTGTTGTAAATTTATGTTGTTGCATGTATGTAGCACACGTTGGTCCTGGAGGAACGTTGTTTCGTTTCACTGTGTGCTGAACTCTATATGGTTGGAATGACAATAAAAGTCGACTTGACTACTACTGTACTGTATGCAGTAGTGTTTCTGTGTTTTAACTGTGATTTTCTGTGTGTGTGTGTGTGTGTGTGTGTGTGTGTGTGTGTGTGTGTGTGTGTGTGTGTGAATTTTCCAGACTACCGCACAGGCCCGTGTTTTGCAGCAGTAAGTAATCAAATGTGCCAGGGGCAGCTGACGGGGATAGTGTGCACTAAAACACTGTGTTGTGCCACAGTGGGCCGAGCCTGGGGTCACCCCTGCGAACAGTGTCCCGCTCAGCCTCAGCCCTGCCGCCGCGGCTTCATCCCCAACCACCGCACGGGCGCCTGCCAGGGTATACGCGCACACACACACACACACACACACACACACACAGCCATGTGCATTTAATCACATTATACACAAGATATTTGACTCGGGTGACACCACAGAAACACAGACACGAGTCGAGGTCTTACAGGAAAAGGGTAGTTTTATTTAGGATAACGGGAAAAGATAAGGGAACTGAGGATGGAGGAAGGAAAGAAGTGAGGGTCGCAAGTGCGGGTCCAGGCAGTTACAAACTGGCAGAGTGGCACTCAGCTGGCGAACGTGGGCAGTGACGACATGGCAGAGCGCGGAGACGTGGGCAGCGGCTCCTGCCGGCGCTTCTACACAGCGACTGCGATCACACCAGCCTTTCCTTCCTATCCCTCCATCCATCCATCCATCCATCCATCCCTCCCTCCCTCCCCTCAGTGGTGGGCACCCTGAGCTTGAACAAGTGAGAAGAGTGTTCCACCTTTACACCATGGCCTCCATCAGACGCAGAGCTCAAGAGGCGGTCCGTTCATGAGCTGGTGCATCATCAGCGTAGTGTGTGTAGCAAACTCAAACTAATGCAACAAGAGGGTAACATGCTTGAGGTCCACATTTTTACCATCCCCAGGGCACGGGGTATTGCCCCACTCACATGCCACTCACGTGTGCAGAAGAGTCCTCGTCTGTGGCCTTAGAGCAGCAGAGTGGTTTCTTCTGGCTTTTAGGAAGCCATCGGAGTGAAGGAGGAGCTAAACAATTTGGTCCCTAGTTCACGACATGTCAACATTAATGCACGCACACACACACACACACACACACACACACACACACACACACACACACACACAGCAATCTGCGGTGATTGTTTTACATGCCTGTGCAGCCAGGCAAGACAGGAGACGCTGTCGGAACACATAAACACATGCCTCAGTGAACCACACACACACACACACACACACACACACACACACACACACACACACACACACCAGATTAGTTTATTATGCATTGCTCATTTCCTACTTTTTCTGTTTTACATTTTAGTAAATAAAAACTGTGGAGCAGAACAGCACACACACACACACACACACACACACATCTGTGTTACAGCAAACCACAGCGGATCACATGCTATATGATGGGCACGTGTAACGCGCCACATGTTTTATCTCGGATGCCCTTTCTGTCATTATTCCTCCTATGTTTATGTGGGTTTGGAGCGTTGGCTGGGACTCGAACCCGGTCCGTTTTTGCATCAGTAAACTGAGAAAGGGTTCTGATCATTTATTTTGATTCATTCAATTTAATAAAATTTTCTATTCAGTTTTATTTGTATAGCGCTTTTAACAATTGACATTGTCTCAAAACAGCTTTACACAATCAAAAGAATTATTTAAGTTTGTATGGAATGTGAATGTGTATGAATCAAAATGTTCAGATATTCCCTGGTGAGCAAGCCCGAGGGCGACAGTGGCAAGGAAAAACTCCCTGAGATGGTAATAGGAAGAAACCTTGAGAGGAACCAGACTCGACAGGGAACCCATCCTCATCTGGGTGAAACAGATAGCAGGAAATGATCTGCATTTATACAGTGTGTTAGGTGGCAGCAGTTCAGCTATAATAGTTGATGTTAATTGATGTAAAATGGAGTCCAGTAGTTATTGGAGACTCAGATAGACTTGTAGAAAGTTCCAGTCCTGAACTATCGAATTGTCAAGTCCTCAGAGAAACAGCTGACAACACCAGTCGAGGCCAGAACCATCTTCTAAGTATAGAGAATCATCCCCAGACACCAGGCGCATCCTAAAGAGACACACGGGGCATCCATGCGATGAGACCTCCAACCAGAAACCGGGCACCAGGATGGATCAGACAGGTCCGGAGGGCAGAGGGAGTCTGGATCACTGGCAGCTCAGGAACCACATGTGTAGCTCGACAGAGAGAGAGAGAGTGAAAGGGGGAGACAGGGGGAGAGAGGAAAGAGAAAGAGGGGGAGGAAGAGAAGAGGAGGAGAGATGGCAGTTAGGTATGGTCACAGTCACAATGTCTAATGTGAATGTATATTTACTGTAGAGTGCAAGCAGGGACTCCGGCAGGACTAACCATGACATCATAACTAAAGGGGAGGAGCCAGAAGGAAACACAGACATGAGGGGGAACTGAGATGTAAAGCAAACAATCACCTCACCGTCAACAAACCTGAGTGATCAAATGAGACTGAGGAAGACAGCATCTAAACATACCAGTTCACCATAATACTCTACGTCCATGAGTCCCCCAGATCTGCTCCTTTACCTTATGGCAAATCTATTTATAAAAATGCTTGGTTAAATAAATAGGTTTTTAGCCTAGACTTAAACACTGAGACTGTGTCTGAGTCCCGAACACTATTTGGAAGACTATTCCATAATTTTGGGGCTTTGTAAGAAAAAGCTCTTCCCCCAGCTGTAGTTTTCATAATACGCCGTACTGATAAGCAGCCTGCATCCTTTGACCGAAGTAGGCGTGGCGGATCGTAAGACACTAGCAGTTCGCTCAGATACTGCGGCGCGAGACCATTTAATGCTTTATATGTCAAGAGTAGTATTTTAAAATCAATGCGAAATTTCACAGGGAGCCAATGTAGTGAAGATAGGATAGGAGTGATGTGCTCATATCTTCTGGTTCTAGTGAGGACTCTCGCTGCTGCATTCTGGACTAGCTGAAGCTTGTTTATGCACCTAACTGAACAACCAGACAGTAAGGCATTACAATAGTCCAACCTAGAAGTGATAAAAGCATGAACTAGTTTTTCTGCATCGTTTAGCGACAGTATATTTCTTATCTTGGCAATATTTCTGAGGTGAAAGAATGCTATCCTGGTGATATTATCTACATGAGCTTCAAATGAAAGGCTGGAATCTATAATCACGCCGAGGTCTTTTACTGTTGCACTTGACGGAACAGAAAGGCCATCTAAAGTTACGGTGTGATCTAAGATTTTACTTCTAGCTGTATGCGGTCCTATGACTAGAACTTCTGTCTTATCCGGATTAAGCAGAAGGAAGTTAATTAGCATCCAATTTCTTATGTCCTGCACACATTGCTCAAGTTTACTAAAGGACGTGTTATAATAAATAGAATGAGCAGCTCACCTCTTATATCTTCTCTGAGTCGTTCGTTCTTTTTGAATCTACAGCACCGCATAGCGTCTGCACTGTAACAAATTGATGTAAATTTACAGGACTTTTTTTTTTTTTACAGTTTCTGACTGTTTTTTCGAAATACTGCACATTACTGTCAAAGAAACAGCATTACTGTGATTTACAATATTTAACTGTAAACATTGTATTTACAGTTTAATACACTACAGTATACAGTACTTAACTGTAAATTAGATAATCAACACACTTTTGAAAACAATTACCGTTCTGTCGCACTTTATTGCATTGTTGTTGTTTTTTTTAAATACAGTAATTAACTGCAAATTGCAAAGGATTTTGGGATCTTCAGTGATGTGGGGACTCCATGCTGCCAGGATCTGTTCATCCATCATAATCGTGGAAATTTTGTGAAATCTATGGATGTTCTAAAATCAAATGACTTATTTCATGCTTGCAACACTGGCACTTTAAAAACCGACCAGAGACGAAAAACTTCCTTTAAAAGTCAGTTTAGATATGTTGTGCCAGTTCCTATTTTTCTTGGACTTTCTTTCAAAGTCAGTTGGTCATGCAACAGTCATGTTGCTATAATCAACTAATGAAATCCTCATCTAGGCCAAAAGACATCTTCGAAGACATATGGGATGGGAGCAACATTGCATCAAATGCAATTTTTCAGTCAGATGACACATTGGCTTTGTACCAGGATGCATTTGAAGTGGCAAATCCACGAGGATCTGGAAGGAAAAAACATAAAGTGCTGCCTGTTTACTTAAGTCCAGCAGACATACCACCTCATAATCACAGATCAAGTGTGGATCAAATGCAGCTGGTAATGCTTTGTCGAGAACAAGATTATAAATATTTTGGATCAGAGACAGCCTTTGGGTCACTTATCACCAACTTGAAGGACTTAGAAGTAGCTGGTATACCTTTTCCAGATGGACACACATACCGAGCCACATTGTGTGCTATTGCCGGAGATAATCTTGGCTCACACAATATAGGGGCTTTAATGAAAACTTCAGTAAGTGCAAGTACTTTTGCTGATTTTGTGTGCCTCTGAGTGGCGCAGTAGGTTAAAGCGCTCACCTTGTCATCTGGAGATCACAGGTTCGAACCCCGGTGATGCTGAATTGGACACGACTAGATTGGGGAGAAAATCAGGGGGAAAGAATTGGGCAGGACTAAAATATATATTTTTTAAATGCTGTTAAAAATACAAGTTGTCCGAATAATTATTTACCACTAAAATACAGTAAACAGTACAAATCACAGCAATGAACTGTATATCAAAATACAGCAATTTACTGTAGTCTATTTCTACAGTACAAATAGTGTAATAAAACAGCAAAACTGCTGCCAGTAATTTACTGTAATTTTACATGAATTTTTTTACAGTGTGGGAGTCACGTGTTAAAAGAACGAACGACTCGAGACTTGACTTATTGCTGACAATCGTTCAATACTGCTTCCTGTATATAACAGAGGGAGGTTTTGCGATGCTTTGCACATGCGCGCCCAGTAGAAAATGAAGGAATCACTCTCCGAGACGACTCGTTCATCTGAGTCATGTTAAAGATTCGTTCAAAAAGAACGACTCGTTCCTGAGCGACCATCACTAGTGTATGTGTGTGCGAGATGTATTAAATGTCCTCATTACATTCATGCGCGTTTTATGCGCGTAATATTACATTGCAACGCGTTTATTATATCAGATGCCTTTAGAGAAAATTATAACAAAAATATATCGTCGTACCAAAGAATAAACTACCAGCCAAAGTGGCCAGTGAGATTAAAGTTGTTACCCCCCCCACAGCCGAGTTTTACCTGCATTTGTCGGGTGGGCGGGTGCCAATGTCAAACCCTGATACACACACACACACACACACACACACACACACACACACACACACACACACACTTGTACAGTCAGGAAATGTTCTCATGGACTTGAACTTCTCGTTGCTTTCAAGAACAAAACCATAATTTATTAATTTATAGAGTTCAGTTTTCTATTTTGCACATAAAAATAATCACCTGTAACTTCAGCGCAGTATAAACTAGTGTTGCCATGATACAAAATGCTTTGTTTTTAATACCCATACCATGAACTTCAGTCCTTCTTTAATTCTTTTCATGAATTACCCTTTTTCATGGTTCCCTGTTGAGTCTGGTTCCCCTCAGGATTTCCTCCTAATGCATTCTCAGGGAGTTTTTCCTTGCCACCGTCGCCGTCCCCCTTGGCTTGTTCATCAGAGACATTTCATTCATCATTCATTCGTCTCATTATTATCTAGACACATTTTTCTCACACATACACACTTCCATAAGTTTTATTTTATTTTTATTAAGCTGCTTAGAGACAATGACTATTGTTAAAAGCGCTCTATAAATAAAATTGAATTGAATAATTGAATAAAACAAAGACATTAAACTTGTGTTGTGTAAAATAATTTGGATGATAAATGTGTTATAGCAGAGGATTAATGAGTTTACTTTGAGATACCGTATCTAAATGATGAGTTATCATAATCTGAGACAACATTGTGTCATATCATAATCATATCAGATCATTTAAACTGATATGAAATGCTTAAAGCTGAGTCTTTGTAGGACACATTGGGTTTAATGTAGCAGGGATCATGAAATTACTTGAGTTTGTTTCATGTTACCAAAAAAAAAAGCAATAAAACACTAAGCTTTGCTGCACTTGCTAAAAACGAAACCCGTGGAGTTTAAGAGGCACAATAAGTTTATCCTGTCTGTCTGATCACTCATTTAAACTGGTCCAGTTTTTCGACGCTCCCTAACTCACTCCACCACTATAAACATTCAAGATTCAAAGAACTTTATTAATCCCAGAGGGAAATCGCTTATACTTGGTTACAGTCATTTACAGGAGGAAAGGAAGAGTAATAAATACAAATACAGTGTCCTTAGTGACACTGAACATAAATCTATATACAGATATTGCATCTGTATATATACATGTGAATATTGGCTCTGTGACCAGCCATCCGAGAGATTTGAACATGAGAAAATGTACAAATGTATCCCTTTGTTCACTCCAGAGTAACAATTATATACTCTTTAATATTTTAATACACATTTTGTTCATTTTGTGTGTTCATTTCTTAAGAAATAGAGAAAGAATTTGGAATGTGCTGCACATGTCTGACTCTAGCAGTGTTTAAAGCAGGGTGTGTACAGCGGCGCTGCTGTGTTAGCGGCGCTGGTGTTGGTGGGTTTCCTCCTGGTACTCCAGTTTCCTCCTAAAGTCCAAAGACATGCAGGTTAGGCTAATTGACGTTGCCAAAATTTCCTGTAGTGTGTGAGTGCATGTATGTGTGTGTGCCCTGTGATGGAGGGTGTACCTGCCTCCTGGTATAGTCTCCAGCCCCCTCCAGCCTCCAGTCTCCAGTGGGTGGGTGAGTAAGAGAGAGAGAGAGAGAGAGAGAGAGAGAGAGAGGAATGCCTTAATGCAACATGTGTTTGTTAATGAAGTTCTCCATCAGTGACAACGTCACTAAATCATCCTTATTAATAACCCCACACTGACCCCACACTGACCCCGCCTGACCCCGCCCCAGTCTGCACTGGCAGCTCCTGCTCTAGAGCCCTAGTCTGGGTAAAAGAGGTATCAACGTGAACTTTAACCTCTGGATCTCATGTGCGTTTGGGCCGCAGCCACATGCTGCTCGATTTGGCCCTGACACTTATTTCTGCAGCTGGGGAAATTCCTCTAACGTCTGGCTGTCTGAAGCATGCTGAGGAGGGTCAGCAGACACCGTCCTCCCTGCATCTCTCACTCTTTCTCTCTCTCTCCCTCTCTTCATTACTGTCCCCGTCCTCCCCTTTCTCAACGTCTCATTCACTTTCTTCCACTTTTCCTCTCTCTCTTGTTCTCCTGATGCTCTGGTCTGTCTTTTCACTCTTTACATTCCTTGTTGCCATTATTTATCACCCTGTGTGTGTGAGAGTGATGAACAATGGCGCTCCACATTTAATCGTCCATGTTTGTTTACTTAGAGCGTACGAATCTGCGTGCTGTTTATAGAACTATATTTTAAATCTTTATTATTGCATCATTTAAAGTGTTTCTATTTGTGTGTGTGTGTGTGTGTGTGTGTGTGTGTGTGTGTGTGTGTGTGTGTGTGTGTGTGTATATGTGTGTGTAGATGTGGACGAGTGCCAGGCCATTCCTGGGCTGTGTCATGGAGGACAGTGCATTAACACGGTGGGGTCGTTTGAGTGTAAATGCCCCGCAGGACACCGATTCAACGAGATCAGCCAGAAATGTGAAGGTGAGAGATGTGACCTTTGACCTGACAGGAACACAGGGTTTTGGCATTTGTAAAACTTGGGATATATAAAGATGGTGACATCATGTCCTAATTCCACTCCCAGGTGTGTGTGAGGTGTGTGTGAGGTGTGTGTGAGAAGGAGCCTGGGGTTTTCAGCATAGTCTGATCATCATTAAGATCAGAGACTGGCGATGACTTCGGGAAACAAGAAATCTGCTGCCAAACACCAAGTTGTAGCCAAGCTCAGATTCCTTCAGATTCCTTTCTTGAGATAACTTTGTGTGAGATGTGCCACTTTTCAGCCCTAATTATGGCGTTTAAGCTAAATATGTGACTCGGGTTTTATCTGGTGCAGTCTAGGCCTTAAATTAGACCCAATCAAAGGCAATCCAACCCTTAAGTTTATGAAACATCTAGGATTAAACTCTGGCTGACAGGTTTAATGTCTGCCTTGTAGAACTTAAATACTGTGCTATGTGGTGGTTGATTTGACACTGTGGACATGAACATGGACTCTTGTTCTGCCGTCAGCATTCGGCCACGTAAGGTTGTGACAGGCTTTAAATGATCTGAGGACAAAACATTGTGCAGAAGGAAACACAGACATGAGGGGGAACAGCAAAGTAAAGCCACCGATCACCTCACCGTCAACAAAACTGAGTGATCAATGAGAGTGAAGTTCATGGTCAAGGGGAAGATCGGCCTGTGGATCAAAGTCACAAACACTTTAACATTATGGGATGTTAGATATTAAATTCCTAGACTGCTTACACGCAGGCAGAAGATGTTGGACAGGATTAGGATTAGAATCAAGATTAGGATATTTAGGATATTTGGTCCAGTCATTATCAGGACCAATATTATTGAAATGTATTCAAAGAATTTGAAAAAATCCTTGATAATGGTAGTTCTGAGATCAGAATGAATTATTCATTAATTCATCTTCTATACCGCTTTATCCTGTATTTAGGGTCGCGGGGGGGGGGGGGGGGGTTTATGGAGCCTATCCCAGGAGACTCCGGGCACGAGGCAGGGTACACCCTGGACAATGTGCCAATCCATCACAGAGCACACACACACACACACACACACACACACACACACACACACACACACACACAGACCTGATTGAATTAAAGTCAAACTAAGTCAAAATTTGATTCACAGGTTAGGATTGAATCAATCAATACACCACACAGGACTAAACCATTTTGCACATTCACACTTCTGGACATTTGTCTCTTTTGCACTTTTCTGGACATTCATGGATGTATGGTGTCACGAGGCGGAGCGGACGAGGTGAATCCAGGCGCAGATGAATGACAGCAACGTAGAACGAGAATGAGGTCGGAATGCGGAAGCGGAGGTCAATACCGGGAGATCAGTCAGCGTTGCGTCGAAGCCAAATCGTAAAACGAGAGCCATAGTCAGAAGAGGAAGCGCGAGGTCAAAACCGGGAGATCAAAGGACGAGGCAAACAAAATCGAGACGAGAAACCGAAAGCAAAAACGAGAGACAAAAGCAAGCTTGGCAACGTGAAAGCAGGGAAAAATAAACGCGAGAGAATCGAGGCAAAAATACACAAGATAATCCAGCGATTTGAGCAGCGCGCAGCGCATGCTTAAATCGCTGGAGTAATCAGTGGAGGGAATGAGGAACAGGTGAGCAGACGGGGCGGAAACGGGGGCGTGGGAAATGCGCATGGGATAAACATAAGCACGTGAGAATAAGTGACAGTGTGGGAAAAGTGCAGACAGGATGTGAATCATGACAGTACCCCCCTCCTTACGAACACCTCTGGGCGTTAGGGCAAGGAGCCCCGGGAAAGGCAAGAATGAGGCAAGACGGCGTAGCTGGGACACGTGGAACGTAGGATTGATTCGCCGCATGGTTGAGGGGAGCAAGAGTTTAACAGCGCAGGGGTTGACTATCTTAGTGATGGTGAAGGGGCCGAGGTAACGAGGGGAAAGCTTGCGGCTGGTGGTCTTTAGGGGGATATCTCTGGCGGTGAGCATGACTCTCTGCCCCACCCTGTACTTGGGAGCCTGAGAGCGTCTGCGGTCGGCCTGTGTCTTATATCTTCTGCCGACCCATAACAGCGTTCTCCTCGCTTGCAGCCAGGTCTTTCTGCATCGCCTGACAAAAGCTTGGACGGATGGGACACTGACCTCCTCCTCCTGAGATGGGAATAAGGGTGGTTGATAGCCCAGGCAGCACTGGAATGAAGACAAACCAGGAGATGACGATACTTGGGAGTTGTGGGCGTATTGCACCCATGGCAGAAACTTGCTCCAGGAGGCGACATCTCGGGAGGCCATGCACCTTAAGGCTACCTCGAGAGACTGGTTCTTTCTTTCGGTCTGCCCGTTGGACTGTGGGTGAAAGCCTGAGGACAGACTGGGGGTGGCTCCAATGAATCTGCAAAATGCCTTCCAAAATTGTGATGTGAATTGGGGCCCACGGTCGGAGACGATGTCATTGGGAAGACCATGCAGCCTGAAAACGTGCGTTATCATGAGATCAGCGGTTTCCTTGGCGGATGGAAGCTTGGCTAGCGGAATGAAATGGGCGGCCTTAGAGAACCGATCCACCAAGGTCATGATGCATGAGTGGCCGTTGGAGGAAGGTAACCCTGTGACAAAGTCCAGGGCAATGTTGGACCATGGACGACATGGGATAGGTAATGGTCTGAGGAGGCCTGCCGGCGTGGTGTTGGTGTGTTTGCATCTAGCACAGGTGTCACATGCTGCCACGAAGCTGGAGGTGTCTTCCTTGACTGTGGGCCACCAGAAACATTCTTGGACTTGAGACAGGGTTCGAGCTGAGCCAGGATGACAGGAGAGCTTGGAGCTGTGTGCCCATTCCAGAACTGGAGAACGTAGAGAAAGTGGAACAAACAGGCAATTAGGAGGCACGTTACTTGGCCCGGGTTCATGAGACAGGGCTTGCTGGACCTTGGTCTCGATATCAAGCTTAGCTGCTGCGAGCAAGGATGACGAGGGAATGATGGTTTCATTGGCAGTGCAGTCGTGAGTAGGTGAAAACTGTCTGGAGAGTGCATCTGGCTTGGAATTCTTGGACCCAGGACGATAGGAGAGGACAAAGTTGAATCTGGCGAAGAACAGTGACCACCGAGCCTGTCGAGAGTTTAGCCTCTTGGCATTCTGCAGATATTCGAGGTTCTTGTGGTCGGTCCAGACCAAAAATGGGGTCTCTGTCCCCTCTAACCAATGTCTCCATTCTTCTAGGGCCAGCTTGATGGCCAGCAGTTCTCGATCACCGAGAACATGCCATAATTCACCTCAGCAGGCGTTAAGCGGTGAGAGAAGAAAGAGCAGGGTTGTAGCTTGTTGTCGTGTGCAGCTCTCTGGGAAAGGACACCTCCTACCCCTGTGCTGGAGGCATCGACTTCCACAACAAACTGGCGTGACGTATCTGGAATAGTCAGGATTGGGGCAGACGTGAACCGTTTCTTGAGTTCCGAGAAGGCTTTTTCAGAGTTCATGTCCCAACGGAAACGTGTCTTGGGGGAAGTCAGGGCTGTTAAGGGGGCAGCAATGGAGCTGTAGCCTCGGATGAAGCGACGGTAAAAGTTGGCAAAACCCAAGAATCTCTGAAGTTCCGGTCTTGTGGTGGGCGTGGGCCAGTTCGTGACTGCATGGAGTTTAGCAGGATCCATTTCAATGCCTGAGGGACCAATGACGAACCCCAGGAAAGTGGTGGTTGTTGTGTGAAATTCGCACTTCTCTGCTTTGACGAAAAGATTACCCGAAGGGGATAGCGGTTCTTCACTGTGATCTGGTTTAGGCCCCTATAATCGATGCATGGACAAAGGGACCCATCTTTTTTACCCACGAAGAAGAAGCCGGCTCCCGCCGGGGAGGTGGAGGGGCGAATGATCCCCGCCGCGAGGGACTCCAAGATATAATGATTCATAGCTTCATGCTCCCTGGGTGACAGAGAATATAGGCGGCCCTTGGGGGGCATGGTACCTGGAAGCAGGTCGATAGCGCAGTCATATGGACGGTGGGGGGGCAGAGAGACAGCACAAGATTTACTGAAGACCTCCTTGAGATCATGGTACTCTGAAGGGACGGCGGTGAGGTCTGGTTGTTCCTCCACAGATGCAGGGCTGAGGCAGGACGTGGCTGCAGCTCGCAGGCAGGAAGTGGCGCATGACGGGTTCCAGGCTACAATTGTGTTCCTGACCCAATCGAGTTGAGGATTGTGACGGGTTAGCCAGGGCAGGCCCAGGACAACAGTAGAATGTGATCCCTCCATGATAAACAGAGAAGTTTGTTCTAAATGGTTGCCCGAGACCCTTAGCCCGATGAGGGGAGTTCTGTGTGTGATAGATGGGAGCGGGCTGCCGTCGAGTGCCTGAACCTTGAGGTTGGTCTCCAAGGGTAGAGCGGGGATTCCTAGGGTCGCATTGATCAGGTTGCGGTCTGAACCTGAATCAATCAGTGCCTGCACCAGGTGGGTCCGTTGCTCGTGGATGAGAAAAACTGGAAACAGGCGGCGTTGATCTGGGGATCTTCCTGGTGACACAACCTCCAATCCTCCCAGCTGGACTAGAAGATGCTCCCTTTTTTTACAGGACAGTTCTTGAGCTGATGACATGATTTCCCACAGCACGCACCATCCACTCTGCGTCGTCGGCGTTCTTCAGGGGAAACGCGGGTCCTGTCCAGTCGCATGGATCTCTCTTGAGGATTAGTTTGAGGGGAGCGAGGTTGTGGGCGGTCTCTGGGTGGTGAGGGTGTGGTTGCCTTTCCAAGGCGGAGGTGCGAATCTACTCGGCCGGCCAGATCCATGAGATCTTGGAACGACGAAGGAAGTTCTTGGGAGATCAATATATCCTGGAGCGTCGCAGTCAGGCCTTCGAAGAAGATGTCACTTAGGGCCCGACCATTCCACCCGCTGGAGAGAGCTAGGGTCTGGAACTCTATGGCGTAGTCATAGGCTGAATGTGAACCTTGGTGGAGTTTTAACAGCTTGTGACCTGCCTCCCTGCCATGACATGAGCGATCAAACACCCTCCTCATCTCTTTAGCGAAGTGCTCGTAGCTGGTGCAGCAGGAGTCATGAGCATCCCAGAGTGCAGTGCTCCATTCCCGAGCCCGTCCTGAGAGGAGAGTTATCACGTATGCGACCTTGGAGCGTTCAGTGGGAAACGTGGATGGCTGGAGCTCAAATATCAATTCAATTCAATTCAGTTTTATTTGTATAGCGCTTTTAACAATTGACATTGTCTCAAAACAGCTTTACACAATCAAAAGAATAGGAGTCTGTCGCTCCTTCCTCTCTCAGTGCACGCTGATATTTGAGCTCCAGATATTTGCCTGGATCTCCTTCATAGGTGAGGGGGGGGCAGGCAGTCGTGGTTCCCGTTGCGTGCAGGGGCCCCCACTTTGCGCTGGAGAGAGATGGAGCCGTTGGAGCTGGGTAATAACATCAGCAAGGGTTTGCTTGGTGTTGAGCAGCTCCTGCTGGTGAGCTCCGGGAAGTGCACCTTGACTCTCCAGCGCCGATTTCATGCGGTCAATATCTGCTGGATTCATTTCGCTGGCTGGATTATTCTGTCACGGGGCGGAGTGGACGAGGTGAATCCAGGCGCAGATGAATGACAGCAACGTAGAACGAGAATGAGGTCGGAATGCGGAAGCGGAGGTCAATACCGGGAGATCAGTCAGCGTTGCGTCGAAGCCAAATCGTAAAACGAGAGCCGTAGTCAGAAGAGGAAGCGCGAGGTCAAAACCGGGAGATCAAAGGACGAGGCAAACAAAATCGAGACGAGAAACCGAAAGCAAAAACGAGAGACAAAAGCAAGCTTGGCAACGTGAAAGCAGGGAAAAATAAACGCGAGAGAATCGAGGCAAAAATACACAAGATAATCCAGCGATTTGAGCAGCGCGCAGCGCATGCTTAAATCGCTGGAGTAATCAGTGGAGGGAATGAGGAACAGGTGAGCAGACGGGGCGGAAACGGGGGTGTGGGAAATGCGCATGGGATAAACATAAGCACGTGAGAATAAGTGACAGTGTGGGAAAAGTGCAGACAGGACGTGAATCATGACAGTACCCCCCTCCTTACGAACACCTCTGGGCGTTAGGGCGAGGAGCCCCGGGAAAGCGTCTATGAAAGTCTGATATGAGCTTGGGGTCTAGGATAAACTTGGAGGGGATTCAGCTTCTCTCCTCAGGCCCATAGCCCTCCCAGTCTACCAGGTACTGGATGCCTCTACCTCGGTGGTGAGCTTTCAGAAGTCGGCGGACGGTATAGGCTTCAGCGCCGTCAATGATACGGGGAGGAGGCAGAGGGTGGGTGCGGGGACTTAATGGGCATGAGGCAAGACGGCGTAGCTGGGACACGTGGAACGTAGGATTGATTCGCCGCATGGTTGAGGGGAGCAAGAGTTTAACAGCGCAGGGGTTGACTATCTTAGTGATGGTGAAGGGGCCGAGGTAACGAGGGTAAAGCTTGCGGCAGGTGGTCTTTAGGGGGATATATCTGTGGCGGTGAGCTTGACTCTCTGCCCCACCCTGTACTTGGGAGCCTGAGAGCGTGTGCGGTCAGCCTGTGTCTTATATCTTCTGCCGACCCATAACAGCGTTCTCCTCGCTTGCAGCCAGGTCTTTCTGCATCGCCTGCCAAAAGCTTGGACGGCTGGGACACTGACCTCCTCCTCCTGAGATGGCAATAAGGGTGGTTGATAGCCCAGGCAGCACTGGAATGGAGACAAACCAGGAGATGACGATACTTGGGAGACTGGTTCTTTCTTTCGGTCTGCCCGTTGGACTGAGGGTGAAAGCCTGAGGACAGACTGGGGGTGGCTCCAATGAATCTGCAAAATGCCTTCCAAAATTGTGATGTGAATTGGGGCCCACGGTCGGAGACGATGTCATTGGGAAGACCATGCAGCCTGAAAACGTGCGTTATCATGAGATCAGCGGTTTCCTTGGCGGATGGAAGCTTGGGTAGCGGAATGAAATGGGCGGCCTTAGAGAACCGATCCACCAAGGTCATGATGCATGAGTGGCCGTTGGAGGAAGGTAACCCTGTGACAAAATCGAGACAAGAAACCGAAAGCAAAAACGAGAGACAAAAGCGGGCTTGGCAACGTGAAAGCAGGGAAAAATAAACGCGAGAAAATCGAGGCAAAAATACACAAGATAATCCAGCGATTTGAGCAGCGCGCAGCGCGTGCTTAAATCGCTGGAGTAATCAGTGGAGGGAATGAGGAACAGGTGAGCAGATGGGGCGGAAACGGGGGTGTGGGAACTGCGCATGGGATAAACATAAGCACGTGAGAATAAGTGACAGCGTGGGAAAAGTGCAGACAGGACGTGAATCATTACATATGGACACTATACACCTGCACATTCATGCACATTTACATATTTACATGTTTCTATATCATTTCTTTGCTGGTTGCACATAAGTCACTTTCAATAAGAAACTTTCATGCATATTTGCACCCCCCCTCCCCCACCCACGCCCATTTTTATTTAAATTCCCACTTCATGTCCACAATACATTTCTATATATTTGTACAGAAATCATCTCTTTTCTATTTTGTACAGCTAGATTTTCTTATATTTTTCTTATATTGTATATTTTGTCTTTTACAGATATATTATTCTTATCTTAGCTAAATGTATTAATTAATAAAAAATTTATCTATTTTATTTCTTTTTAAAATAGAATAGAAATATTATGTAAATTTTTCGAAGGGATTTGTCTAAAGTATGTGAAGAACTCCAGTCCAGAATGCTGAGCTATGTTGGATAAAACCCATTGGAGACGGAGGCTAAACTAACACCACTGCAGTTCAGAGTTTCATAAATCACTGATGGAGTTCTCCTGGTGCACGTGAGAGAAACGGCCCAGTCTTCACCTTGGAGACAGAAAGACACACACTCTATCTCCAGCTGGTGTTTGTTTATAAGAATTAAGGATGGAGAGGTTATTTTTAGTCCTGCTGTGCTGAATTTATAAGGGCTCGTTATTGAGACTGTGCAGTCAAACGTCTCTAGTGCAGTGTGGATTAAAGAAAAGAGGAACAAACCAGTAGACCAGCCATAACACACACCCACACACACATTCATGTACTGTAGAGTGCGCCGGGTTGAGAGGAGTCGGCTCAGGCTGCTCTGCTCTGCCCAGAAATAATAAGCCATTCCCAGCATCCCTGGAGAGTGTGTGAAAGAATTCCAGATAGGATCAAATTATTTTTTCGAAGGTCATCCTGGTTGGACCTGTCACGACTTCCTGGGAGGGATCGGCATGTTTCTGTTATTCTGCCACAATCAATTTAATAAGGAGGGAACTGAAAGAAAGTCCACAGAGCTCAGAAATCCTAATCCAGAAATACCGGAGTGGGGAACTGGTCTGTTATTGTGTGTGTGCGTGTGTGTGTGTGTGTGTGTGTGTGTGTGTGTGTGTGTGTGTGTGTGTGTGTGTGTGTGTGTGTGTGTGTGTGTGGAACTGCCAATAATCAGCTAAAATGAATAAGCAGTTATATGTGCTACAGTCATTTCTTGGTTTTTGACTTGTTCAAGTGAAGTGTTGATAAAATATAGACAAATTATCAAGACGCAGAAGTTGGAACTGGAAGAGCATTCTTAGAAAACTTGCTTCCTAATCATTCTTTTATTTTTTTGGTCGACAGAAATTCCAACAAATATAGTTTAATAGTACAAAAGTGTTAAGTTAGATTTTTAAATGTCTAGCGTTCCCTTTGTCATCTCTGAATCAAGAGAATGATGTGAAACAAACATGCTAACTCTGTTAGCGCTGCAGTCAGAAATGTTCACACTGATTGTGAGAACGGTTGTTGATTATGATAGAGGATTGGAGATGGTGATCATTTTAATAATTTCGTATTAACCACCAGAGTATACTTTAACACAAAATCTAAATTTCTTTTTAAGTCATTGACTAAAATCATCTTTTCCAAATTCAGACGTAGACGAGTGTGCGACAGTCTCCAGGTTGTGCAGCGGAGGCGAATGCTCCAACACCATCGGGAGCTACGTGTGTAAATGTCCTGTGGGATACGACACGGCTCTGGATGGATCACGCTGCATCGGTAAGAAATTGATCGACTCTTCATTTATTTCTTCATTAATTATGGCAAAAAACATGAAATTGGATGAAAAAGGGAGAGCCAGAAGGAAACACAAACATGAGGGCTCCCTGAGATGTAAAGCAAACAATCACCTCACCGTCAACAAACCTGAGTGATCAAATGAGACTGAGGAAGACAGCATCTAAACATACCAGTTCACCATAATACTCTACGTCCATGAGTCCCCCAGATCTGCTCCTTTACCTTATGGCAAATCTATTTATAAAATGCTTGGTTAAATAAATAGGTTTTTAGCCTAGACTTAAACACTGAGACTGTGTCTGAGTCCCGAACACTATTTGGAAGACTATTCCATAATTTTGGTGCTTTGTAAGAAAAAGCTCTGCCCCCAGCTGTAGTTTTCATAATACGCGGTACTGATAAGCAGCCTGCATCCTTTGACCGAAGTAGGCGTGGCGGATCGTAAGACACTAGCAGTTCGCTCAGATACTGCGGCGCGAGACCATTTAATGCCTTATATGTCAAGAGTAGTATTTTAAAATCAATGCGAAATTTCACAGGGAGCCAATGCAGTGAAGATAGGATAGGGGTGATGTGCTCATATCTTCTGGTTCTAGTGAGAAAAAGAAAAGAAAGGAAAAAAAAAAAGAAAAAAAAAAAAAAGAAAGGAAAGAAAGAACAATGAGTTCATTATTCAAAGTGATTCAGATCAGTGTAAAGTTAGTGTGATTTTAAAAGTGCTTTAACTCCACCTGGCACAGTTTCATATTGTCAGGTTATAGTACAAACTTTCGGGTAGATCCTGCTATTAAATCAAACTAAAAACGAGTGAAAAGAATACAAAACTCAGACTCTATATCCCAGATACCCATCTCGCATCCAACTTCACACAAACCGGACCACATTACCCACAATGCATCTCCCGCACTGGACTACACTCCCGTAAACAGCTGTCGTGAAATCAACCTCTCTCTCCTGCACCAACACGCTCTTTGTCGGCGGCGCCCGCGCACTCCTCCATATGATTAGGAAAGAGATGCAATATTATGGTTTCATAATAGAAAAGAAATACCTTTTATTTGGGGTTAAGTGACTGATGTGCCTAACATCTTTCAGCTGAGCCTCGTTTCACTGAATAATCCACCACACACAATCAGTATAATGACACACACACACACACACACACACACAGAGTCGTCACTCCCCTGAATTTAAAGAATACAAACTGGTTGCGTGCGAGTTTGCTGTTTTTCCTATAGTATGCTGAAGCAAAATCAAAATAAAACATTTTATTTTGTTTTAATTTTATTTTGCTATAATTAAAATAAAACACTTTTAAAACATCATCACTCAGGATTCAAACCGACGCTTTGTAGATCTCCGGCCGACCGCTCTAACCGCTACACCAAGCAGGCACTTAGAGACAATGCACCCCAGAGACGTTAATAAACCACTCGACTTCTTTGAAAGCAAGCTCTAGATAAGTGACGAAGTAAGCCTGTTATAATAATAACTTGGTGTTATTTGATCTTATTGGTTTAGAAATTTATATTTAAATAAAACCCTACACACTTCTTTTCTAATTACACGTGATAAAATCTAAAGGCTCACTGTGTTAATATTTATTGTGCTTAAATTTGATCTTAATAAGATTTGATTTAATTTGAATTCTACATTTGTACTGTAATTTTAGTACTGTGATTATGAATTCGGTCAACTACAGTGTTTCACTTGATGTTATCGGCTACTACGTGTATTATTTAATGGAACGCGTCTCATTAATGCGGCAGAGAATGAACTAATGCATGAGGCGTCAGTCTGTAGTTATATAGCGCCACTCAGTGGTCAAAGTCAGCAAATGCACATGCCGAAATGCGGCGGCGACGGTAAATACGACGCTCCGATTAGGTGACCACTGTAGGTGCTCTTGTGATTAGGGTGACATAGCAATTTCCCTTTGGGATTAATAAAGTTCTTTGAATCTTGAATCTTGAATCTTGAATACCAACGTTGAGACACTAGGTGGGGACAAAGCGTCAGCTCAGTAGTCCGGAGACCCAGATCTTATTTCCCCGGACCGTGGTGGTACCGATGTTACACATATATCCAAATACTCATAAATCAAAGTGAATTTCTCCTATAAGAAATAATTAAAACTCAGATTATTCGTTCCATGACCCCAAAAAATTAATATAAAAATAATTAATATAAAATATATAGTAAAAATTAAACAAATTAACCCTAACCTTAACTTAACCTTTGAAAAAAGTAAAAAATACATCCTGACAGATTCGTGCACGCATACACTGTGTGTGTGTGTGTGTGCGTGCGTGTGCATGTTATAGAGGTGTCTCTCTCAGTCTGCACTGTGTGTACGTGTGTGTGCGTCATTAGACACCGTGCCCCTCCCCTCCTCCTCTCGCCTTCACACACAAACACACAAGAATCGCGACAGAGCCTTGTTTCCCTTAGCGTGTAGGTGAGAGGAGGAGGGGGACACACAGTGTCTAATAACACGCACGCACACACACAAACAGTACAGGCTGAGAGAGAGAGAGAGAGAGAGAGAGAAAATGGATCTTTCTAATCTCTCTAATGTAACTTGGTTTTGCTTTACATGCGCACAAACATGTGTTATAATAAACAGTACAGGAAAAGGATGACTTTTACACACAAACACAAAATAACTGCTTCACATGCACATACGTGGTCACGGTGTTATAGTAAACAATACGCGCTCTAAGACCCAGCAGGGGTGATGATAAACCACATCACTGCTTACAATTAATGGAAGTCTAATAGCAACCAAAACTTTTAACTGTCATAGACTTATTCCAAAACTAAAAAATGAGAGCATATAGTTTGGCATTGACAATGTACTGAGTTTTAGTTCTGTCTGGACACATATGATGTCTTCAATCTGGACCCAAATCATTGGCATAGATCATGTCTTTCATTTTGCTTCTTATCAAGAGGTTGATGGCACTTTTGAGAAAACTCTGATTTTCCAGCTAAGAGCTTCTTCCATACCCCTCCAAGAGCTTCTTGCCAAACCCCTCCTCCTCCTCTCGTAGGTCAGGGATGTTCAACTGATGTCTGAATTTGGGTTTTCAAGAGGATCTTTGCCATGGAAGGAATAAATGTTAAACATGCTATAAAATGCTAAATTCCCCTTTTGTCTACTCTTTCCACCACTTTTGTCCTTCTCTACAGTATATACCTCTCTCCTAGTCTCTTCTCAGACCTAAGCAGTGTTCCCCGTTCAGTTGGCGGTAGTGGTATACTCTCCTAATGTGGTCTCTTGTCCTTTTCAGATGCCCATGCTGGAACTTGTTTTGACAGTATCATAAATAATCGTTGTGCGAACCAGAATCCCCAGCGTATGACCAAAGCCCAGTGCTGCTGCTCGCGGGGCCGCTGCTGGGCCAGAAACACCATCCCTGAGATCTGCCCTATCCTCGGAACAGGTAAAATGCTGGGAGGCCTAATAACCTGGCCACTTGTTGTGAACATACTGTACATATAAAGATACATATGGAAATATGCCTGCTACAGGAGCTTACAGTATATCCGGTATATAGCTATAGATAGACATTCTTCAGCTATCAGTTGAAGAGAAATATACCTTATACTTATGTAAAACGATCAGCCATAAAATCAACACCACTGCCAGGGGAACTGAACAACAGTGATTATCAATTCAATTAAATTTTATTTGTATAGCACTTTTAACGATTGTCATTGCCTCAAAGCAGCTTTACACAATCAAAAGAATTATTTAAGTTTGTATGGAATGTGAATGTGTATGAATCAAAATGGTCAGATAGTCCCTGGTGAACAAGCCGAGGGCGACAGTGGCAAGGAAAAACTCCCTGAGATGGTAATAGGAAGCAACCTTGAGAGGAACCAGACTCAACAGGGAACCCATCCTCATCTGGGGGAAACAGATAGCAGGAAATTATCTGCATTTATACAGTGTTAAGTGTTAGGTTCAGCTATAATAGTTGATGTTAATTGATGTTAAAATGGAGTCCAGTAGTTATTGGAGACTCAGATAGACTTGTAGAAAGTTCCAGTCCTGAACTATCGAATTGTCAAGTCCTCAGAGAAACAACTGCCGACACCAGTCGAGGCCAGAACCATCTTCTAGGTAGAGAGAATCATCCCCAGACACCAGACAGGGGGAGACAGGGGGAGAGAGGGAAGAGAAAGAGAAGAGGAGGAGAGATGGCAGTTAGGTATGGTCACAGTCACATAATGTATAATGTGAATGTATATTTACTGTTGAGTGCAAGCAGGGACTCCGGCAGGACTAACTATGACAGCATAACTAAAAGGGAGAGCCAGAAGGAAACACAAACATGAGGGGGAACTGAGGTGTAAAGCAAACAATCACCTCACCGTCAACAAACCTGAGTGATCAAATGAGAGTGAGGAAGACAGCATCTAAACATACCAGTTCACCATAATACTCTACGTCCATTATGTCATTTCCACTACACTGGTGCTGGTGCCGGTTTTGGTGCTCGGCTGGTGCTGAACTGGGAACCACCGAGAACTGGCTCACATTTACACTAGACAGGAGCTATGCGGGAGTTGCATGATAATATGTCAAAGGCCACGCCCACTAAACAGAAGCGAACTTGCCCGAAGACAGTTTACTGGTTATTCTCCATACTATGAAAATGTATTTCAGTATACAAAAGCAGCTTATTTGACATGTTATAACCGCTGAAAGAGATTGACATAGACAATTAGCTTATACACTATTTGGTCAGTTGTTCATGTGAAGCCTGCAACTATCAGTTCTTGTCTTATTTCCTCATACACATTTTTTTTTCTTAAAGCACTTTCCAATTTCTGCTGAATCTTGGCGGATGTCCAAATTGTTAATAGCGCCTTGTTTCGTCTGCGCTCCACATTAATGGACTTTGCGTCTCCTCCATTTTTTTTTCACACTCCCTATAACTCCGCCCACCGCTCGTGACGTCACGGGTTCTCGCGACTAGACCAGCAGAGTTTAGGGGCCAGTGCCGGCACGGGAACCAGAGCAGTGGAAAAGGGGTACATGAGTCCCCCAGATCTGCTCCTTTACCTAAGGCTAATCTATTTATAAAAATGCTTGACTAAATAAATTGGTTTTTAGCCTAGACTTAAACACTGACACTGTGTCTGAGTCCCGAACACTATTTGGAAGACTATTCCATAATTTTGGGGCTTTGTAAGAAAAAGCTCTGCCCCCAGCTGTAGTTTTCATAATACGCGGTACTGACAAGCAGCCTGCATCCTTTGATCGAAGTAGGCGTGGCGGATTGTAAGACACTAGCAGTTCACTCAGATACTGCGGCGCGAGACCATTTAATGCTTTATATGTCAAGAGTAGTATTTTAAAATCAATGCGAAATTTCACAGGGAGCCAATGAAGTGAAAATAGGATAGAGGTGATGTGCTCATATCTTCTGGTTCTAGTGAGGACTCTCGCTGCTGCATTCTGGACTAGCTGAAGCTTGTTTATGCACCTAACTGAACAACCAGACAGTAAGGCATTACAATAGTCCAACCTAGAAGTGATAAAAGCATGAACTAGTTTTTCTGCATCATTTAGCGACAATATATTTCTTATCTTGGCAATATTTCTGAGGTGAAAGAATGCTATCCTGGTGATATTATCTACATGACCTTCAAATGAAAGGCTGGAATCTATAATCACACCAAGGTCTTTTACTGTTGCACTGGAACAGAAAGGCCATCTAAAGTTACGGTGTGATGTAAAATCTTACTCCTAGCTGTATGCGGTCCTATGACTAGAACTTCTGTCTCATCTGGATTAAGCAGAAGGAAGTTAATTAGCATCCAATTTCTTATGTCCTGCATTATCAGTTATACCCCATTAATTAGTGACCGCATTATAGGCACCTAAAGCTCATCCATGCAGGTCAATGCCTGCTGATATAGAAAAGCACCAGAAAACCCAGTGCACCACAACCCACTGCATGCACGGTCCAGCAAGCAATGAGCCCAATGCCCCTGACCTGGCCTCCAAACTCCCCAAATCCCAATCTGAGTAAACCCCATGTGATGCACTGGACAAACAAGTCCAATGACACCCCACCGATCCATGGAGGTCCCACTGTACCCAAAGGATATGCTGCCAATGTGCTGATGCCAGTCACATATTATAGACACAACTTCTATGTGCTTGGCTATCTGATTTACCTGTCCATAAACCTAGGATTTCATGTACCTCATTATATGTGTTTTTCTTGTATTTCTCCAGAGGAGTTCCAGATATTGTGTCAACAGGTCCAGCCTCTTGTTCCTGTTCCTATTGGACCCTATGTTCCTACTGGACCTGGTGGACCTGGTGGATCTGGCGGACCTGGTGGACCTGACATAAGCCCATATGGTCCATATGGTCCATATGTTCCTGGTTTACAGATTCCTGTTATTCCTGTTCCACATCCTGATCGACCAGTTGCACCACCACTTACTAGCATACTAGGTATGTTTCAACACCAAGCTGCAGTCAAGCACACATACATGACTTTCCCTATGACCCAAAGCTCAAAGCAAACTCCAACCAAACTCAGTGTTTGTCAACAATGCTGATTACAGAACAGAAACTTCCAAGTGCTTAGATCCAGACCTCATCCACTCTTCTCAAGACCCACAATAAAAACAGCCTCCGTGCTCAACATGAGACCAAATTTCTCTAATTATATAACCCATAAAGATCCAGATACTGTAAAACTCCGGAAAATCCGGAACCTTTTCACACTAAGGTCATGGCCAAGCCATTGCAGAGTAAGATCCAAACTGCCTCAGGACAGAATCCTTTAAAGAAATAGTCTCACACCAAAAATAAGTTTAAAAAAAATCAAGCCCAAGATACAGGTTCAGAACCATTCAAAATTCAGACTCTCCAAAGCCTAGACCAAGACCAAGACCAAGATCTCTACATTATGACAACGACTATCTTTAAGGATGAACCAGTGCACAGACCAATACCAAACCATGACTCAGATGCCAAAGTAATGTTACACTCAATATACTTCTGTCTCTTTCCGTAACCAGTCACACAAACATTCACATGGACTCTGTGCTCTGTCTCCTGCTGTCAGGTAACACTTCCACATGTGAATTGGTGAGCAACCTATGTTTGAACGGTCGCTGCATTCCAGTCCCAGGGAGTTACCGCTGCGAGTGTAACATGGGCTTCCGTCTTGACAACCGTGGCGAGTGTATTGGTCAGCACACACACACACACACACACACACACACACACACACACACACGCACACACACACACTGTGTTTATTTTGTTTACTTGTCCCAGTTAAGAGACATGTATACTGTATATGTATGTAAATATATGTATATACATGACGTGTGTGTGTGTGTGTGTGTGTGTGTATGTTTGTGTTTGTGCGTCTAAGATGATGATGAGTGTGATCGTAATCCATGTGTGCATGGCCAGTGCATAAACATTCCAGGTTCGTACTACTGTCAGTGTCCTCCTGGGTTTCAGACGACTGCGACCAGAACCGAGTGCAGAGGTGAGAAAGACGCGCAGATGCCTCCAACACCTGTACTCCAAGCTTAAGGAAAATTCCCAGGAGCTCGACTATGTGTTAGCTTCAACATACACTGTGACTCTCTTATTTAAAATAAAAAAGCCATTAGGAAGATGAATCATTTTCAGATTCGTATTTAAGTATTTACATACTCTGTTTTTATAGGAAATGTGAAATTACTTCAATTACTTTACAAGTAATCATAAATCCGGGTGCTTTCCTTTATCAAGTGACACATAAGTTGTTGTTGTTGGTCTTTCGGCTGCTCCCGACAAGGGGTCGTCACAGTGGAATATCCGGTCCGCACTACAACTTGGCACAGGTTTTTTACACCGGATGCCCTTCCTGACGCAACCCTCCCAATTTATCCCGGCTTGGCACCGGCACTGCATCCAGTGGCTGGGTGGTTTGGGCACTGGCTGGGAATCGAACCCGGGCCTTCCGCATGGCAGGCGAAACACCTACCACTGAGCCACCAGTGGCCTATCAAGTGACACATGTGTTCAATTCTATTCAATTCAGTTTTATTTGTATAGCGCTTTTAACAATTGACATTGTCTCAAAACAGCTTTACACAATCAAAAGAATTATTTAAGTTTGTATGGAATGTGAATGTGTATGAATCAAAATGTTCAGATCGTCCCTGGTGAGCAAGCCGAGGGCGACAGTGGCAAGGAAAAACTCCCTGAGATGGTAATAGGAAGAAACCTTGAGAGGAACCAGACTCAACAGGGAACCCATCCTCATCTGGGTGAAACAGATAGCAGGAAATAATCTGCATTCATACAGTGTGTTAGGTGGCAGGCAGTTCAACTATAATAGTTGATGTTTATTGATGTTATAATAGTTGATGTAAAATGGAGTCCAGTAGTTATTTGGAGACTCAGATAGACTTGTAGAAAGTTCCAGTCCTGAACAATCGAATTGTCAAGTCCTCAGAGAAACAGCTGACAACACCAGTCGAGGCCAGAACCATCTTCTAAGTAGATAGAATCATCCCCAGACACCAGACGCATCCTAAAGAGACACACAGGGCATCCATGCGACGAGACCTCCAACCAGAAACGGGGCACCAGGATGGATCAGACAGGTCCGGAGGGCAGAGGGAGTCTGGATCACTGGCAGCTCAGGAACCACATGTGTAGCTCGACAGAGAGAGAGAGAGAAAGAGTGAAAGGGGGAGACAGGGGGAGAGAGGAAAGAAAAAGAGGGGCAGGAAGAGAAGAGGAGGAGAGATTGCAATTAGGTATGGTCACAGTCACAATGTGAATGTATATTTACTGTAGAGTGGACATGTTGGGGAAGGGAACAGAGGGGATGAAAATGTGATGGGCAGGTTTGGTCTTCAGGACAGGAATGTAGAAGGACAGATTGTGGTGGACTTTGCAAAGAGGATGGAAATGGCAGTAGTAAATACTTTCTTCCAGAAGAGGCAGGAACATAGGGTGACATATAAGAGCGGAGGCAGAAGCACTCAGGTGGACTACATCTTGTGTCGACGTTGTAATCTGAAAGAGATTAGTGACTGCAAAGTGTTGGTAGGGGAGAGTGTAGCCAGACAATACAGAATGGTGGTGTGTAAAATAACCCTGGTGGTGAGGAAGGTGAAGAGGACAAAGGCAGAGCAGAGGACAAAGTGGTGGAAGCTGAGAAAGGAAGAATGTTGTGTAGTCTTTAGGGAGGAGTTGAGACAAGCTATGGGTGGTCAGGAGGTGCTTTCAGTTGACTGGACAACTACAGCCAATGTGATCACGGAGACAGGTAGGAGGGTACTTGGTGTATCATCAGGTAAGGGAAAAGGAGACAAGGAGACTTGGTGGTGGAATGAGGAAGTCCAGGAGTGTATACAGGGAAAGAGGCTAGCTAGGAAGAAGTGGGACTCTGAGAGGACTGAAGAGAGTAGACAGGAGGACAGGGAGATGCACCATAAGGTGAAGGTAGAAGTGGCAAAGGCCAAACAAAGAGCATATGAGGACTTGTATGCTAGGCTGGACAGTAAGGAGGGAGAGGTGGATCTGTACAGGTTGGCAAGGCAAAGAGATAGAGATGGGAAGGATGTGCAGCAGGTTAGAGTGATTAAAGATAGAGATGGAAATGTACTGACAGATGCCAGGAGGGTGATGGGAAGATGGAAGGAGTACTTTGAGGAGTTGATGAATGAGGAAAACGAAAGAGAACAAAGAGTAGAAGAGGTGACTGTTGTGGAGCAGGAAGTAGCAAATATTAGTAAAAGTGAGGTGAGAAGGGCGTTGAAGAGGATGAAGAGTGGAAAGGCTGTTGGTCCTGATGACATAACTGTGGAGGTATGGAAGTGCTTAGGAGAGGTGGCAGTAGAGTTTCTGACTAGTTTGTTTAACGAGATCTTGGAGAGTGAGAGGATTCCAGAGGAATGGAGGAGAAGTGTATTGGTGCCGATTTTTAAGAACAAGGGAGATGTGCAGAGCTGTGGCAATTACAATGAGCCATACAATGAAGCTGTGGGAAAGAGTAGTGGAAGCTAGGTTAAGGGCAGAGGTGAGAATTTGTGAGCAGCAATATGGTTTTATGCCTAGAAAGAGTACATCAGATGCAGTATTTGCTTTGAGGATGCTGATGGAGAAGTACAGAGAAGGTAATAAAGAGTTGCATTGTGTCTTTGTAGATTTAGAGAAAGCGTACAACAGGGTGCCGAGAGAGGAGCTGTGGTGTTGTATGAGGAAGTCTGGAGTGGCAGAGAAGTATGTTAGAGTGGTGCAGGACATGTATGAGAGTTGTAAGACAGTGGTGAGATGTGCTGTAGGTGTGACAGAAGAGTTCAAGGTGGAGGTGGGTCTGCATCAAGGATCGGCTCTAAGCCCCTTTTTGTTTGCTCTAGTGATGGACAGGATGACAGATGAAGTTAGACAGGAGTCTCCATGGTCTATGATGTTTGCAGATGACATTGTGCTTTGTAGCGAGAGCAGGGAACAGGTGGAGGAAAATTTGGAGAGGTGGAGGTACGCTCTGGAAAGCAGAGGAATGAAGGTTAGCCGCAGCAAGACGGAATACATGTGTGTGAATGAGAGGGACCCAAGAGGAACAGTGAGGCTACAGGGAGCAGAGGTAAAGAAGGTGCAGGATTTTAAGTACTTAGGGTCAACGGTCGAGAGCAACGGAGAGTGTTCAAAGGAGGTGAAGAGACGAGTACAGGCAGGTTGGAATGGGTGGAGAAAAGTGTCAGGTGTGTTGTGCGATAAAAGAGTATCAGCGAGAATGAAAGGAAAGGTGTACAGGACAGTGGTGAGACCAGCAATGCTCTACGGCTTAGAGACAGTGGCACTGAAGAAAAGACAGGAGGCAGAGCTAGAGGTAGCAGAGCTGAAGATGTTGAGGTTCTCTTTGGGAGTGACAAGGATGGATAGGATCAAGAATCAGTTCATCAGAGGGACAACACATGTTAGAAGTTTTGGAGATAAAGTCAGAGAGGCCAGATTGAGGTGGTTTGGACATGTTCAGAGGAGAGAGTGTGAATATATCGGTAGAAGGATGCTGAGATTGGAACTGCCAGGCAGGAGGTCTAGAGGAAGACCAAAGAGGAGATTGATGGATGCAGTGAGAGAGGACATGAAGTTAGTTGGTGTGAGAGAAGAGGATGCAGAGGATAGGGTTAGATGGAGGCAGATGATTCGCTGTGGCGACCCCTGAAAGGGAACAGCCGAAAGACAAAGAACCTCCGACAGGACTAACTATGACAGCATAACTAAAAGGGAGAGCCAGAAGGAAACACAAACATGAGGGCTCCCTGAGATGTAAAGCAAACAATCACCTCACCGTCAACAAACCTGAGTGATCAAATGAGACTGAGGAAGACAGCATCTAAACATACCAGTTCACCATAATACTCTACGAGTCCATGAGTCCCAAAGATCTGCTCCTTTACCTTATGGCAAATCTATTTATAAAAATGCTTGGCTAAATAAATAGGTTTTGAGGCTAGACTTAAAAACTGAGACTGTGTCTGAGTCCCGAACACTATTTGGAAGACTATTCCATAATTTTGGGGCTTTGTAAGAAAAAGCTCTGCCCCCAGCTGTAGTTTTCATAATACGCGGTACTGACAAGCAGCCTGCATCCTTTGACCAAAGTAGGCGTGGCGGATCGTAAGACACTAGCAGTTCGCTCAGATACTGCGACGCGAGACCATTTAATGCTTTATATGTCAAGAGTAGTATTTTAAAATCAATGCGAAATTTCACAGGGAGCCAATGTAGTGAAGATAGGATAGGGGTGATGTGCTCATATCTTCTGGTTCTAATGAGGACTCTCGCTGCTGCATTCTGGACTAGCTGAAGCTTGTTTATGCACCTAACTGAACAACCAGACAGTAAAGCATTACAATAGTCCAACCTAGAAGTGATAAAAGCATGAACTAGTTTTTCTGCATCGTTTAGCGACAATATATTTCTTATCTTGGCAATATTTCTGAGGTGAAAGAATGCTATCCTGGTGATATTATCTACATGAGCTTCAAATGAAAGGCTGGAATCTATAATCACACCGAGGTCTTTTACTGTTGCACTTGACGGAACAGAAAGGCCATCTAAAGTTACGGTGTGATCTAAGATTTTACTTCTAGCTGTATGCGGTCCTATGACTAGAACTTCTGTCTTATCCGGATTAAGCAGAAGGAAGTTAATTAGCATCCAATTTCTTATGTCCTGCACACATTGCTCAACTTTAGTAAGATGGTTTTTCTCATCAGGTTTTGTTGAGACGTATAGCTGTGTGTCGTCAGCATAACAATGAACACTAATACCATGCTTACGGATTATGTTACCCAGAGGAAGCATGTAAAGGGAAAAAAGCAGTGGGCCTAAAACTGAACCCTGGGGAACGCCAAACTCCACTAGAGAACATGCAGAATAATCACCATTTAAGTCTACATACTGATAACGATCGGTCAAATAGGATCTGAGCCAGGAGAGGGCTGTACCCTTAATTCCTACTACATTTTCTAATCTGTGAAGAAGAATAGCATGATCAATGGTGTCAAAAGCTGCACTGAGGTCGAGTAATACAAGCATAGTTACACAACCCTGATCAGAGGCCAATAGGAGGTCATTTACTACTTTAACGAGTGCTGTTTCTGTGCTGTGATGAGGCCTAAATCCTGACTGATACAGTTCATGTATGCCATTTCTATGTAGATATGAGCATAGCTGCTCCGCTACTATCTTTTCCAGAATCTTAGAGATAAAGGGGAGGTTTGATATTGGCCTGTAATTGGACAGCTGACAGGGGTCGAGGTCAGGTTTCTTAATTATTGGTTTAATAACTGCTAATTTAAAAGATTTTGGAACATAACCAATGCTGAGCGAGGAATTAATTATTCTCAACAGCGGTTCTGTTATTACTGGTACTTCTGTTTAAGAAAATGTGTCGGTATAGGATCTAATATACAGGTTGATGAATTTGCAGAAGAGATGAGTGAAATTAGTTCATTCTCTTCAAGGGGAGTAAAGTATTCTAGGTTTGAATCTGACATGGCTAGGTTAACATCTGTATCAATTACATTGTTCGGTTTCAAAGCCTCAATTTTATGCCTGATATTTACAATTTTATTATTAAAAAAGTTCATGAAATCCTCGCTATTGCATGATGTTGTTGTGGAGATTTCTGTAGTGGTCTTATTTCTGGTTAATTTGGCTACGGTATTAAATAAAAATCTAGGATTATTTTTATTTTCTTCTATAAGAGTGGAGAGATACGTTGATCTAGCTACACTAAGAGCTTTCCTATAGTTCAGGATGCTCTCTTTCCATGCTATTTGAAATACTAACAATTTAGTTTGACGCCATTTACGCTCTAATTTCCGAGTGGTCTGTTTTAAAGTGCGCGTGTGATCGTTATACCAGGGAGCGAGTTTCTTATCTCTAATAATTTTTCTTTTAGCTGGAGCTACATTATCTAAGGTACAACAAAGTGTCGACTCTAAATATTCAGTCGCCTGATCGAGTTCTGTGGGGTCAGACGGTGGCCTAATCGAAGTTGGTAACTCTGGGAGATTACTGATAAAACTCTGTGTGGTAGTTGATGTGAATGTACGTTTAATACGGTAGCGCGGTGCTGTGCGTACATTATCACTGTGACACACTTGAAGGGAGACAAGATAGTGATCTGAGATAATTTCAGACAGTGGAATTCTGAATACATTTCTTATACTTAATCCGAAGAATATTACTAAGTCTAAAGTGTGACCTGCTTTATGAGTGGGTCCTACTACACACTGATCCACACCTACGGAGTCCAGTATGGATATAAATGCTGTTCTCAGAGGGTCTTCTGGATTCTCAAAATGAATGTTAAAATCTCCAGCAATTAACACTTTGTCTACAGAAACGACCAGGTCTGAGATGAAATCTGCAAATTCACTAAGAAATTCAGAATACGGCCCTGGAGGTCTGTAAATTATAATTAGTGGAATCGACTGAGCTGATTTAATATACTTAAATACACTTATGTTACTATAGAGAATTTCAAATGAGTTAAATTTGTGTCCGTGTTTTTGTACGATAGACAGATTATCATTATGAATAACTGCGACGCCTCCTCCTCTACCAGTTAACCGAGGCTGGTGTATGTAGCTGTATCCAGCTGAGGACTAGCTTCATTTAGAGCTACATACTCGTCCTGTTTAACCCATGTTTCAGTTAAACAGAGTATATCAAATGCCTGATCTGTGATAATTTCATTAACAATAACTGCTTTTGATGCGAGAGATCTAATATTTAACAATCCTAGCTTCAGATCAGAGGTGCCGGCTGCGCATTCAGTATGATCTGAGTTTGTGGACTTTATGTTAATTAGATTATTGAAACAGACTTTCTGAGTCTTTCTATATTTTTGCTTAGATCGGGGAACAGACACAGTCTCAATATGGTGAACCCTGAGTGACGATAAGTAAGGCTCAGAAAATGCATTCAGCACACACACACATTCTTGTGCCTTTAGATCTGGATGAGTGTGTGGCTAACGGACGTATCTGCAATAACGGACGGTGTGTGAACACGGAGGGGAGTTTTCACTGCGTGTGTAATGCTGGCTTTGAGCTCACTTCTGATGGGAAAAACTGCCAAGGTAAGATATACACACACACACACACACACACACACACACGCTGAGGATGAGTTCCTGCAAGGCTTGGCCATTGTGATGGAACAGCGCACGGTCTGCTGATGCTGCCAGCACACACCATTTCATTTCTCCAGTTTTCATAAGGAGACAGTCTAATACAAAGACACTAAGACAGTTTCTAATAAAATAATAAAAATGTAAATAAAAAACTATGATGTCTGTAGGAGAGAGAGGTCTCAGGAGAGCAGCACACACCTGACAGAGAAGCATATTGAGGTTTTATTTGGAAAGATTATTGAAGTTAATGACGGTATTCCGAGAACAGACACAAGGAGGGGAAGTAAGACTCGGGAGCTTTAAACCAGTGAAAGAACAAATAGTGTGGATAAGGAAGATCCAGTCACTCAATTGGATGTTGTCAGTAACACGGGAGCACCTCAGGGGACTGTTCTTTCTCCATTTCTGTTCACTCTGTACACCTCAGATTTCCAAAACAACCACCAGAAGTTCTCTGATGACTCTGCAGTGGTGGGGTGTATCAGGGATGGACAAGAGGCAGGTGTTGTTTTTCCCCCCTAAATATGCATCTGTAACCTTCTGCTGGTGTAACATAATTATTTCCCCTCATGGGGTCAATAAAGTCTCTCAAAAATGAGATCTATCTATCTATCTATCTATCTATCTAATCTATCTATCTATCTATCTATCTGTCTATCTGTCTGTCTGTCTGTCTGTTTATCTATCTAAAGGGGTGAATGTTGTAAGAAGCAGGGCGTTCTTATCATATAAGGAACACAGAAATCCAACAGGCGAAAAGTGTGGAAGTCTGAAACAGAGTGCTGGAGAAAGAAGTTCTTTATTTTACATCTGTATTAATTCATCTTATTGATAAGACAATAAAGTGCCATTGTTTAAAAATAGAGAAAAATAAATTCACAGATGAGAGTTATTAAAGGTCTCACATTCCAGCCTCTTGTCCAGGCTCAGTTCTCTGGTCTTCAGTAAAATTGTTGGGAAATGAGTTTTTAATATTCAGTACATGATTAAATCTGATGTATTTCTGCCTTTTAGCTACCTGGCTGAGAAAAGCAGGCAGCGAGTGTGTTTTATTATTTGCTCACTTGTTTTGTGTGTGTGTGTTGCTTAGATATGGATGAGTGTAAGATTAGGAACATCTGTCTGAACGGGATGTGCATCAACGATGACGGCAGCTTTAAGTGCATCTGTAAAGCCGGGTTCCTGCTGGACGGCACAGGACGTTACTGCATCGGTGAGAGACTTCACACAAAGTCACGTGCGATATCGTGGGTGGACGGATCACCGACACATTACACTTCAGTTAACGTATCAGAAGTGTGTTGGATTTCTTACCTGGTCTAGTAAACTGCTCAGAGCAGAGGATGAATTACATCGTATATTACATGGCGCCTGGGTGATGTAGTGGTTAGCACTGTCGCCTCGTACCTCCAGGGTCGAGGGTCTAATTCCTTCCTGGAGATTGCATGTTCTACTCTACCCATGTCTTTACTTTAGGTGAAGTACAGTAACACAGGACTCATTCAGTCCTGGATCATGTGGATGGTTTAAAGGACAATTGTACAGGGTATGTTCTGAGAAACCTGCTGTGTGTGTGTGTGTGTGTGTGTGTGTGTGTGTGTGTGTGTGTGTGTGTGTGTGTGTGTGTGTGTGTGTGAGAGAGAGAGAGAGGGAGGAAAGGTGTGTTGTAATTATTCATGGATTAATATGTGACTGTAGATTAATGTGTTACTGTTATATACTGTTATTATAAGTTAAATATTAAATATACAGTAGTATAATACATCCATCCATCCATTTTCTTCCGCTTATCCGAGGTCGGGTCGCGGGGGCAGCAGCTTCAGCAGGGATGCCCAGACTTCCCTCTCCCTGGCCACTTCTTCCAGACCTTCCAGGGGGATCCCAAGGCGTTCCCAGGCCAGCCGAGAAACATAGTCCCTCCAGCGTGTCCTGGGTCTTCCCCGGGGTCTCTTTCCTGTGGGGCGTGTCCGGAACACCTCACAAGGGAGGCGTCCAGGGGGCATTCTAAATAGATGCCCAAGCCACCTCATCTGGTTCCTCTCGATGACTCTGCTTCTGGTTCCTCTACTCTGAGCCCCTCTCGGATGACAGAGCTTCTCTAAGGGAGAGCCCAGACACCCTGCGGAGGAAACTCATTTCGGCTGCTTGTATTCGCGATCTTGTTCTTTCTGTCACTACCCACAGCTCATGACCATAGGTGAGGGTAGGAACGTAGACCGACCGGTAAATTGAGAGCTTTGCCTTTTGGCTCAGCTCCTTCTTCACCACGACGGACCGATACAGAGCCCGCATCACTGCAGACGCTGCCCTGATCCGCCTGCCGATCTCCCGTTCCATTTTACCCTCGCTCGTGAACAAGACCCCGAGATACTTAAACTCCTCCACTTGGGGCAGGATCTCACTCCCAACCCTGAGAGGGCACTCCACCCTTTTTCCATCAGGTGGTGATCAGTTGACAGCTCCGCGCCTCTCGTCACCCGAGTGTCCAAGACATGTGGCCGCAAGTCCGACAACATGACCACAAAGTCGATCATCGAACTGCAGCCTAGGGTGTCCTGGTGCCAGGCGCACCTATGGACACCCTTATGCCTGAAAATGGTGTTCGTTATGGACAATCCGTGACGGGCACAGAGTCCAATAACAAAACACCGCTCTGGTTCAGATCGGGGAGCCGTTCATCCCAATCACGCCCTTCCAGGTCTCACTGTCATTGCCCACGTGAGCATTGAAGTCCCCCAACAGAACGATGGAGTCCCCAGGAGGGACATTCTCTAGCGCCCCCTCCAGATACCCCAAAAAGGGCGGGTACTCCAAACTGCTGTTCGGCACATAAGCACAAACAACACTAAGGATCCGTCCCCCCACCCGAAGGCGGAGGGAGGCCACCCTCTCGTCCACTGCGGTGAATCCCAATGTACAGGCCCCGAGCCGGGAGGCAATAAGTATGCCCACTCTCAAGGAGACTGGTTCCAGAGTCCAAGCTGTGCATCGAGGTGAGTCCAACTATATCTAGCCGGAACTTCTCAACCTCACGCACTAGCTCAGGCTCCTTCCCCGCCAGAGAGGTGACATTCCACGTCCCTAGAGCCAGCTTCTGCAGGCGAGGATCAGACCGCCAAGGCCCCTGTCTTCGGCCACCGCCCAGCTCACACTGCACCCGACCTCTTTGGCCCCTCCTACAGGTGGTGAGCCCATGGGAAGGGGGACCCACGTTGCCTCTTCGGGCTGTGCCCGGCCGTGCCCCATGGGTGCAGGCCCGACCACCAGGCGCTCGCCATCGGGCCCCACCTCCAGGCCTGGCTCCAGAGGGAGGCCCCGGTGACCCACATCCGGGCGAGGGAAAATGTTTTCCAAGGGTTTTACTAATCATAAGAGGTCTTCTGAACCACTCTTTGTCCAGATTGCCATGGGTGACCCTGCCAGGGGCATGAAGCCCCCGACAACATAGCTCCCAGGATCATTGGGACACGCAAACCCCTCCACCACGATAAGGTGGTGGTTCAAGGAGGGGTAAAATATAATATAATATAATATAATATAATATAATATAATATAATATAATATAATATAATGTCTGTGTCAGTTGGAAATCCCTGAAGATTTTCCAAACATACACTCCTAAGGTCTACAAAAGCAGAACACACCCGTCTTACAGCAGAGACCCAGTGCCATGATGCCAAGCACAGACAGTCTGTACACACACACACACACACACACACACACACACTGTTCCTAATGGGTCGTTATGGTTGATGTATTCTCTCATTAATGATTTGTGTAGTCTAGTGAGGAACTTGGCATTCTCTCTGTTTAACTAAACCAGCTTATGCTCACACACACACACACACACACACACACACACACACACACACACATATAGGCCAGTGAGTTCAGTAATAACACTCTCACACATTGTTTGGATTAAAGTGATTGTGATCAGTTATGCATGTAAGAGTGAGAGAGAGATTCACATCTAATTAACCCTGAATTGATAAAGTAAATGCAGCTTATTATTATAATCATTACGTTATAATTCAAATTATATTTTTGTATGCACTTTGGATTATTACAGTTTGGCTCTGTAGTGAAAGTGTATTAAATTGATTAAATCACATTTAGACAATGCAATTGAATTCACATTTCAGTTTAACCTAATAACTTTTGAAATTATTTAACTCACCGACAATTCATTAAACAAATCACTTCCTGGCTACATGTCAGTCCTTAAACACCTAGAAACAAAACATCGATCAATACAACTCTGCCACAACACACACACATTCACAGAATGAACTACCACAAACAGGAAGTCTGTCCACAAACACCTACTACAGTTTAACTGGTCCATTTAAACTGGTGACCTGGAAACTAAGGATAAGGGGAACTCCTTAAAGGGGAAACTGTGGACCTGTCAAGCAAACTAGGGATGTGTAAAGTATGGGAAAGGGAAACAAGGGACCTATACAGTAGGGTAAAGGTAAAGTAGGGACCTGTCAAGTACAGAAAAGACAAACTAGGGATGTGTAAAATAGGGTAATTAAAAACTAAACAAAAATTCTAACTAGGACAATGTATACTAGATAAATGTGTAGACATACTACTAGTAGTAGACATACTATAGACAATAGTAGTAGTAGTAGACAATAGTAGACTACGGCAAACTCGAAACCGGCAAAGTCGTAAACCAGATGGTTGCACTGCAAATTATCTGACACTTGCCATGATTTAAAATCTGACTTTCAGACATGATAGATAATTTGCCTTGTTTTAAAAATTACTTACTTGTTTTTAATACTTGATTTTATATCATAATCTTAAACTGAGCATGAGTATATCATTTTGTCTTTATTAGTCCAGAAATCCTAAATTGGATAGAATAGTTCTTAAAATAAGCTAAATTAGTTATTTCACCAGACGTCTCACAAAATAAAACTTCTTTTAAGATTCTTTGACAAATTCAAAGATTTGTTTGCTCAGTTTGCTTAATTTAAAAATCTTATTTCAAGATTTCTTACCAAGTAAAATTTACTTGCTACATGGACAGATAATTTCACTAGTTTTAGGTAATTTTTTTATCAAATGTAGTAATTGTTTCTTATTTTTAGACTAACAATTTTTGCAGTGTGTAAATTAAGAACAAAGTAAAATTGACAGGTATAAAACAAAGATCTGTAAACTAGAGTGTCTTATGTAGTTATACTCAAATTTTCTTTCTGTGTGTGTGTGTGTGTGTGTGGTTGATTCAGACATTGATGAGTGTGAGACTCCAGGTATGTGTTTAAACGGCCGCTGTGTGAACACCGAGGGCTCCTTCAGATGTGAGTGTATGCCGGGACTTGCTGTCGGCCTTGATGGTCGCACATGTGTGGGTGAGTCTCTCTCTCTCACACACACACATGCACACACACACACACACACACACACGCACACACACACACACACACACACACACGCACACACACACGCACACACACACACGCGCACACACACACACACACACACACACACACACACACACACACACACACACACACACACACACTTACTTGCTGTCTCCTGTCCCACAGACACACACATGCGCAGTACGTGTTATGGCGGGTATAAGCGAGGCCAGTGTGTTCTGCCATTCTTCGGTGCTCTGACAAAATCTGAATGTTGTTGCGCGAGTACGGAGTATGCATTTGGAGAACCATGCCAACCCTGCCCACCACAGTCCTCAGGTAACTAACATAAACACACACACCAATTTAAAAACAACACTCATGTTCAGAATAAAGAAACCAACATCCTGAACTCTAGGATCTAGCCATCAAAACCCAGCATCAAATTAATGGACCAAACAACCGAGAATGCATAATTGAACACTTAAAATCCAGGAGTGTGTAATTCCGAGAAATCCCACAATTAATATGCTCCAATAATTTAATTCAAACACAAATGCATAAGGAATTTAAGCAGAACCCAAAAGTTTCTGTTTCTGTTTCAACAATCAGAAAACAGAAGCAAACACACATTGCAGAACCAAATACTTAAGCCAGAAACTTGTCATTTCAGAACTTTTACAAAATCTAAATATCAAAATGTAGAATCTAACCCAAACACAATAAATCAAAATCAACAGTCACTTCGAGCCAAGAAACAAATGCTCAACATCCAGATCACAAACAGCGAAAACGCAGAACACAGTGTCCAGAAGAAAAAAAGAAACAAAAGAACAATCAGAAAACAATCCAATATTAAGAATCAGAATCTAAACTGGAGAACTCCGACTACAAGCAACCGAGAGAAACCCAATCCCCTCCCACGAACCCACTCAGTGTCAAGAACCAACGAATACTACAACAGCAAGTATTCAAGACTTTAATGAACCCACCTTAAACCCTGGCATCAAACTGAACAAATAGAACAGCACCCAGCTGCTGGAACCATTATATGTATAATTGTATTTTATATATACAGGTGAAACTCGAAAAATTAGAATATAGTGCAAAAGTTCATTTATTTTAATAATGCCACTTAAAAGGTGAAACTAATATATGAGATTATATATGAGATTCAAAGTAAGATAGTTCAAGGCGTAATTTGTCATAATTGAGGTGATTATGGCTTACAGCTCATGAAAACCCCAAATCCACAATCTCAGAAAATTAGAATATTACATGAAATCAATAAAACAAGGATTGTACATAGAACACATCGGACCTCTGAAAAGTATAAGTGTGCATATGTACTCAGTGCTTGATTTGGGCCCCTTTTGCAGCAATTACTGCCTCAATGCAACGTGGCATGGAAGCTATCAGCCCGTGGCACTTCAAGCATCTTGCAGTGTGTGCCTCTGAGGTGTTATGGAAGACCAGGATGCTTCGATAGCGGCCTTCAGATCTTCTGCATTGTTCAGTCTCATGTCTCTCATCTTTCTCCTGGCAATGTCCCATAGATTCTTTATGGGGTTCAGGTCAGGCAAGTTTGCTGGCCAATCAATCACAGTAATCCCACGGTCATTGAACCAGGTTTTGGTGTTTTTGGCAGTGTAGGCAGGTGCCAAGTCCTGCTGGAAAATGAAGTCAGCATCTCCATAAAGCTCGTCTGTGGAAGGAAGCATGAAGTGTTCCAAAGTCTCCTGGTAGACAGCTGCGTTGACCCTGGACTTAATGAAGCACAGTGGACCAACACCAGCAGATGACATGACTCCCCAAATCAACACAGACTGTGGAAACTTCACACTGGACATCAAGCATCTTGCAGTGTGTGCCTCTCCATTCCTCCTCCAGACTCTGGGCCCTTTGTTTTCAAATAAGATGCAAAAGTTGCTCTGATCAGAAAAGAGGACTTTGAACAACTGAGCAGCAGATCAGTTATTTTTTCGTTAGACCAGGCCATGTTTCTGGCGTTGTTTGTTGTTCAGAAGCGGCCTGCCAAGAGGAATACGACATTTGAAGCCCATGTCCAGGATCCGTCTGTGTGTGGTGGCTCTTGATGCTCTGACTCCAGCCTCAGTCCACTCCCTGTGAAAGTCCCCAACACTTCTGAA
>CM060110.1:46459488-46461988 GCA_030522415.1 Channallabes apus | reverse complement strand
AGATGTGAGTGTGTGTGAGATGTGAGTGTGTGTGAGATGTGAGTGTGTGTGTGAGATGTGAGTGTGTGTGAGATGTGAGTGTGTGTGTGAGATGTGATTGTGTGTGTGAGATGTGAGTGTGTGTGAGATGTGAGTGTGTGTGAGATGTGAGTGTGTGTGTGAGATGTGAGTGTGTGAGATGTGAGTGTGTGTGTGAGATGTGAGTCAGTGTGAGATGTGAGTGTGTGTGAGATGTGAGTGTGTGTGAGATGTGAGTCTGTGTGAGATGTGAGTGTGTGTGAGATGTGAGTGTGTGTGAGATGTGATTGTGTGTGTGAGATGTGAGTGTGTGTGAGATGTGAGTGTGTGAGATGTGAGTGTGTGTGAGATGTGAGTGTGTGTGAGATGTGAGTCAGTGTGAGATGTGAGTGTGTGTGAGATGTGAGTGTGTGTGAGATGTGAGTGTGTATGAGATGTGAGTGTGTGTGAGATGTGAGTGTGTGTGAGATGTGAGTGTGTGTGAGATGTGAGTGTGTGTGAGATGTGAGTGTGTGTGAGATGTGAGTGGTTGTGTGAGATGTGAGTGTGTGTGTGAGATGTGAGTGTGTGTGAGATGTGAGTCTGTGTGAGATGTGAGTGTTTGTGTGAGATGTGAGTGTGTGTGTGAGATGTGAATGTGTGTGAGATGTGAGTGTGTGTGTGTGATATGTGAGTCTGTGTGAGATGTGAATGTGTGTGTGAGATGTGAGTCTGTGTGAGATGTGAGTGTGTGTGAGATGTGAGTGTGTGTGAGATGTGAGTGTGTGTGAGATGTGAGTGTATGTGAGATGTGAGTGTATGTGAGATGTGAGTGTGTGTGTGAGATGTGAGTGTGTGTGTGAGATGTGAATGTGTGTGAGATGTGAGTGTGTGTGTGTGAGATGTGAGTCTGTGTGAGATGTGAGTGTGTGTGTGAGATGTGAGTGTGTGTGAGATGTGAGTGTGTGTGTGTGAGATGTGAGTGTGTGTGAGATGTGAGTGTGTGTGAGATGTGAGTGTGTGTGAGATGTGAGTGTGTGTGTGAGGTGTGAGTGTGTGTGTGAGGTGTGAGTGTGTGTGAGATGTGTGTGTGTGAGATGTGAGTGTGTGTGAGTGTGTGTGAGATGTGAGTGTGTGTGAGATGTGAGTGTGTGTGTGAGATGTGAGTGTGTGTGTGAGATGTGAGTGTGTGTGAGATGTGAGTGTGTGTGAGATGTGAGTCTGTGTGAGATGTGAGTGTTTGTGTGAGATGTGAGTGTGTGTGTGAGATGTGAATGTGTGTGAGATGTGAGTGTGTGTGTGAGATGTGAGTGTGTGTGAGATGTGAGTCTGTGTGAGATGTGAGTGTGTGTGAGATGTGAGTGTGTGTGAGATGTGAGTGTGTGTGAGATGTGAGTGTGTGTGTGAGATGTGAGTGTGTGTGAGATGTGAGTGTGTGTGTGTGAGATGTGAGTGTGTGTGTGAGATGTGAGTGTGTGTGAGATGTGAGTGTGTGTGTGAGATGTGAGTGTGTGTGAGATGTGAGTGTGTGTGAGATGTGAGTGTGTGTGTGAGATGTGAGTGTGCGTGAGATGTGAGTGTGTGTGTGAGATGTGAGTGTGTGTATGAGATGTGAGTGTGTGTGAGATGTGAGTGTGTGTGAGATGTGAGTGTGTGTGTGAGATGTGAGTGTGTGTGAGATGTGAGTGTGTGTGTGAGATGTGAGTGTGTGTGTGTGTGAGATGTGAGTGTGTGTGAGATGTGAGTGTGTGTGAGATGTGAGTGTGTGTGAGATGTGAGTGTGTGTGTGAGATGTGAGTGTGTGTGTGAGATGTGAGTGTGTGTGAGATGTGTGTGTGTGTGAGATGTGAGTGTGTGTGAGATGTGAGTCTGTGTGAGATGTGAGTGTGTGTGTGAGATGTGAGTGTGTGTGAGATGTGAGTCTGTGTGAGATGTGAGTGTGTGTGAGATGTGAGTGTGTGAGGTGTGAGTGTGTGTGAGATGTGTGTGTGTGAGATGTGAGTGTGTGTGAGTGTGTGTGAGATGTGAGTGTGTGTGAGATGTGAGTGTGTGTGTGAGATGTGAGTGTGTGTGTGAGATGTGAGTGTGTGTGTGAGATGTGAGTGTGTGTGAGATGTCAGTCTGTGTGAGATGTGAGTGTTTGTGTGAGATGTGAGTGTGTGTGTGAGACGTGAGTGTGTGTGTGAGATGTGAGTCTGTGTGAGATGTGAGTGTGTGTGTGAGATGTGAGTGTGTGTGAGATGTGAGTCTGTGTGAGATGTGAGTGTGTGTGAGATGTGAGTGTGTGTGAGATGTGAATGTGTGTGAGATGTGAGTGTGTGTGTGAGATGTGAGTGTGTGTGTGTGTGAGATGTGAGTGTGTGTGTGTGAGATGTGAGTGTGTGTGTGAGATGTGAGTGTGTGTGAGATGTGAGTGTGTGTGTGAGATGTGAGTGTGTGTGAGATGTGAGTGTGTGTGAGATGTGAGTGTGTGTGAGATGTGAGTGTGTGTGTGAGTGTGCGT
>CM060110.1:46399488-46454488 GCA_030522415.1 Channallabes apus | reverse complement strand
CACACACACACACACACACACACAGTACACACACACACACACACACACACACACACTGTAAATACGCACACACACACACACACACACACACACACACACACACACACTATAATTGCTATAAGGTTAGAGGTTGACTAAGAGTTTCCTGTTTGTGTAAGAGTGACTCCTGTGATGTGTATAATGAACATTTGTGTGTGTGTGTGTGTGTGTGTGTGTGTGTGTGTGTGTGTGCGCGGGTGTGCGCGGGTGTGTGTATGTACTGTGTGTGTGTGTGTGTGTGTGTGTGTGTGTGTGTGTGTGTGTGCGTGTGTGTGTGTGTGTGTGTCCACCAAGATATTGACGAGTGCACTATCGTGAATGGCGGCTGTGAGACGACCTGCACCAACTCAGATGGTAGTTACGAGTGTAGCTGTCACCGTGGTTACGCCCTGATGCCTGACCAACGCAGCTGTACCGGTCAGAACACACACACACACACACACACACACACACACACACACACACACGTGTCCCAGACTGAAGTAAATAAGATGTAGATGTTAATAGATGTACACGGTGTGTTTGATAAATATTATACAAAACAAACATGATGAGTTAATACATGTTTATTGGGTAAATTCTTAATTCATAGATTAATTATTAATCATTAACTTTAGTACCTCATTACTGTGTGTTCTGTGTGTGTACTGTGTGTGTGTGTGTGTGTGTGTGTGTGTGTGTGTGTGTGTGTGTGTGTGTGTGTGTGTGTGTGTGTAGACATTGATGAATGCGAGGAGAGTCTGGATGTCTGTGACGGTGGTCAGTGCACCAACATTCCAGGAGAGTTCCAGTGTCTCTGCTATGACGGCTACATGTCCTCTGAAGATATGAAGACCTGCCTGGGTAACACACACACACACACACAGATACACAGAGATACAAAGATTTACACACGCACGGTTTATATGAGGTGTAAACGTTGTGTGTGTGTGTGTGTGTGTGTGTGTGTGTGTGTGTGTGTGTGTGTGTGTGTGTGTGTGTGTGTGTTCAAGATGTGGACGAGTGTGAGCTGAACCCTAATATCTGTCTGAGTGGGAAGTGTGAGAACACCAAGGGGTCTTTCATCTGTCACTGTGATCTCGGCTACTCCGTCAGGAAGGGAACAACCGGCTGTACAGGTAACGTATACACACACACACACACACACACACACACACACACACACACACACACAATTCAATTTTATTTGTATAGCGCTTTTAACAATTGACATTGTCTCAAAACAGCTTTACACAATCAAAAGAATTATTGAAGTTTGTATGGAATGTGAATGTGTATGAATCAAAATGTTCAGATAGTCCCTGGTGAGCAAGCCGAGGGCGACAGTGGCAAGGAAAAACTCCCTGAGACGGTAATAGGAAGAAACCTTGAGAGGAACCAGACTCGACAGGGAACCCATCCTCATCTGGGTGAAACAGATAGCAGGAAATGATCTGCATTTATACAGTGTTAAGTGTTAGGTTCAGCTATAACAGTTGATGTTAATTGGTGTAAAATGGAGTCCAATAGTTATTGGAGACTCAGATAGACTTGTAGAAAGTTCCAGTCCTGAACTATTGAATTGTCAAGTCACCAGAGAAACAGCTGACAACACCAGTCGAGGTCAGAACCATCTTCTAGGTAGATAGAATCATCACCAGACACCAGACGCATCCCAAAGAGACACACAGGGCATCCATGCGACGAGACCTCCAACCAGAAACCGGGCACCAGGATGGATCAGACAGGTCCGGAGGGCAGAGGGAGTCTGGATCACTGGCAGCTCAGGAATGACATGTGTAGCTCGACAGAGAGAGAGAGAGAGAGAGAGAGTGAAAGGGGGAGAAAGAGAAGAAGAGGAGAGATGGCAGTTAGGTATGGTCACAGTCACATAATGTATAATGTGAATGTATATTTAGTGCAAGCAGGGACTCCGGCAGGACTAACTATGACAGCATAACTAAAAGGGAGGAGCCAGAAGGAAACACAAACATGAGGGGGAACTGAGATGTAAAGCAAACAATCACCTCACCGTCAACAAACCTGAGTGATCAAATGAGAGTGAGGAAGACAGCATCTAAACCAGTGGCGGCTGCTAGCTTTTGAAACAGGGGAAGCTCATATTAGGCCTTCATCATAAAATTTTTTATTATAATAAAATTTTTCATCATAAAAAATCACCTGCAAATCCGCATGGGACTGAACTCGAATCTCTGTAGGCTACAATATATAGTACATCCGACTCCAGCAGGCTACACAGCGTGAAGTTAGAGACTGCTGTGTCTTTGTTTTCACGGAGACATGGCTCAGCGACAGAGTACCAGACGCCACTATTCAGCTACACGGGCTAGCCTCGTTTCGCGCCGACAGAAATGCAGCTCTATGTGGTAAGACTCGTGGTGGCGGCTTGTGTGTTATCATCAACACGAAATGGTGCAAGAACTCTGTGCTAGTTTCTAGTTATTGCTCATCGCTGGTGGAGTTTGTGACTGTTAGATGCAGACCTTTTTATTTACCATGGGAATTGACCACGGTTTTCATTATCGGAGTGTACATTCCACCTAGCGCTAATGCTAAGGAAGCGCTATGGGAACTGTATACAAAGATCAGTGAACTGCAAAATACACACCCGGATGGACTGTTTATTGTTGCTGGAGATTTCAACCATGCAAATCTCAAGTCAGTACTTCCTAGATTCCATCAATATGTGGACTTCTGAGAGGGGAAAACACGCTGGATATTGTTTACACAAACATCCCCGGGGCGTATCGGGCAGAGCCCCGCCCCCACCTCGGCTACTCAGACCACATCTCTGTCATGCTAATTCCAGCATACAGACCACTTGTCAGGCGTTCAAAGCCGGTTCTGAAGCAGGTGTAAACCTGGCCAGCAGGAGCCATCTCTGCTCTTCAGGACTGTTTCGAGAGCACTGACTGGAACATGTTTAGGGAGGCTGCAACTTACGGCGACTTCACTGACTTGGAGGAGTACACGTCATCAGTGACCAGCTACATCAACAAGTGCAACGATGACGTCACTGTCTCCAAGAACATCATCTCACCAGAAACCGTGGATTACTGCGGAAGTGCGTGCACTTCTCAGGACCCGAGACTCTGCCTTCCAAGTGGCAGATAAGGTGGCGCTTAGAAGAGCAAGGGCAGAACTTTCTCGGACCATCAGAGAGGCGAAGCGCGCATACACCCAGAGAATCCACAACCATTTCAATGACAGCGGCAACACATGGCGCATGTGGCAGGGCTTACAAGCCATCACAAACTACAGGACATCACCTGCCTGTGACGGTGACGGCTCCCTCCCAGATGTGCTGAACAACTTCTACGCTCGGTTTGACAGGCAGAACGACGGGGCAGAGAGGAAGAACAACCCTCCTCCGAACGACCACCACCATCGTTCCCGTGCCCAAGAAGTCTTCTGTGTCCTATCTCAATGACTACCATCCCGTTGCACTTACACCCACCATCATGAAGTGCTTCGAGCGGCTCGCCATGAGACATATCAAGACCCTGCTACCTCCCTCACTGGACCCACTGCAATTTGCGTACCGTCCTAACCGCTCAACGGATGATGCCATCGCCACTACACTCCATCTTGCCCTCACACACTTGGACAATAAGGACACATACGTTCGAATGCTGGACATAGATTTCAGCTCAGCATTCAACACTATCATCCCCCAACAACTGATCGGGAAGCTGAACCTGTTGGGCCTGAACACCTCCCTCTGCAGCTGGATCCTGGACTTTCTGACCAGAAGGCCTCAGTCAGTACGGATCGGGAACTGCACCTCCAGCACCACCACACTGAGCACGGGGGCCCCACAAGGCTGTGTGCTCAGTCCCCTGCTGTTCACACTGCTGACTCACGACTGTGTAGCAACACACGAACTGTCACATCATCACTGTCACAATCACATCATCAAGTTCGCTGATGACACGATCGTGGTGGGTCTTATTAGCAAGAACGACGAGTCAGTGTACAGAGAGGAAGTGCAGAGGCTAACGGACTGGTGTAAAGATAACAACCTGTCTCTGAATGTTGACAAGACAAAGGAGACGGTTGTTGACTTTAGGAGGACACGAGGCGACCATTCTCCACTGAGCATCGACGGCTCCTCTGTGGAGATCATCGAAAGCACCAAATTCCTGGGCGTCCACCTGGAGAATGGCCTCAGCTGGTCCCTCAACACCAGCTCCCTACACAAGAAAGCCCAACAGTGTCTCTTCTTTCTGAGAAGACTGAGGAAGGCCCAGCTTCTACCACCGATCCTGACCACCTTCTACAGAGGAACTATTGAGAGCATCCTGAGCGGCTGCATCACTGTCTGATTTGGGAATTGTGCCAGATCGGACCGCAAGACCCTACAGCGGATAGTGAGGACAGCAGAGAAGATCATCGGGGTCTCTCTCCCCTCTATTGAGGACATCTACACCACACGCTGCATCCGCAAAGCCACCAGAATTGTGGCTGATCGGACACACCCCTCTCACACACACTTCACACTCCTGCCATCTGTAAAAAGGTACCGTAGCATTCGGACACACACTTCCAGACTGTGCAACAGCTTTTTTCCACAAGCCATCCGTCTTCTCAACAAAAGGGACTGGACTGATACACACACACACACACACACACACACACATTATAACTCAGCTTAACTCAACTAACCTCAAAACATTGAGACTGGACTGACTAATCAACACATGCGCAGACACACTGACCTACACTACCAAACTATTGTACACACCAACCTGTAAATGCTCTTTTTTGCACAATATTAATTACTGGATTACTTTTTTGCACTAACTTCTAAATTCTTGCTGCTACTTTAAGGAACACTTACTGGTTCTGCACTACCTCAACCCATCACCTCAACACCACAAAGTATTATGTTATGTTATATTTGCCACACCGTCACTTTGTTGCTCGTTTGCACATTTGCACGTGCACTTTATGTTGTCTGTTGTCTCTGGGTTAGCTAGTTAGTTTTTGTTAATTTATGTTGTTAAATTTATGTTGTTTAAAAATTTATGTTGTCAGGTCAATCTGTCCTGTCTTGTCTCTGCTAGCCAGCTAACTAGGCCTCTTAGTTAGCTAGTTTTAGCTCTTCTGTTAATTTATGTTGTAATTTTATGTTGCATGTAGCACCTTGGTCCTGGAGGAATGTTGTTTCGTTTCACTTTGTACTAACTGTATATGGTTGAAGTGACAATAAAGCCTACTTGAACTTGAACTTGAACTGAACTGAAAAAAGCTAGTCTGTGCTGCCCATTGAGCTCCAGTGAAGCTGGGCTTCAGGAGGGTTTAACGCGCTGTGCTGCACGGAAATGTATGACAAGAAAATCGCGTCAAACAGTCTACAATAAATACCTGATTCTGAACGAGCTAGTCATGAAGTTGAACACGTTCCAGCACACTTTTATTAAAACCAATATAAATACGACGAAGTGCATACGAAGTGCATATATCAGCATTTATTTTCTGACATAGTAGAGGAAGGTGAGCTTCCCTTGTAGTCTTAGAGCAGCCGCCACTGATCTAAACATACCAGTTCACCATAATACTCTACAGTACGTCCATGAGTCCCCCAGATCTGCTCCTTTACCTTATGGCAAATCTATTTATAAAAATGCTTGGCTAAATAAATAGGTTTTTGTTTCAGACTGTTGTTATTGCCTACTCTGAGTCATGTGTTCCCATAAGGACTGAGTCATGAACCCTGAACACTGTTTGCTGTGACGCCACACAGATATCTGTTTAATGAGAAGATTATTAGTCTGGTGGTTTTTAGTGAATAAAGTGTGAACTCAGTGGTGTCGAGTCCCGTCAGTGTAAACACACTTTATCAGAATCTGTTACAAATATTTACAGATGAAGCCTTGACCAAGACCATCAGGGAACATGCCAGTGCTTATGGTTAACAAGGTCCTGCTCTTAAGGACAGTAAACCTCTGTCTGTGTGTGTCTGTGTGTGTTTGTGTGTGTGTGTGGGGGGGGGGGGGCGGGGGGGAGTAGATTGTGCAGTTTCTCACACACAAGATAACAGCAACAGGACAATGACCTGCATCATGTCTGCATTAACTAGTGCACTAATAAACTAGGGCAGGTCAGACTGAGGCTGAGACGTTTACACAGACAGAACACAAACATCTGGAACATCTGCACTTTTACCTCGATTTACTGTTTAATGCGAGAGAAAGACTCGGTAAAACGATCATTACACTGTATTAGCGCTTAGCATTGTATCAAGCGCTAACTAGTGTGTTGCCTTTGAGTGTTTTTGTTCACACACACACACATTTACATTTACATTTAGGCATTTGGCAGACGCTCTTATCCAGAGCGACTTACATTTTTATCTCATTATACATCTGAGCAGTTGAGGGTTAAGGGCCTTGCTCAAGGGCCCAACAGGGGCAACTTGGTGGTTGTGGGATTTGAACCTGGGATCTTCCGAACCATAGTCCAATGCCTTAACCACTGAGCTACACCTGGCCCTACACACACACACACACACACACACACACACACACACACTGAGTTTAAAAATGCAACAGAAACATCAGGAACGTAAAGTTTAACCTCAGATGTCTTTGATGTTTTATTAAAGAACCCTTTCATCTGACTAGAACTGAAGCATGATCACGCGTTCTCACACCATTAGCACAAACTAAAGCAGATGAGCCTGTGTGTGGACAACAGACAGCCCCCCTCCCCCCCCCCCCACCTCACACACAAACACACACTTACTGTACACTTCATTTTTCTCTTAATCAGATATTTATTTGACTTTTCCACTTTTTGGGCACCGGGTGTCGTCTGACCCACTGTAGCTCCTGGACATACTGAGGGCGGGGACAGTGAGGAGGACATAAAACCTGTGTCTCATTATGTACAGATCCACTGATCCAGAGTGACTGACACACACACACACACACACACACACAAGAAAGATTGTATGTGTTTTTATATATATATATCATCATACCTGTACAAGTAACTGAACATGTGTGTGTGTGTGTGTGTGTGTGTGTGTGTGTGTGTGTGTGTGTGTGTGTGTGTGTGTGTGTGTGTGTGTAGATATTAATGAGTGTGAAATCGGAGCTCATAATTGTGCCAGACACGCCACTTGCACCAACACAGCAGGAAGTTTCAAATGTAGCTGTGGACCTGGATGGATCGGTGATGGGATTGTTTGCACAGGTGAGACACACACACACACACACACACACACACACACACACACAAATCTCTCTTTCTCAAGTCTCTCTTATAAGAGGAGACTTGAACACAAACGCAGCTAGTATGCACTCATTGCTAAAATCTGTATGTATGTATGTATGTATGTATGTGTGTGTGTGTGTGTGTGTGCGTTACAGATCTGGATGAGTGCGCTAACGGCACACACCACTGCAGCCCAAATGCAGCGTGTATGAACACCATGGGCTCATACCGCTGTGTGTGTAAGGAGGGATTCGCTGGAGACGGATTCTACTGCTCAGGTAGACACGCACTTACATACAGTCCACACACACACAGAGAAAATAATTTAGACTGTATACCTGACACAATGTCTAACTCTGTAGATTTTGACGAGTGTGCGGAGAACGTGAACCTGTGTGAGAACGGTCACTGCCTGAACGTTGCCGGGGGTTACCGCTGTGACTGTGACATGGGCTTCATCGCAACACCTGATGGACAAGCATGTGAAGGTCTGTCTGTCCGTCTGTCTGTCTGACCTTCCGTCTGTCTCACTCAGACTCAGTCTGTCTGTCTTTCTTTGTGTCCTTAATAAGTTATGTAAATATGTCAATTAAATTAAACTCTTTAACTAATTTATAAGGTATCTAATTATTGGTCAAATCAATGAAAAGTAATCACACTGTAAGTAAATAACAGTAATGAATTATTAATTATGTACATGGTCATGGTAAGAAAAAACAGGAAAGCAAGATGTCTAGTACAGTTGAATCTTGGACTGTGAACATAATCTGTTCCGGAAGCGTGCTTGTAATCCAAAGCGCTCGTATAGCAGAGTGAATTTCAAATCACAACCCAAAAATATTCATATAAAAATACACTTATTACAAAATAGTTGGTAAAAATAAAACAAATTAACCTGCACTCTCTCTCTCTCACACACACACACACACACACACACACACACACACACACACACACACACACACACACACACACAGTGTGAACATTTATTTTAAAACTTTGCTCATTTTGCAAAACACTTGGAGTCCAAGTTACTTGCAATCCGAGGTATCACTGTACTTTACAAAAGTGTAGAGCAGGGTCTTCAGAAAAAGAACCCCCTATAAAGCTGTGCTGTGACAATGAACTCTCCAGTCTCAGGTACATTATGCGCACTTGTGGTTTTATAAGGAAATTCCCTCCTAAGTTCTAGTGAGTATCCTGCAGAACCAGCCACAGGTCTTCTGAGGACTCGACCTGTTGCACCTCTTTTTAGTAGGCATCAGGTTGGTGGTGTACATTTAGTTTTTTGTCTACAAAGTGGTCACTTATATATTGTGCTGCTATGTTAAACAAAACTTTTAATTTTACGGTTGAATTTCGATGTTTTTGTATAGAATCATTAATGAAGTCATACAATGAATCCAAATCCACAGGGTGCTAAGACTTTTGTACTCCACTACATATTTACAATTTTTAATGAAATATTTACAAAGTAGTTGCCGTGCATGATGACACGCAGTAACTTTTGTAATGTGTAGTGTGCAATGAGTGGAGGTTGTTGTGTTTGTGTGTTTCTCAGTAAACACTCGTCCTCGTCCTCGTCCTCGGCAGTGTAGATCCAGGCGTTTGAGGTGATTTATGAGAATGAGGTTATGGGAGTTTGGGCTGGGCTCAGGCTCAGCCTCCCACGTTGCACTCGTTACGATTTATTTTATTTCTCTGCTCACAGATTAGTTTTTTCTTTTTCCTAAATGATTCCATGCTCTTTAAAGGTCAGAGTGTGTTTTTGGGGTTTGGGGTTTTTCAGCTTATTTGTTTTGTGGACATTAAGTGCACTACATTATATTGAGTGCACTTCAGCTTCAATACAGAGCAGGGGAGGTGTGAGTTGTGCAATTCAGATGTGCTGTACTGATATCTGTGTGTCTGTGTGTGCTTTCAGACATCGATGAGTGTTCGTTTGCTGATATCTGTGTGAACGGGCGTTGTCAGAACATTCCAGGTTTGTTCAGGTGTGTTTGTTATATCGGCTACGAGCTGGACCGCAGCGGAGGAAACTGTACAGGTACGACATTAACACATAATAACTCTCACTCACTCACTCACTCACTCATCATCTAAACCGCTTTATCAAGTTTACAGGGTCGCGGAGGGGACTGGAGCCTATCCCAGGAGACTTAGGGCACAAGGCAGGGTACACACTGGACAGGGAAGTTTGGTAAATGCCAGTTAGCCTAATCTGCATGTCTGGAGGAAATCCACCAAGAACTGGGAGAACATGCAAACTCCATGCACATAGAGGAACTTGGTCGAGCATTGAACACGGACCCTGGAGGTGCAAGACGACAGCCCTAACCACTAAGCCATGATATTTTACAACATGGAAGTGAATTACAGCATACGGTCCCTCATAACCGTGAGGAGAACATGGAGAGATTTTACATTCTTATCTTCACATTACATTCTACTGCGCTCGATCCACTCAGCATTCACATCATCTCAGAAACCTTTATCTTTTCATGAAAATTGCAGGCTGCATGTTCTTAGGACAAGCACTTGGGGGCGCAGTGAACAGAGTAAGAGACATAGCAAAGAAATGTAATGCAATAACAGTACTGTTTATCATTGACACTTATTTTAACTGCAGTTATTTAGCAGTTTTAGAAGCAGAACAAACCAAGATTGGATTCACATGACATATAACCCTGAGGCAGGTCAGGTAGAGTAACACCTGGTCATCGTAAACTCTCCCCACATTCCTGGAGTTGTGGAAAATGGGCGTGGCAATCAGAACGCAATAATTACTAAATAAAGTGTAGTATTTATTTAGTTTATTACATTTTAATCCAGATTAAAAAAGCACTTTATCATCATTCACCAGGATTATCATACAAGGATCACATTTAGATTTAATGCAAAATATTGCATGAGGGTTTACGGGAGACAAGTGTACTGTATACCTCACCATACACAGACTGACTCTGTCTCTATGTGTGTCTTCCAGATACGAATGAGTGTGCAGACCCCACCACGTGTATCAGCGGGTTTTGTTTGAACACTCTAGGGAGCTACAGCTGTAACTGCCCCCCCGACTTCCAGCTCAATCCTACAGGAGTCGGCTGTGTGGGTGAGCAACCAAGACTACAAACACACACACACACACACACACACACAAAGCCATATCACACCAGCGTCCTCAGCTCAGCTATGGTCCCTCAGGAACCCAACTGAAGGAGAGTTATCTGAGTGACCTGTGTCCTTAACATGGGTTAATCTCAAGCTAATTAGTCTTATTAATTAAAGCTACTTACATCAATAACCCCTGCTTACACACCATGCTTCTGTTTTAAACAAGTTTTGACTTTTATTTAGTTTTTAATCCCAAGTTGTCATGCTTCTCCTAGTAATACACAAAACACAGATGCAGGTGCAGGAAATGACAGTCCTTTATTTCTCTCCGTCTCTTTAAGTTTTGAACAAAAGAACAAAAAAACTAAACACGACAACTTAATATCCACCCAGCGGGTGGCTTCTCCCGGCACGGTCTGCAGGCGGAAACACAGGAAACTAAATACGTTCTAGAACGCGGGAACACAAAAGGAGACTGGATACCGATCCACGGCCGAGTCAGTTCATGAGTGTGAAGCTGTCCTGCTTCACACAACCTCGCCTGCAGATACCGCTTAGCCCTTGGGAGAGACACAGAGAAGAGACCGTTAGAATGTGGTGTGGCATAATGGTGACCAGACGCTGTGGTGTGGGTTCGGCTGTGTTAAATAGTGAGACACATGAGGTAGAGACAGGTGATTTCCATTAATCATTAGGGGCAGACAATGACATACACAGACACACTAGGGGGAGACAAAGCTACGGCTCAGTAAGCCGGTGAACCGGATCTCCGGGGCTGCGGCGGCTCGGATGTTACACAAGTTTACTGTTAGTGTACATGAACACGTCAGTACTTCATGCTTTGAGCCAAATGAGTAAAAAACTAAACAAAAGCAAAGACAGATGTGATGTCACATGGGCAGGTTTTCAGCCGTCTGATTAAACACACGATCCATCCTGCATTCAAACAGTATCTAATCCACTAACCCAGATATTACTGACCATTTGCGACACAGCCCATGACCTATGCGATGATGTCATCATATAGGCTTGTCATCAATTGTCCACAGGCACTTCTATTTTCCCATTTCAGACACTCGTTCTGGGAATTGCTATCTTGACGTCCGTTCCCGTGGCGACGCCTCAGAGAGTTTGGACTGTTCCAATGAGATCGGCGTAGGGGTGTCCAAAGCCTCCTGCTGCTGCTCGTTAGGACAGGGCTGGGGTAATCCATGTGAGGCCTGTCCACCACTTAACTCCAGTGAGTCACACACACTAATACACATACAGTACACACACACTCACACACAGAGTGTTTCTCAGTGAAAAAGTCGTATAACAAATTGTGTTTGTTTCTTGTCCATCTCAGGTGGGTATAAAAATCTGTGTCCCGGTGGAGAAGGTTTTAGACCCAACCCTATTACAGTCATAGTGGAGGGTAAGGTTAAACACACACACATACACACACACACACACACACACAATAAACCACCCATAAATGGAAAACTTTAGTCTGTTTTCAAAGAACATATGACACTGTCTAAGCACTCTAACACCAACACAATCACCAGGCTGGAATCCATACAGGGCGCCACTACTTTAGAAAAGTCATCTGTTGAAGGGTGCAGTACACAGAGGCAGCCCCTGAAATACTTGGTGTCATTGTATTTGCCCCCGCAGTCATAATGAATGACCACACTGATGACTCTCTGTATGGGGTTTTGTTTATGAGGATCAGTTAATCTCAGATCATGATGCAGATGAAGTCATGAAGACGCTTAAATCTCTCTGACCTTTTCTCTTCTCATGAACTCAGCTGTTGGAGCATGATGGAATGAGACGTGGTGGTGCTGATTTCTCAACCATCACTAGAAACAAGATTCAGTTTGGGGTCTCTTCCACATTCCCAAACTGTTTGTGAGAAAAGAGCACTGAATTGAAACTCTTGATGGTCCCTAGTCGCTCAACTCAACCGTGACATCACTTATCTGAATCCCCTCAACATCATTTGGGAATCGCTCTATGTTACCACATCATCATGAGGATGGTTCCTGTCTCTTTATGGGTTATAATTGTAACATTTTGTGTTGGTTTATAGTTAAACAGTAACACTGATAGAAATTTAAGTAGTTTGTGTACAGTATATACTCAACACACAGCTTCTAACGGTCCCCATTTAATCTCTGTGATTTCTCCTGAACTGAGAAAGATAACAGTTAGTGCTGGTCACAGTCACATAATCTATAAGATTAATGTATATTTAGTGCAAGCAGGGACTCCGGCAGGACTAACTATGACATCATAACTAAAAGGGAGGAGCCAGAAGGAAACACAAACATGAGGGGGAACTGAGATGTAAAGCAAACAATCACCTCACCATCAACAAACCTGAGTGATCAAATGAGAGTGAGGAAGACAGCATCTAAACATACCAGTTCACCATAATACTCTACGTCCATGAGTCCCCCAGATCTGCTCCTTTACCTTATGGCAAATCTATTTATAAAATGCTTGGCTAAATAAATAGGTTTTGAGCCTAGACTTAAACACTGAGACTGTGTCTGAGTCCCAAACACTATTTGGAAGACTATTCCAAAATTTTGGGGCTTTGTAAGAAAAAGCTCCGCCCCCTGCTGTAGTTTTCATAATATGAGGTGCTGACAAGCAGCCTGCATCCTTTAATTAAAGAAGACATGGCAAAAAAAAAAAAACAATAAGTAAACAATAACAAAACAACAATGATCTCTCTCTCTCTCTCTCTCTCTCTCTCTCTCTCTCTCTCTCTCATCAGACATTGATGAGTGTCAGGAGCTGCCTGGTCTGTGTCAGGGTGGAGTCTGCATCAACACCTTTGGGAGTTTTCAGTGTGACTGTCCGAAAGGCTTTGCTCTCAATGAGGAGACTCGAGTGTGTGAAGGTAAAACATAATGTAGTAGTGGGACATCCGGATAAGGGTGATATGGCATTCAGTTAGGGGTGATGGGACATTTGGTGAGGGGGGATTGAACATTCTGTTAGGGCTGATGGGACGTTTAATTAGAAGTAGCGGGACATTCGGTTAGGGGTGATGTGTAATGGGACATTCTGAACATTCTTGTCTCAACTGTTTCCTGCATTAAATTATCATTTGGCCAAGGAGCCTGGCAATGTATAAAAGCGTGTTAGCTTTTACTGTTGATTAATGTGCTAGCCAGTAATGGATTGTGAAATAATGAGGAACGTGTGGCAAGAAATTAAATGAGTTTAAGCCTCACGCTATGTGTTTGGCAGAAATGAACTGCGGTTTGAAAGGATAAACATTGAGGAGGGAAAGTCATCATCATGCTATGAAGTCTGATCTAATTCTGCTCTATGTGTGTGTGTGTGTGTGTGTGTGTGTGTGTGTGTGTGTGTGTGTGTGTGTGTGTGTGTAGATGTGAATGAATGTGAGAAACCCGGGATCTGTGGCCCAGGTCAATGCTACAACACCATCGGGAACTACACCTGCATCTGTCCTCCAGATTACATGCAGGTTAATGGAGGAAACAACTGCATGGGTAAGCCTCTCTCACGTTCTCTATCGCTCTATCTATCCCTCATATATGTGTATGTATATATAAATATGTGTGTGTGTGTGTGTGTGTGTGTGTGCACGTAGACATGCGGCAAAGTCTGTGTTACAGGAACTACTACACGGAGAATGCCACATGTGACGGCGAGCTTACGTTCAACATGACAAAGAAAATGTGCTGCTGCTCCTACAATATTGGCCGAGCTTGGAACAAACCATGTGAACGCTGTCCTACACCCAGCACCAGTGAGTTTCATACACACACCATTTAAAAACAATGCCTTCCACCCCGATCCAGTGAGTCACTCACATTTTATGCAATAACAATTATATTGTCACTAAGCAGAACCAAGCCAAGCATTCAGGCGTGTGGGATAAAATGTTCTCGCTGTTTTTGGAAAAACTGACTGTAAGATATGCTGTTGAGTAGCAAACAGAGTCGGAGTCAGGACATACAAATAAACAAACAAATATGTCTAACTAACAATAGGTCAATATACTAAAACACCAGCTTCCAGTGTCGCCTATTCTGGATGTCCCAGGACTGTACTCTACTGGGGAAGGACCTCATCCTGGGACTGAAACAGAGGGAGGAGGTCAGGAGTAAGAAGCCCAAATAAAGGTGGTGGTAAGGTTATAGATTAGACGTTATAACCATATGGGTGAGATCAGGACCTGAGCATGATAGAGAAGAAGGATCAAACCAATTTTATTTGTACACTGATTTTAACAATGGTCATTGTTGCAAAGAAGCTGTATAGAATCAAAAGAAAATTAAGGAAATGTGTATGAAGTGTGAAAAATGTGTATGAATAAAAATGATTAGGTAGTCCCAGATTAGCAAGCCAAATTAGAGGGTGACAGTGGCAATGAAAATCTTTCTGAGATGGCAGTAAGAAGACACCTTGAGAGGAACCAGAATCAACAGGGAACCTGTCCACATTTGGGTGATAACGGATAGCAGGAATTGTATTGCAGTCATACTGTGTAATAGTCAGCTGTAAGTTTAAAAGATAATGTCTCTAAATTAATATTTAGACTAGTTCGCTATTAGAGGTTCAGGAAGAGACTGAACTAGTGAGCGACTGCATTCTCAAGTCCCAAGCAAACCACACAGGGCCTCCATGCAACGAAATCTCTAAGCAGAAGCGTGGCAACATGAGGAGAAGAGAGTTAACAATTAGGTATGATCACCGTCACATACTGTAATGTATAAGGTGAATGTATATTTAGTGCAGAGTGCAAGCAGGTACTCCGGCAGGACTAACTATGACAGCATAACTAAAAGGCAAAACTCCTGCTACTTTACCTAAGGCAGATCTATTTACAAAAATGCTTGGCTAAATAAATAGGTTTTTAGCCTTAACTGTGTGACATAACTGTGTGTCATCAGCATAACAGTGGAAAGTAATACAATGGTTATGAATTATGTTGCCCAGAGGAAGCATATAAAGAGAAAATAGCAGTTGGCCTAAAACCGAACCCTGTGGAACACCAAACTTCACTTGAGAACATGCAAAATAATCACCATTACTACACAAAATGATAACAGTCAGTCAAATAGGATCTATTTGGAGAGGCCATTTACTTGATTTCTACTACATTTTATAATGTTTGAAGAAGATTACTGTGATCAATGCTGTGAAAAACAGTACTAAGGTAGAGTAAAAAACATGATGAATCAGGATTCTCAGAGGACATTAATAGGGCAGGATGTTAAAAAGCTACCACAGCAACTCTGATTGGTCCATCTGGTAGCATCACATTTCTGGCTTCTTCTTCACTACTTGATTGCAGTATGGACCATCTCCTCCCAAGGTACCTGTTGTACGACATTGATCAAACAGCAGTTATTTTCAACCGAGTAATCTGAATGGATGAGTGGTGATAATAGGCAGTAACAGCACAAGGATGTGCAACTCTATGTATGACTCGGCATCCCAGGTGTTCTAAAGTGGTTAATTACACTAACTGTCGGTTGCAGAATGGGTGAGAGTAGGTCTGTACGGTCCGCATTACTAGAACAGCTGCCTGCCCAAACTCGCATTCACAGAAGCACTTTCAGCAAGACATACATCTGATAATGGTATGTCATCTTAAACAACACGCTGTCTCTGCAGTAATGTAAGGTCTTCTGAATCGACTCGGAACCATCCGTGTTGTTCTGTTCACAATTAATGATTTGAAATCCCACTCTAACCCCAGATCAAGGGCACTACTTGCTGTGAGGAACAAAGGATTGCACACCCTACATAGCGCACTATCTTTTCATTTACACTTTTTGGGATTCGACCCTGGAACCCAAAAGTTAACAAAGCTGATAAGTGAAAATATAAAGTTTCTCAGGACTGTCCACTACCTTCATGGCTTATTCCCCTCACCTTTTGGCAACAGAATACTTGTAAGAATTTAAAACAAATTTTACCCAGGTTAATTAAACTAACTGTCGGTCACCAGCTCCGTCAGTCGCGGTTAGAGTGCTGTAGTGTCCCAGGGCTCAGTAGCTGCCTACAGACCCACAGCCTGTGGTCTGACATCACTGCAACCAAATGACCCAGGACTTTGGAAATTGTTTCTTCTTGTTGAAGCATCCACATCTGCCTTTCTGTCTCAACATCTCAGAGTAGTGACATCAGGACAACAATGACTCAAATCTAACATATGAAGCAATAGAATTGTAGAAGCACGCACGCACATACATTGCAGTGATAGGATCATTGCAAAATCGTGTAATTGTGGCTTTCTGTTTTAGCCGAGTTTGCGATCCTGTGTGGCAGCGAGAGGCCGGGATTCCAAATCGATATCTACACTGGACAAGTGATAGGTAACACACACACACAGACACATACACATTTGCTAAGTTGAGATTTTATTCTTTCTGTTTATAAGTGTCAGATTGTGATCTGATCTGTGTGTTTGCTCAGATATCGACGAGTGCCGTGAGATCCCAGGAGTGTGTGAGAACGGAGTGTGTATCAACCTGATTGGCAGTTTCAGGTGCGAATGTCCAATGGGTTTTGTCTACAACGACAAACTGCTCATCTGTGAAGGTCAGTTAGTTGTGTGTGTAATACACTACATGTACACTACAGTAAGACAAAATTCAAGCTGCTGCCTGCAGGAGCACACAGAGAAGTCACAGCTAATGCTGGAATGTGCTGGGTACAGATAATACAGCAACTGTGTCCTTCTAAAGATATTAAGTGTGTGTGTGTGTGTGTGTGTGTGTGTGTGTGTGTGTGTGTGTGTCTTACAGATATTGATGAGTGCCAGAACGGACCAGTGTGTCAGCAGAATGCCAGGTGTTTGAATCTTGCAGGCAGCTATCGTTGCGAGTGTGAACAAGGATACAGACTCACCCCCACTGGACTGTGTCTGGGTCAGTGTGTGTGTGTATGTGTGTTTAGATGTTAATGAGTGTGAGAGATGATGATGATCATGATGATCATGATGATTATGACGATAATGATGATGATGACTGTGATGACAGAGATGATGGAGATGATGATGATGATGACAGTGATAATAGAAATGATGATGGTGACGATGATGATGACCATTATGGTGGTGATATTAATGATGATGATGGTAATGATTATGATGGTGGCGATGATGATGATGACGGCGATGATGAGGATGATGATGCTGATAATTATGATGAGGATGGTGATGATGGAGAAAATAATTCAATTAAATTTTATTTGTATAGCCCTTTTAACAATGGTCATTGTTGAAAAGCAGCTTTATGAAAGAAGATGGAGATGATGATGATAATGAAGTTCAGGATGGTGATGATGATGATGATGATAATGGAATTGATGATGATGATGATGATGATGATGATGAGGAGGATAATATGTGTCTCACAGATCGTAATGAGTGTATAGAGAACCCTAATGTGTGTAGTCCCGGTCAGTGTGTTGATCTGGTGGGAGGATATCGGTGTACCTGCCCCAACGGCTACAAGCACACAACTGCACTCACCATGTGCATAGGTAAGTGTGTGTGTGTGTGTGTGTGTGTGTGTGTGTGTGTGTGTGTGACTTACATTACTTTACTTTGCATTACTAGTATAATGATCTGTATATCCAGTAATATAATTGTGAGCACAGAGTCGACTAACACTATGTTTGTATGTGTGTGTGCGGTTGTGTGTGTTTAGATGTTGATGAGTGTGAGAAGCAGCCATGTGGTAATGGAACGTGTAAGAACACCATCGGCTCCTACACCTGCCTATGCTATCCAGGGTTTGAACTGTCACACAACAGTGACTGCACTGGTAACACACACCCACACACACACACACACACACACAGTTACCCAAAAGATTTTATCTATTGGAAATTCATGCATCTCTTATAACACACACACACACACACACACACACACACACACACACTTTCCTCACCTCAGTTGAAGTCCAAATCTGATGGTTTTGAAATCTTTCTGGGAAACTGAAGCAGACTCTCCTGGGTTTGTTTTTGCTTTGGCGTCGGTCCAGTGGGTCTCTGGTTCCTCTGGTTCAGTTTACCCAATTGCACAACTACAAATACACAAACACATTACATGTAGCACCACAGAGCAGTCATAATGGTATGGGACATTACAATAGTGTGTGTAACGTCAGTGCCCCATGTTGTGTGCTGTGTGTAGACACTAATGAGTGTACCGCGCAGAGAGGAATATGTCGCAATGGGAACTGTATCAACACAGTGGGATCCTTCAGATGTGTGTGTCGTGAAGGTTATGAACTTTCTCCAGACGGCCGGATGTGTGTCGGTAAGGTCACAAACACAACACATACAGGTACACAGGTATGTAAGGGTTTGAACTGTTAAACATATACCATATACCCTAAGCTGAAGGCTTTCCCAAACCAAGACAGAGAACCAGACTCAGACAATGTATACAAAGAAACAAGACCCCAGCCAAGAAGACAGAGAACCAGACTTTGATTATGGACACAGAGACCCAGACACTTGACCATGGTGACAAAAGAACCAGACTCAGAACATTGAGACAGAGAGAGATGGACTTAGACCATGGAGACAGAGAACCAGCCTCAGACCAGAAAAACAGGCTCTGACTGTGAAGACCATAGAGACAGGGGGATGAGCTCAAACATTGGAGACAGAAAGATGGACTCAGACCATAGAGACAGAGAACCAGAATCAGACAGAGAACCTGACCCCAACCATGTGGACAGAGAACAAGACTTTGAACATGGAGACAAAGAGATCGACTCCGACCATGAAGACAGAGAACAAGACTCCGACCATGGAGTCTTATGACAGAATAAGACATAGCATGTGAAAAAAAGACCACATCCAAGACTCAGCTGAAGGCGCAAAAACCAGACTGAGTATGGACAATAAGACTTAGATCAAGACTGTCCCAGAATAAAAAGTTTTAACATGAACTAGACTGAGCTGAAGACCACTCTGACCACAGAGAGGAAAAGAAAGAGAGAGAGAGAGAGAGAGAGCGAAGAACCAGACTCTGACCACGGAAACCCAGTCCTAGTCCAACATCACAAGCTGAAGACATTACTTCTCCATGGCAGTACATAGTTATGCCCTCTATTTGCAGATGTTAACGAGTGTGATATCCATCCTGGAACTTGTAGTCCTGGAACCTGCCAAAATCTGGATGGCTCCTACAGGTGTATCTGTCCTCCTGGGTATTACCTCTTAGACGAGAAGTGCGTAGGTACGATAATCTCTCATCATACATTTATAAACATTTTGAATGATAATAATCATGAACAGTGTTGGGTGTAAAGCGTTACAAAGTAAAAGGGTCGGCATTTAAGTACTCAGTTATTTAGTTATATTTTCAAAAATGTAATCCGTTATTCAGACATATTATGTAATTTATGTAAACCGTGAGCCAGACAGCAGTGATTCCGCTATCTCACCGATGCGGTTTGACTATGCGAGCACCGCCACACCAGAAAGATAGAAATCTAATAAATGCGCCAAAACTCACGGTGAATCATGATGAACTGTACTTACGGCCACCGCGCGAAACTGCGTGGGTGAGATAGGGGTATTAGTAGGTGAGATAGGGGTATTAGTAGGTGAGATAGGGGTATTAGTAGGTGATAGAGGGGTATTAGTAGGTGAGATAGGGGTATTAGTAGGTGAGATTAGGAGTATTAGTAGGTGAGACAGGGGTATTAGTAGGTGAGAGAGGGGTATTAGTAGGTGAGATAGGGGTATTAGTAGGTGAGATAGGGGTAGTTAGTAGGTGAGATAGGGGTATTAGTAGGTTAGATAGGGGTATTAGTAGGTGATAGAGGGGTATTAGTAGGTGAGATAGGGATATTAGTAGGTGAGATAGGGGTATTAGTAGGTTAGATAGGGGTATTAGTAGGTGAGATAGGGGTAGTAGTAGGTGAGATAGGGGTATTAGTAGGTGAGATAGGGGTATTAGTAGGTGAGATTAGGATATTAGTAAGTGAGAGAGGGGTATTAGTAGGTGAGATTAGGGGTATTAGTAGGTGAGATTAGGGGTATTAGTAGGTGAGATTAGGGGTATTAGTAGGTGAGATAGGGGTATTAGTAGGTGAGATAGGGGTATTAGTAGGTGGGATAGGGGTATTAGTAGGTGAGATAGGGGTATTAGTAGGTGAGATTATGGGTATTTGTAGGTGAGATAGGGGTATTTGTAGGTGAGATAGGGGTATTAGTAGGTGAGATTAGGGTATTAGTAGGTGAGATTAGGGGTATTAGTAGGTGAGATAGGGGTATTAGCAGGTGATAGAGGGGTATTAGTAGGTGAGATAGGGGTATTAGTTGGTGAGATAAGGGGTATTAGTAGGTGAGATAGGGGTATTAGTAGGTGAGATAGGGGTATTATTAGGTGAGATAGGGGTATTAGTAGGTGGGATAGGGGTATTAGTTGGTGATTATGTATCTGATTATGTATCACTACACAGCACATAATGCGGTGCATTTAGGTAGCCTCCTTCAATAAGATGTTGTGTGTTGAGTATCATGATATTGTATTAGTTTGCTGTCTCCAATTGGCTGTCTCATTTTTGTAACAGTGAATTTAGGTCTTGGTTGTGATTCATTCTGATGTTTTTCAATCCCTGACCCAGTCACACACTTAAGTTTAACTTCTGCTAGAGTTTAACATCTGGCCTGGTTACATCCTGCTGTGTTCTTATCTGTGCTAAGAACATGAAGAAAAATCAGAAATTAAAAACAGCTTCTAAATATCAAGCACTAGTGCTGTCCGAGGTTTATAAGTTGCATTGTAGGAAGTGTTAAATTATGCGGAGAGTGAGAATCTCTGCATATCAGATGCTTTAAGCCAAAATGAGGCACAATTCCATCACCATACAATCTACACACAAAGCTGGAGTAATGTAGAATGTTTTGATCATTAGCCCAGAAACTTATCACTTCCACTTCCTGTTTGCTTTTGTCCACTTTTTTTATGGTAAAATGCGCCTTGATAACCGTCCCTAAGCCTCAGTAAGCTATGTTTCCTCATAGATATCGACGACTGTGCTCAGACTCCAGACATCTGTATCTTTGGACAATGCCAGAATACAGCAGGAAGCTTCAAGTGCACCTGTCCTGAAGGGTTCCAGCTCTCCTCGTCTGGGAGGAGGTGTGTGGGTGAGTGTTTTCTGTGTTTTCTGCTACAGACACTAGTGTGTGTTTTTAATGAAACAGGTATATTCCGTTGGTATGAAAAACTACAATTCCAAACATATTGTCACCCAGTGAGCGGAATGTCTAGTAGTCCAAAGCTGTTAATTCCAGTCTGTTTCAGTCCCTTCCAACTGCCCCTACACACTGCAACTGGAGAAAGAATGAACCAGGAAATGACTTTTGTGAGAAGCCTTTATGGACAGTGATTACACCTGATGGTTAGACCTACCTGATTCAAGGTGTCACACCCAACTGTGTCTCCATGTAAACCTGACAAGACCTGGTGCTCTGGCTGGTCAAATAGAAAGAATGAAAGCCGCCATACCAGTGCAGCTCTAGACTAGTGATGGTTTATGGGTGACCTCAGCTTGGATGGTTCCTGTAGAATGACGGAATGTGAGCCGGTAAACTTGTCTGTTATGGTTTTTACACACAAGAGTTGAATTTCTTGTGGGATTCTTTCACATGATAGTGATATTTTTTGAACCAAGGTAGAATTTCTCTGTGCAAAATGCACCTATTTTCTCACCCCGGGGTCAATTTCAACAACTTTGTTTACCAAATTTAATTCATTCATTTATTAATTTTCTATACCACTTTATCCTGTATTCAGGGTCGCAGGGACCTGGAGCCTATCCCAGGAGACTCAGGGCACGAGGCAGGGTACACCCAGGAAAGCGTGCCAATCCATCGCAGAGCACACACACACACTCATTCACACACTATGGTCAATTTGGGAACGCAAATTAGCCTAATCTGCATATCTTTGGACTGTGGGAGGAAACCGGAGTACCCGGAAGAAACCCACCAAGCACATGGAGAACATGCAAACTGCATGCACACATAGACGGGAATCGAGCCTGGCCGGGAATCGAACCCGGACCCTGGAGGTGCAAGGCGACAGTGCTAACCACTACACCACCGTGCCGCCCTGTTTACCAAATTTGTCTCACCTATTTTTAGTTTTTGCATGCCATGTTTTCCCAGTGGATACATTAATCCGACGATCTTCATATTGTTTTTTTTTTATCTGACGCATAAGTTTCAATTACATTACAGTGAAATTTTTTTATTTTTAATTACATTGAAAGTTTTATGACAAAAAAAAATTAATAGCTTGTTAAGGCGTTAGGGTCAGAGGTCAGAATCCCCTTGACCATAATAATGGTGGCTCAGTGTTTAGGCAAGGAGCTCATGTAAAAGGAACAAAGGAACCCAATTTTTCACAAAGAACACACTGACTATAGAACTAAATGGAGCACAATGTAAAATGTATGTGTTTAAGACAGAATCTAGTTAGCCGTGTCAGGCCTGTGGTGAAATATGAGAGAAGAGTAACCCCTGTGTTACCTGAGCCCTAACACCAGGGGGCAACACGTTCTCCTCTAAGGCTCTATAAACTGTTAAAGCAGAATGTTGTCCACAAGGTCTGGTCACGGCCCCAGAGCTCAACGTCCTGGTAGTGTGTTGGGAGTGAGTCACAGTGTCGCTGACCCCCGGCGCTGCTCCTGGCACGCCTACAACTCAAGCTGGGACTGGTATAAAGTCATCGGCGAGTGTGCCTGTAGTGTTGACTGGTTGCCCCCTAATGGATACATGTGGCATGACAACTGTGAAATGAGTAAAAACAAGATTAGAAAAAATGTGAAAAATGAAAGTGATAAGAACATGTGATGCTGAGCTTCAGATTTATATCCCAAACAGGAAATCCATTAACAAAGTTCAAAAGCCAGGCAGACATTCCGAGAATTCCATTCTCAAAAACTATTATAAATATAAAGATTATTCTAAATCAAACACAAGGCCGCGGTCGGGTGATTTTACCGTCATCCCTCTATCTGTGTGAATGGAAGAGGAAAATAAAAAACACATTTCAACAAACGGTACATTCACACTGTGTGTGTGTGTGTGTGGTCTCTCTCTCTTCCTCTATCAGATAAACGAGTGAGTTTTTGCTACACTAAGTTTGAGAATGGACGATGCTCAGCTCCAAAGCCTCTGAACACCACTAAAGGAGTATGCTGCTGCAGCGCCATGCCTGGGCAAGGATGGGGAGACCCCTGTGACCTCTGTCCCAACAGGACCTCTGGTGAGAAAACACACACACACACACACACACACTTGACTAACATGCTGTAGGTTTATAGCAGTGGTTCTCAAACTTTTTCTGTCATTCCCCACTTAAGGGGGTGAGTGAATTTTCAAGCCCCACTTGTCAACAAAATAATAACGAAATCGGCCAAGTTTACTGTTTATTGAAATATCAATTTCTAAACCAATAAGATCAAACAACACCAAGTTAAAAACAGATAAAATACACGTGTAATTGTTATAAAAGGCTTACGTTGTCACTTATCTTTGCATAATTGACCCCATGTTTATTAGCTGCTCAACAATCGTTTGTAGTTTTTTTGCACTGGCCAATTCTGTATGTAACTTTGAATGAAGCCATTTGTGCTTTGCTGTCCACTGATTCAGATGTTACCATGCGGTTATCCTGCTGTCTGTATTCTGCCAGCGTTCTTTGAAAGAAGTCGAGTGGTTTATTAACGTGACTGGAGTGTGTTGTCTCTAAGTGTCTTCCTAATTTGTTGGGTCTCATGCGGTCTGCTGCCAGCAGTATAAGACACAAAACACACACGAGTCTCTCTTCTGCCCCCACCATCACCACCATGAATCCAAGCTCAAGATAGGCTTCATTAGGGGGGGGCGATATAACCAAAATCTTCTATCACAGGAGAAGCGATTTTCTACCTCGATAACGATATATATATATATCACAATATAGCAATTTGTATCTGAAAATACATAAATAAAAATTAAAACACCTAGAAACTGTTTTACATAATGTCATTTTATATAAACTGTGAATTGCTGAGGTTTGCCGCATTTTTTTTACTTTGGCCATATTTGTTTGGATGTTTGGATTTCAGATGATAGAAAAGGTTTGACATGTTTCCACCACTTGTTAAAACAGTGAACTTGTGTACCTTCCAAATCACATTCATCTCATTCGCATCACTTTTCTTCTACACAAACCAATTCCACACCACAGACGAGGCAGCTTTTCTCTTTACAATCTCCTCGTTGTTGGTTTCGTCACATGTAAGTAAACTCACTGCTGCTGCAGCGTCTTCTTCCATTGTCGAAGTGGATGTGAAGCCAAACACATCAAAAGTGGGATGAAACCGCGGCACCCGATTGAACCAAATATCTGCGCAAAGTGATGATCTGGTTTATTCGCGCAGCGCGGTTGATCGTGCAGCGCCGCTCGAATCACAAACCTGCGCGACTCAATTTATTTAAAATGTCAGGACTGTTTAATATTGTTTCCGCCTTGCCATGCCTGGTTTGTACGTGCGCATCCCAGCGGGGTAAAATGTACTTTGATGGTCGGCGCGGTTTATTTCTGTCAGAGTCGCGCAGCGCTGCCCAGTGGCTCGCGCAGGTTTGGGATTCGAGCAGCGCTGATCAAGTTGGTCCGACGTTAAACCGTTATTGATCCACTATGGTTCCACTTTTTCTCCCGGCCCACAACTGATGTTATTTTAAATTTACTTGTATTAATGATCCATTTATTTGTGTGTGATTGTTTAGTTTTGAGCGTACGCTCTTCATTATCAATAAAGAAGAGCATGAATTAGAATAGGTACTTTCCTATTATCTTCCACAAATTTCGTCCCGTTCATTGCGCCCCACCTGTCATGTCTGTATTCTCCACTAGTGGGGCGCCACACTTTGAGAACCACTGGTTTATAGAAACCTGGGTCACGATCACTGTAGACTTCAGGAGAACCTAATGTGTGTGTGTGTGTGTGTGTGTGTGTTTATGTGTGTGCGTGTGCGTGTGTATGTGTGTGTGTGTGTGTGTGTGTGTTTAAGATGACTTCAGCATGCTCTGCTACAGCACAGGACAGCCGTACGGGACGGACGACGGACCCGAAGGTGAGCTGCTCCTCACCTGATCAGACTGATTGTTTAATAACTGAGTGAATTAATGATGGAGTGATGATTATTTTAATTTCAGACACGGACGAGTGCAAAGAGCCAAACATCTGCCATAACGCTCAGTGTATCAACACTGACGGCTCATTCCGCTGTGACTGTCACATCGGATACACGCTGGACTCGTCAGGGGCAAACTGCACAGGTAATGGATCATAATCAAGCACACACACAACGACACACTGCTGAGAGAAGAACGTTTTAGTATTAGTAGTATTAGTATTTAACATTTAGCATTAGTATTTAGTATTAGTATTTAGTATTAGTATTTAGTATTAGTTTTTAGTGTTCGTATGCAGTATTTAGTACTAGTATTTAGTATTTAGCATTAGTATTTAGTATTAGTATTTAGCATTAGTATTTAGTATTAGTATTTAGTATTAGTATTTAGCATTAGTATTTAGTTTTAGTATTAGTATTTAGTATTAGTATTTTGTATTAGTATTTAGTATTCGTATTTAGCATTAGTATTTAGTTTTAGTATTTAGTGTTAGTATTTAATATTAGTATTTCGTTTTAGTATTTCGTATTAGTATTTAGCATTAGTATTTAGTATTAGTATTTAATAATAGTATTTAGTATTAGTGTTAGTATTTTGTATTAGTATTTAGTATTAGTATTAATATTTAGTATTAGCATTAGTATTTAGTATTAGTATTTAGCATTAGTATTTAGTATTAGTATTTCGTGTTAGTATTTAGCATTAGTATTTAGTATTTAATAGTATTTTGTATTAGTATTTTGTATTTTGTTTTAGTATTTGGTATTAGTATTTAGCATTAGTATTTAGTTTTAGTATTTTGTATTAGTATTTTGTATTAGTGTTTTGTATTAGTATTTCGTATTAGTATTTAGCATTAGTATTTAGTATTAGTATTTAATATTAGTATTTAGCATTATTATTTAGTTTTAGTATTTAGTACTAGTATTTAGTATTAGTATTTCGTATTAGTATTTTGTATTAGTATTTAGCATTAGTATTTAGTTTTAGTATTTAGTATTAGTATTTCGTATTAGTATTTAGTATTAGCATTAGTATTTAGTATTAGTATTAATATTTAGTATTAGCATTAGTATTTAGTATTAGTATTTAGTTTTAGTATTTAGTATTAGTATTTCGTATTAGTATTTAGTATTAGCATTAGTATTTAGTATTAGTATTAATATTTAGTATTAGCATTAGTATTTAGTATTAGTATTTAGTATTAGTATTAGTGTTTAGTAGAGATGAGGGCAGTGAGTTCAGTCTCTTGCAGGGGAGTAAAATATTCTAGGTTCTGATCTGATATGGTTAGCTTATCATCTGCATCAATGTTTATTTACTTTTCTGGTTTTTTTTATTTTGTTATTGAGAATGAATGAGTCCTCGCTACTGCATGTTATTGATGCAGAGATTTTTGTATTATTATTATTATTATTATCTGATATTCTTTAAATTCTGTTAATTTTGCTACCGTATTGAATAGGACTCTAAGATTCGTTTTGTTATTTTGATTAGTTTTAGTTATTAAGAGTGGAGAGATACGTTGATCTAGCAGCACTAAGAGCAGGTCAGCGAGAGACGCTGGACTGCTGCGTGATCTGCCTTACAGAAACCTGGTTGTCGGACAAGATACCGGACTCCGCGAATTCAGCTAGCAGGATTCTCTGTGCACCGCGCAGACAGGTCGCAGAAGCTAACTGGAAAAAGCAAAGGCGGTGGCGTGTGCTTCATGATCAACAACTCCTGGTGTGATTATGCAAACGTGCACCCGATAAAGTCCTTTTGCTCACCGGACCTGGAGTTTCTGATGCTTATGTGTCGGCCATTCTGGCTACCGAGAGAATTTTCAGCAGTCATTATTACGGCTGTTTATATTCCCCCACAAGCCGACACTGACTGAGCACATGGGGAACTGTACAGCGCGATCAGTAGTCAGGAAACCGCACACCCAGAGGTGGTGTTTATCACGACTGGAGACTTTAACAAAGCCAACTTAAGGAAAGTTTTACCAAAACTCCATCAACACATTCAGTTCAACACACGAGGAGAGCGGCTGCTCGACCACTGCTACACTTCCTTCCGGAATGCGTACAAAGCCCTCCCCCGTGCCCCATTCGGCCAATCAGATCATCGCTCCATTCTGCTTGTGCCTGCCTATAGGCAGAAGTTGAAACAGGAAGCTCCAGCTCTAAGGGAGGTGCACTGTTGGTCGGACCAATCAGATTACAGGACTGTTTTGATCATGTGGACTAGGAAATGTTCCAACTGGCAGCGGACAGCATTGATGAATACACAGACTCAGTCTGCGGATTTATCAGGAAATGTGTAGATGATGTTGTACCATCCAAAACAGTAAAAATTTATCCAAACCAGAAACCATGGATAAGCAGTGATGTTCGCATGGCACTGGCAGCACGGAACTCTGCCTTTGCCTCTGCTAAAACATCCGAATATAAACACGCCACCTACCAACTCCGGAAGACTGTTAAGTCTTCGAAACGTGAGTACAGGGACAAAGTGGAACAACAATTTGATGATCCTCGAAGAATGTGGCAGGGACTGAATACAATCGCGGACTTCAGAGGGAAAACCAGCACACCGCAGACCACAGCCTCTCTGTGTGAGGATCTAAACGCTAGATTCGACACAACTAACACCACGAGACTGGACAGCGAACGCATCATGGATGACGTCAGTGCGCACACAGAGTCTGAAGACGATGTAAGGAAGTGCTTCAGACTGGTGAACGCACGCAAAGCCGCTGGTCCTGACGGAATCCTCGGCCTTAAATCATGCGCGGCTCAGCTGGCTGGAGTGTTCATGAATATTTACATTTACATTTTGCAGACGCTCTTATCCAGAGCGACTTACATTTTTATCTCATTACACATCTAAGCAGTTGAGGGTTAAGGGCCTTGCTCAAGGGCCCAACAGGGGCAACTTGGTGGTTGCGGGGTTTGATCCTGCGATCTTCTGAACCAATGGCTTAACCACTGAGCTACCCCTGGCCCCAGGATGAACATCTTCAACCTCTCCCTCTCTCTGTCTGTAGTCCCAGCATGCTTCAAAACGGCCACCATCGTCCCAGTACCCAAATCTTCCACCATCAAATCCCTGAACAACTGGCGACCAGTAGCCCTGAACCCCATCGTGAGCAAATGCTTTGAGAGGCTGGTCAGGAACTTTATCTGCTCTGCACTGCCGGACTCACTGGACCCTCTACAATTTGCATACCGCCACAACAGGTCACTGATGACGCCATAGCCCTGACTCTACATACTGCCCTCACCCACCTGGAGAAGAAGGATACGTATGTGAGAATGTGCTGCTTGTAGACTATAGCTCTGCATTCAACACCATCGTTCCCTCGAAGCTGGACAGGAAACTACAAGATCTAGGATTGAGCAACTCTCTCTGCAGCTGGATTCTCAACCTCCTGTCCGACAGACGCCAGATGGTCAGACTGGGCAGCATCACCTCATCCTCCGTCACAATGAACACTGGTGCTCCACAGGGTGGTGTATTGAGCCCTCTACTATACTCACTCTACACATACGACTGCATGGCCACTAGCAGCTCCAACATCATTGTTAAGTTTGCGGACGACACAACAGTGGTGGGTCTGATCACCAACGGTGATGAGACGGCATACAGGGAGGAGGTCAATGCCCTGACACATGGTCAGTTCATATTGACAAAACAGTGAAGAAGCAGCGACTCTTCTTTCTCAGGGGACTGAAGAGATTTGGCATGAGCCCCCGCATCCTCAGGACCTTCTACCGCTGTGCCATCGAGAGCATCCTCACTGGATCCATTACGACCTGGTATGGCAACAGCACCGCCTACAACCGCAAAGCTCTGCAGAGAGTGGTGCGGTGTTCCGAGAGGATAATTGGAGGTGAGCTTCCCTCCCTCCAGGACATCTACAGGAAGCGGTGCCTGAGGAAAGCGAGGAGGATCATCAAAGACTCCAGTCACCCCAGTAACAACTTATTTAAACTGCTCCCATCAGGTATGGCAGTATCCGGTCCCGAACCAGCAGGCTGAGGGACAGCTTCTATCATCAGGCCATCAGACTGCTGAACACTGACCAATAGGTCTTCACACTGTCACTTTACACTGTCACTTTATAGTCACTAAGCCACTTTCCACTCCATACTGCACATAATTGCCTTTTTGCACAACATTCATTGCGGACATTCTTATACATTTATACACAAGTAGACATACTCTCACAAACGTGTGTATATGTGTATATACATGTATGCATATGTGCGCATGTGTATATGTAGATATACAGTATGTATGTATATATGGATATGTATAGATGTGTATATATGTATGTATATTGTATATATATATATATGCATACTTGTATTCACATTTTCATTTTTTATTTTTATTTGTATTATTTTCATTTTATACACACACACACACATATATATATATAAAACTCGCACAATATTAATACTACTGTATTATTCATGTGCATATTTATTCTTATTCTTATAATTGTACACCACTATTGCTTGTGTTGCTTGCACATGTACTGTACCTGTGTACCAGTAACGTGATATGACAATTAAAGTGATTTGGTTTGATTTGATTAAGAGCTTTATAAAACCCTCTCACGTGGCGGCTCAGTGTGTAGAATAAAGGATCAACAGAACACTTGTTTAATGCTGACACAGGGATTATGATTCCATCCTGGATGTGTTTCTCTTTCTCAGATATAGACGAGTGCTCAGTGGGAAACCCGTGTGGGAACGGAACCTGCACTAATGTGATCGGAGGGTTCGAGTGTGCTTGTGAGGAGGGATTCGAACCTGGACCCATGATGACATGCGAAGGTACACACACACGCACATGCACATTCTTGATTTTAAGCTTAACCCAAAACTCTAATATGCTAATGTTGGTGTGTATCTGCAGATGTGAACGAGTGTTCCCAGAATCCTTTGCTGTGTGCCTTTCGCTGTTTGAACACATACGGCTCCTACGAGTGTAAGTGTCCTGCAGGGTACGTGCTCAGAGAGGATCAAAGGATGTGCAGAGGTACACACCCATACACACAGTGGAAAATAAGTACACACACAAACACACACAAAATGAAAGATAAAAGAATGCGGCGTATGTTTCAGACCAGGACGAGTGTGCAGAAGGTATGGACGATTGCACGTCCAAAGGAATGACCTGTAAGAACCTGATCGGAACTTACATGTGTATCTGTCCTGAGGGATACACACGAAAACCAGGAGGAGAGGCGTGTGTAGGTGAGACACACTCTCACACACACACACACACAACTTGCAGTGTGTTAATAAGGTGTTGAGCCACCATGAGCTTCCAGAAGAGCTTCAACACTTCATATCATAGATTTTGTGGACCTGTGGAACAATGGAGAACTTTTGATGTAATTCTTGTGTGTGTGTGCGTGTGTGCGTGTGTGTGTGTGTGTGTGTGTTCATAGATCTTAATGAGTGTACAGCGAAGCCCAAAGTGTGTGAGAATGGCCATTGTGTGAACACCGTGGGAAGTTACAAGTGCAGATGTAATGAAGGCTTCACATCCAGCCCCACACTGACAGAGTGTATCGGTGAGTGTGTGTGTATCGGTGAGTGTGTGTGTATCGGTGAGTGTGTGTGTATCGGTGAGTGTGTGTGTATCGGTGAGTGTGTGTGTATCGGTGAGTGTGTGTGTATCGGTGAGCGTGTGTGTATCGGTGAGCGTGTGTGTATCGGTGAGCGTGTGTGTATCGGTGAGCGTGTGTGTATCGGTGAGCGTGTGTGTATCGGTGAGTGTGTGTGTATCGGTGAGTGTGTGTGTATCGGTGAGTGTGTGTGTATCGGTGAGTGTGTGTGTATCGGTGAGTGTGTGTGTATCGGTGAGCGTGTGTGTATCGGTGAGCGTGTGTGTATCGGTGAGCGTGTGTGTATCGGTGAGCGTGTGTGTATCGGTGAGCGTGTGTGTATCGGTGAGTGTGTGTGTATCGGTGAGCGTGTGTGTATCGGTGAGCGTGTGTGTATCGGTGAGCGTGTGTGTATCGGTGAGTGTGTGTGTATCGGTGAGCGTGTGTGTATCGGTGAGTGTGTGTGTATCGGTGAGTGTGTGTGTATCGGTGAGTGTGTGTGTATCGGTGAGTGTGTGTGTATCGGTGAGTGTGTGTGTATCGGTGAGCGTGTGTGTATCGGTGAGTGTGTGTGTATCGGTTAGTGTGTGTGTATCGGTTAGTGTGTGTGTATCGGTGAGCGTGTGTGTATCGGTTAGTGTGTCTGTATCGGTTAGTGTGTGTATCGGTTAGTGTGTCTGTATCGGTGAGCGTGTGTGTATCGGTGAGTGTGTGTATCGGTGAGCGTGTGTGTATCGGTGAGTGTGTGTATCGGTGAGTGTGTGTGTATCGGTGAGTGTGTGTGTATCGGTTAGTGTGTGTATCGGTGAGTGTGTGTGTATCGGTGAGTGTGTGTATCGGTGAGCGTGTGTGTATCGGTGAGCGTGTGTGTATCGGTGAGTGTGTGTATCGGTGAGCGTGTGTGTATCGGTGAGTGTGTGTATCGGTGAGTGTGTGTATCGGTGAGCGTGTGTGTATCGGTGAGCGTGTGTGTATCGGTGAGCGTGTGTGTATCGGTGAGCGTGTGTGTATCGGTGAGTGTGTGTATCGGTGAGTGTGTGTATCGGTGAGTGTGTGTGTATCGGTGAGTGTGTGTGTATCGGTGAGCGCGTGTGTATCGGTGAGCGTGTGTGTATCGGTGAGCGTGTGTGTATCGGTGAGTGTGTGTATCGGTGAGTGTGTGTATCGGTGAGTGTGTGTGTATCGGTGAGTGTGTGTGTATCGGTGAGTGTGTGTATCGGTGAGTGTGTGTGTATCGGTGAGCGTGTGTATCGGTGAGCGCGTGTGTATCGGTGAGCGCGTGTGTATCGGTGAGCGCGTGTGTATCGGTGAGCGCGTGTGTATCGGTGAGCGCGTGTGTATCGGTGAGCGCGTGTGTATCGGTGAGCGCGTGTGTATCGGTGAGCGCGTGTGTATCGGTGAGCGCGTGTGTATCGGTGAGCGCGTGTGTATCGGTGAGTGTGTGTATCGGTGAGCGTGTGTGTATCGGTGAGTGTGTGTATCGGTGAGTGTGTGTATCGGTGAGTGTGTGTATCGGTGAGTGTGTGTATCGGTGAGCGTGTGTGTATCGGTGAGCGTGTGTGTATCGGTGAGTGTGTGTATCGGTGAGCGTGTGTGTATCGGTGAGCGTGTGTATCGGTGAGCGCGTGTGTATCGGTGAGCGCGTGTGTATCGGTGAGCGCGTGTGTATCGGTGAGCGCGTGTGTATCGGTGAGCGCGTGTGTATCGGTGAGCGCGTGTGTATCGGTGAGCGCGTGTGTATCGGTGAGCGCGTGTGTATCGGTGAGCGCGTGTGTATCGGTGAGCGCGTGTGTATCGGTGAGCGCGTGTGTATCGGTGAGCGCGTGTGTATCGGTGAGCGCGTGTGTATCGGTGAGTGTGTGTATCGGTGAGCGCGTGTGTATCGGTGAGCGCGTGTGTATCGGTGAGTGTGTGTATCGGTGAGTGTATGTGTATCGGTGAGCGTGTGTATCGGTGAGCGTGTGTGTATCGGTGAGCGTGTGTGTATCGGTGAGCGTGTGTATCGGTGAGCGTGTGTATCGGTGAGCGTGTGTGTATCGGTGAGCGTGTGTGTATCGGTGAGCGTGTGTGTATCGGTGAGTGTGTGTATCGGTGAGTGTGTGTATCGGTGAGCGTGTGTATCGGTGAGCGTGTGTATCGGTGAGCGTGTGTGTATCGGTGAGTGTATGTGTATCGGTGAGTGTGTGTATCGGTGAGCGTGTGTGTATCGGTGAGCGTGTGTGTATCGGTGAGCGTGTGTGTATCGGTGAGCGTGTGTGTATCGGTGAGCGTGTGTGTATCGGTGAGCGTGTGTGTATCGGTGAGCGTGTGTGTATCGGTGAGCGCGTGTGTATCGGTGAGCGTGTGTATCGGTGAGCGTGTGTGTATCGGTGAGCGTGTGTGTATCGGTGAGTGTGTGTATCGGTGAGCGTGTGTGTATCGGTGAGTGTGTGTGTATCGGTGAGCGTGTGTATTGGTGAGCGTGTGTGTATTGGTGAGCGTGTGTGTATCGGTGAGTGTGTGTGTATCGGTGAGCGTGTGTATCGGTGAGCGTGTGTGTATCGGTGAGCGTGTGTATCGGTGAGCGTGTGTATCGGTGAGCGCGTGTGTATCGGTGAGCGCGTGTGTATCGGTGAGCGTGTGTGTATCGGTGAGCGTGTGTGTATCGGTGAGCGTGTGTATCGGTGAGCGCGTGTGTATCGGTGAGCGTGTGTATCGGTGAGTGTGTGTGTATCGGTGAGCGTGTGTATCGGTGAGCGTGTGTGTATCGGTGAGCGTGTGTGTATCGGTGAGCGTGTGTGTATCGGTGAGCGTGTGTGTATCGGTGAGCGTGTGTATTGGTGAGCGCGTGTGTATCGGTGAGCGCATGTGTATCGGTGAGCGCGTGTGTATTGGTGAGCGCGTGTGTATCGGTGAGCGTGTGTGTATCGGTGAGTGTGTGTGTATCGGTGACCGTGTGTATCGGTGAGCGTGTGTATCGGTGAGCGCGTGTGTATCGGTGAGCGCGTGTGTATCGGTGAGCGCGTGTGTATTGGTGAGCGCGTGTGTATCGGTGAGTGTGTGTGTTAGTGCTCTATGCTAATGCTAACTGGTGGTGTTGTGTTGCAGATACTCGTCAGGGTTTGTGCTTCACTGTGGTTCTGCAGACGATGTGTCCGATATCCTCCTCCAGCCAAGTGCAAGTGACGAAATCAGAGTGCTGCTGTAACGGAGGACGCGGTTGGGGGTCAGACTGTGAGAACTGTCCACATCCTGGAACAACGCAGTACAGAAAATTGTGTCCCTTTGGTCCCGGATACACCACCGACCATCAGGGTGTGCTTTACTGCCTACTCACCACATAACCTCACACATTTAGGGGAAACGTGCCTTTTTAAAACCATTCACACACACACACACACACACACACACACACACACGCTTGTCACTTTCTCAGCACAGGACTTGCATGTGTTTTGTGCAGATATTGACGAGTGTAAGGTGATGAGGGACCTGTGTAAGAACGGACGGTGTGTGAACACAGTGGGCTCCTACAAGTGCATCTGTAATCCTGGATACAGCACTGACATCATAAACACCATCTGTGTGGGTGAGTGTGTGTGTGTGTGTGTGAGAGAGAGAGAGAGAGAGAGGGAGAGAGAGCTTACATGTGCCATCCTGTTCATCCTCTTCCTTTATAACATGGTTAAACAGATGAACAGCTGATTCAGAGGGTGGTTTAAGGTACTCCACTGGGAATTCTTCGAGCCGTACCTTCAACATAGTGCTGGAAAGACTCCGCAAAGATGTTGCTTCATACAGTGGCTTGCAAAAGTATTCGGCCCCCCTGAACTTTTCCACATTTTGTCACATTACAGCCACAAACATGAATCAATTTTATTGGAATTCCACGTGAAAGACCAATACAAAGTGGTGTACACGTGAGAAAGGAACGAAAATCATACATGATTCCAAACATTTTTTACAAATAAATAACTGCAAAGTGGGGTGTGCGTAATTATTCAGCCCCCTGAGTCAATACTTTGTAGAACCACCTTTTGCTGCAATTCCAGCTGCCAGTCTTTTAGGGTATGTCTCTACCAGCTGTGCACATCTAGAGACTGAAATCCTCGCCCATTCTTCTTTGCAAAACAGCTCCAGCTCGGTCAGATTAGATGGACAGCGTTTGTGAACAGCAGTTTTCAGATCTTGCCACAGATTCTCTAACCCTAACCCTAACCCTAGATCTCTGCAGCTCGTCCAGAGTCACCATGGGCCTCTTGGCTGCATTTCTGATCAGCGCTCTCCTTGTTCGGCCTGTGAGTTTAGGTGGACGGCCTTGTCTCGGTAGGTTTACAGTTGTGCCATACTCCTTCCATTTCTGAATGATCGCTTGAACAGTGGCTCCGTGGGATGTTCAAGGCTTTGGAAATCTTTTTGTAGCCTAAGCCTGCTTTAAATTTCTCAATAACTTTACCCCTGACCTGTCTGGTGTGTTCTTTGGACTTCATGGTGTTGTTGCTCCCAATATTCTCTTAGACAACCTCTGAGGCCGTCACAGAGCAGCTGTATTTGTACTGACATTAGATTACACACAGGTGCACTCTATTTAGTCATTAGCACTCATCAGGCAATGTCTATGGGCAACTGACTGCACTCAGACCAAAAGGGGGCTGAATAATTACGCACACCCCACTTTGCAGTTATTTATTTGTAAAAAATGTTTGGAATCATGTATGATTTTCGTTCCACTTCTCACGTGTACACCACTTTGTATTGGTCTTTCACGTGGAATTCCAATAAAATTGATTCACGCTTGTGGCTGTAATGTGACAAAATGTGGAAAAGTTCAAGGGGGCCGAATACTTTTGCAAGCCACTGTATTGACATTTGTCAAATGCACATCCATGATGTGACTCTCCTGTTCCACCGCTTTCCTAAGTTATTATATAGGACTGAAATCTGGTGACTGTGGAGACCTGTCAGTACAGTGACCTCACTGTCATGTTCAAGAAACCAGTGTGAGATAATTTTATCTTTATTTTTTTTATTCAATTTTATTTATATAGCGCTTTTAACAATGGTCATTGTCTCAAAGCAGCTTCACAAAAATTAAAGAAATTTAACCAAAAAATAAATAAATAAATAAAAAATAAAAATAAAAATAAAAATAATAATAATATATATATATATATATATATATATATATAGAATAATTATATATAAAATAATAAATAAATAAAATTATAATAGAAAATAAATAAATAAAAACAAATAATAATAATAATTATAGAAAAGAAAATAATTGGAAGTGTGGATGTGTGAGAAAAATGTGCAGATAATAATGAGACGAATGAATGAAATTTCTCTGATGAGCAAGCCAAGGGTGACGGCGACGGTGGCAAGGAAAAACTCCCTGAGATGGCATTAGGAAGAAACCTTGAGAGGAACCAGACTCAACAGGGAACCCATCCTCATTTGGGCGATAACAGATAGAAATGATATAACATCTTGTGTGTTGTGCAGGTGAAAATTCAATATGACAGAAATTATTTAAATTTGTCATGAGGACCAGTTCAGCATAGGGACGAGTCAGTAGGTGCAGAGGGCAGATGAGGTCTGGATCACTGGAAGCACAGGAGCAGCATGTGTAGCTCCAACCATCATAAAGCTGAATCCAGTTGGAGCTGGTCCTTCTCTGGATGCCTCAGGAACCTCGCAGGGTCGGCCTTTGTCTACTGAGGCTGGCAAAATCTCCCGATGCCTCGGGATGGGTAGAGAAATACAGAACAGATGGGGAGAATTAGCGTAGTTGCCATTCGGTATAGGTGTACTGGAGTATGAGTACTGGGATGAGTTATGTGTATGCCAGATTAAAAAGATGCGTCTTGAGTCTACTTTTGAACTGAGAAACCGTGTCTGCTCCCCGAACACTGTCTGGAAGGCTATTCCAAAGCTTTGGAGCTAAATATGAAAAAGCCCTACCCCTTTTGTAGATTTTGAAATTCTGGGAACTACCAGAAGTCCGGAGTTTTGTGATCTTAAGGCGCGTGGTGGATTGTAGCGTATCAGAAGACTGGTTAGGTATGTGGGAGCTAAACCATTTAAGGCCTTGTATGTAAGTAATACTATTTTGTAATTTATTCTAAACTGAACAGGTAGCCAGTGCAGGGATGATAATATTGGGGTTATATGATCATATTTTCTGGATCTAGTGAGAACCCTGGCAGCTGCATTTTGGATTAACTGAAGCTTGTTTATTGAGGATGCAGGACAACCACCTAGTAATGCATTACAATAGTCCAGTCTGGAGGTCATGAATGCATGAACTAGTTTTTCTGCATCAGATACGGATAAGATGTTCCTAAGTTTAGCAATATTTCGAAGATGGAAAAAGGCTGTTTTTGTGATATTTGAAATGTGATTTTCAAAAGACAAGTTACTGTCTAATATTACTCCCAGATCTTTTACTGCTGAGCTGGTAATAACAGTACATCCTTCTAAGCGCAAGCTGAATTGTGAAAGCTGTTGTGTGCTGGTTTTTGGGCCAATAAGTAATATCTCTGTCTTATCTGAATTTAATAAAAGAAAGTTATTGGTCATCCAATCTTTTATGTCCTGGACACACTCAGTTAATCTAGACAACTTAGGTATTTCGTCTGGTTTAGTTGAGATATATAATTGGGTATCATCAGCATAACAATGGAAACTAATCCCATGTCTTCTAATGATGTTACCCAAGGGAAGCATGTATATTGAGAACAACAGAGGTCCTAAAACTGACCCTTGTGGGACCCCATATTTCACTGGCATTATACCAGACGGTTCTCCATTTAGATCTACAAAATGGTAGCGATCAGACAGGTAAGATCTAAACCATTTTAGTGCCTGTCCCTGAATACCTATATAATTTTGTAAGCGATCTATGAGAATATTATGATCTATAGTGTCGAATGCAGCACTAAGATCGAGCAGGACTAGCAATGAGATGCAGCCTTGGTCTGAAGCTAAAAACAAGTCATTTGTAATCTTAACTAGTGCAGTTTCTGTGCTATGATGGGGCCTGAAACCTGACTGAAATTCTTCAAGGATGTTGTTATCCTGCAAGAATGTGCAAATTTGAACTGATACTACTTTTTCTAGTATTTTTGATATGAACGGGAGGTTTGAGATCGGTCTGTAATTTTTTATTTCATTCTCGTCCAAATTAGATTTTTTAAGAAGCGGCTTAATAACTGCTAACTTGAAAGGTTTAGGGACGTGACCTAGATGTAATGAAGAATTAATAATGTTTAGGAGTGGCTCTCCAACCGTAAGCATCACTTCTTTTAAAAATCTGGTTGGGATTGGGTCTAGCAGGCACGTTGTTGATTTAGCCGAGGTGATAAGTTTATACAGCTCTTCCTGTCCTATACCTGTAAAGCAGTGAAAATCTAAATGTGAAGCTATAGGCTGAACTGGATCGTGAGATACTATTAGAGGTTGAACCTCCATTATTTTCTTCCTTATATTATTGATTTTTTCATTAAAGAAGTCCATAAAGTCTTCACTTCTAAACTGTGATGGGATACTCTCTGCGGGCATCTTAGGTTTTGTTAGGCGAGCCACTGTACTAAATAAGAACCTGGGATTATTTTGGTTTCTTGCTATCAGTTGGCTAAGATGCTCTGTCCTAGCAGTTTTTAGAGCCTGTCTATAGCTGCACATACTGTCTTTATACGCAATTCGAAAAACTTCTAATTTAGTTTTCCTCCATTTTCGCTCGAGGTTACGGGTTGCTCTCTTTAGGGCGCGAGTATGACTGTTGTACCACGGTGCCAATGTTTTATCTCTGACTTTTTTTAATCTGATGGGAGCAACAGTGTCTAATGTACTGGTAAAAATAGTGCCCATGCTGCTAGTCACTTCATCTAGATCATCTGCATTTAGGGGTCTAATAAGAAATTGGGACAGATCCGGCAGATTACTTGTGAATCTGTCTTTAGTGGTGGGATTCATATTTCTAACAGATTGATAGCGTGGGGAGACCCAGCTAATCTGTTCTACGGGTAGAGTATATGTCAGGAGGTGATGATCTGTGATATCATCACTTTGAGGTATGATCTCTATATTAGAGACATCTATACCATGGGATATAATTAAATCTAGCGTATGATTAAAGCGGTGAGTTGCTCCAATTATATTTTGCTTAACCCCAAAGGAATTTAGTAAATCCATAAATGTGAGTGCTAAAGCGTCGTTAGCATCATCTACATGAATGTTAAAGTCTCCTACTATCAACACTTTGTCAGAGTTAACCAATAGGTCTGATAGCAGATGTCCAAATTCTTTAAGAAAATCGCCATATGGCCCCGGGGGTCTGTACACGGTGGCCAAGGTAAAATATAGCAAGGGTTTATTACGTATTTCATTTAGTGCAACATTAATGATAAGCACTTCAAATGAATTAAACCTGGGCCTTATTTTCTGGGTAACAGTGAGTACATCATTGTAGATAGTGGCGACACCACCGCCGCGACCAATTAGACGGGGCTCGTGCTTATAGAAATATCCTGACGGAGTAGACTCATTCAGACCAAAATATTCATTTGGTTTAAGCCAGGTTTCAGTGAGACAGAGTGCGTCAAGGCAATAATCTGAGATAATTTCATTAACAATAAGTGCTTTAGGCGCAAGGGATCTAATGTTGAGTAGTCCAAACTTTAGAGGTGGATTTTGACTACTTATTTTGCCTTTTTCTGGTTTTATGGTTATCAGATTGTTTCGGGCAAATTTAACAAATTTATTCTTTTTTCTCAGTATTCGGGGAACAGACACAGTTTCTATAGGACAAGCTATGTGTGTTCGTCTATCACTACGGTGAGTTGTGATGTGTCTAATATGTTTGGAATCTACAGTATGACTTACCGCCAGTCAGATGGTTCGTAGTGTTCTGGAGATGTTGTCAGAGAGGACCGCTGCTCCAGCTCTGCTAGGGTGTAGGCCATCGGTGTGATAGAGCCTAGGACGCTCCCAGAAAACATTCCAGTTATCAACAAAGCGTAATTTCTGTTGTTGACACCAAGATTGTAACCATTCATTAAAGGCAAATAATCTACTGAACTTCTCGATTCCTCGCTGAAATGTGGGAAGTGGTCCAGATACGATGATCCTTGTCGTGGGTGATGTGCTGCGGACCTTCTCGACCAGGCTCCTGAAGTCCTTCTTTAGGATCTCCGTCTGCCTCAGCCTGGTGTCGTTCGTGCCGGCATGAAGAACCACAGCTCCAATGTTCCTCCTCAGGGCAGCAGGCACCTGTGCAGCAACATCAAGAACACGTGCACCAGGTAAACAGCGTGTGTGCACCTTACCTTTAGCCGTGGTAGCACGCACGTGACGAACGATGGAGTCTCCGATGACCAGGACGTCGTGTGCCATCTCGCGGAGAGGAGCGAAGCGGTTTTGGGTCGAGATGTCGAAGACGGGTGGTGGTGGTGGAGAGGTCCTCGCCCGGGGCTTGGCGTGCTTCTTCCGCTGCTGCTGTATCCAGGGTCCGTGGTATCCCGGCGCCGGGGTGTAGGAACACTGGGCGGGATGCGTCCTTGGTGTGTTGGACCTGGGCAGAGAAACACGCGGGGTTGAGGTTGTAGGAGAATTCTCATGCCGAGAATTTACCTGGGACAGGTGAGTGTCGGTCCGCGTCGATTCCAGCGTGGCTTTCCGCTGCTGTAACCGGGCCAGCTTCACCTGTAGCTCACGGATCAGCTTCTCCACGGCCTCCACCTCCAAATCCACCGAGTGCAGCTCCAATGTCTCCTCACCTGCACTCAGAGGCAGAATCACAACCGACATGGTGTCTAAACACGGAAAATAATCGGTGTGAGGAAGCGAAAACAAACTTTACAAACAAACAAACAAACGTGATAGCCGGGCTAGCGATGCTAATGCTAATTAGCGATGCTAATGCCGGCTAAAAGCGGTGTGCTGCAAAACAATTAAAACTTAACGATATAACACGCGTTTCGAGTAAATATATTATAAGATACTTATAGTATCAAGGAATTACAGTGGCAAGGAAAAACTCCCTGAGATGGCATTAGGAAGAAACCTTGAGAGGAACCAGACTCAACAGGGAACCCATCCTCATTTGGGCGATAACAGATAGAAATGATATAACATCTTGTGTGTTGTGCAGGTGAAAATTCAATATGACAGAAATTATTTAAATTTGTCATGAAGACCAGTTCAGCATAGGGACGAGTCAGTAGGTGCAGAGGGCAGATGAGGTCTGGATCACTGGAAGCACAGGAGCAGCATGTGTAGCTCCAACCATCATAAAGCTGAATCCAGTTGGAGCTGGTCCTTCTCTGGATGCCTCAGGAACCTCGCAGGGTCGGCCTTTGTCTACTGAAGCTGGCAAAATCTCCCGATGCCAGTAGTTCAGCTATAATAGTTGATGTTAATTGATGTTAAAATGGAGTCCAGTAGTTATTGGAGACTCAAATAGACTTGTAGAAAGTTCCAGTCCTGAACTATCGAACTGTCAAGTCACCAGAGAAACAGCTGACAACACCAGTTGAGGCCAGAACCATCTTCTAAGTAGAGAGAATCATCCCCAGACACCAGACGCATCCCAAAGAGACACACATCCATGTGACGAGACCTCCAACCAGAAATGGGGCACCAGGATGGATCAGACAGGTCCGGAGGGCAGAAGGAGTCTGGATCACTGGCAGCTCAGGAATGATGTGTAGCTCAACGGAGAGAGAGAGAGAAAGAGTGAAAGGGGGAGAGAGGAAAGAGAAAGAGGGGGAGAAAGAGAAGAGGAGGAGAGATGGCAGTTAGGTATGGTCACAGTCATATAATGTATAATGTGAATGTATATTTACTGTAGAGTGCAAGCAGGGACTCCGGCAGGACTAACTATGACATCATAACTAAAAGGGAGGAGCCAGAAGGAAACAAACATGAGGGGGAACTGAGATGTAACGCAAACAATCACCTCACCGTCAACAAACCTGAGTGATCAAATGAGAGTGAGGAAGACAGCATCTAAACATACCAGTTCACCATAATACTCTACGTCCATGAGTCCCCCAGATCTGCTCCTTTACCTTATGGCTAATCTATTTATAAAAATGCATGGCTAAATAAATAGGTTTTGAGCCTAGACTTAAACACTGAGACTGTGTCTGAGTCCCGAACACTATTTGGAAGACTATTCCATAATTTTGGGGCTTTGTAAGAAAAAGCTCCGCCCCCAGCTGTAGTTTTCATAATACGCGGTACTGACAAGCAGCCTGCATCCTTTGACCGAAGTAGGCGTGGCGGATCGTAAGACACTAGCAGTTCGCTCAGATACTGCGGCGCGAGACCATTTAATGCTTTATATGTCAAGAGTAGTATTTTAAAATCAATGCGAAATTTCACAGGGAGCCAATGTAGTGAAGATAGGATAGGGGTGATGTGCTCATATCTTCTGGTTCTAGTGAGGACTCTCGCTGCTGCATTCTGGACTAGCTGAAGCTTGTTTATGCACCTAACTGAACAACCAGACAGTAAGGCATTACAATAGTCCAACCTAGAGGTGATAAAAGCATGAACTAGTTTTTCTGCATCGTTTAGCGACAATATATTTCTTACCTTGGCAATATTTCTGAGGTGAAAGAATGCTATCCTGGTGATATTATCTACAAGTGTGCCAAGTAGTAGCAGTATCTCCTCCACACCATTCTACCACCACCACCAGCCTGAACTGCTTATCCCTGCACCACATTTTGACCCTACTACTTAAATGTCTCAGCAGAACTGATCTTCTTTTGTTTAACTTTGTTGATCCCATGTGACCTGTAGCCTCAGTTTCCTGATCTTCTGCAGCTGGAGCACATCTGCCTATGCTGTGATTGGCTGATCAGATATTATCTAGTTAATGTGAAGTTGTACCTAATGAAGCAGCTGGTAAGTACAGTAGACATATACTCAACCTGTAGTACTGCGTCAGTTAGTGATCTGTAGGCCCTCAGATCTCACTGTAAGTTACTGTGAAGGTATAAAGCCATACGTCCATGACTTTACAGAGCACTATTATATGTCCTTTAACTAACGGTTGTTGGAGGCACGGCAAGAAGAGATTTTGGAATCGTAAAAAAACTAATTGGAAGTGGGTCCTTGGCTTCACGCTTAGGTGAAATCAATTGGTTTCATTAGGGTTTTGGTGCTATTTAAGATCTGAGTGACTGGGTGAGTGTATGAGTGGAGCAGGAAACGTCTGTATGTCTCTCTGGACAGATGTGGACGAGTGTGCTCAGGCTCCTAAACCATGTAACTTCATCTGTAAGAACATCGAGGGAGGATATGTGTGCTCCTGTCCACGGGGTTACATCCTGCAGGAAGACCGCAAAAGTTGCAAAGGTAACACACACACACACACACACACACACACACACACATCTGGGTGTGTACCTTCACATTGAGAGTGTTGTAGATCTCTTTCACCATCCTCCATTCATGTTTCCAGGACGTGTTCCTCCATACACTGACACACACACACACACACACACACACACACACACACACACACACACACACACACACACACACCTCTAGCTCTGCTCCATGTTCTCTCCTGTAGATCTGGATGAATGCGCCACTAAACAACACAACTGTCAGTTCCTGTGTGTCAACACCATCGGTGGATTCACCTGCAAGTGTCCTCCAGGATTCACACAACATCACACAGCCTGCATCGGTAACACACACACAATACATTTCCAAGTGCAATATAATGCCAAAAGTATGTGTACCCCTTCCGCTCCATTCTTCTGTAAAGGCTGTACACTAGATGTTTCTGTACACATCCAACATGTGTGTGTGTGGACTTGTGTTTATTCACACACTTTAGAGGAGCATTAGTGAGCTCAGGTGCTGATTTCGGGATGTCAAGGAGGTTTCAATCCCAGTTCATCCTAAAGTTCAGTCGGCTCGAGTTCTTCCACACCAATGCACTCTTAACACACCATGCCTTCATGAGGCTGTCTTCATGCTGGACAAGTCGTTAACCCCTCTTAGGTTCAGTGATGGGAACTGTAATGCTGCAGGAAACAGATGTTCTGTACAACTGTGTGGCTTAAACATACGGCAGTGACGTTCATGGGTGCACATACTTTTGTGCTGTGAACCTATATTTAATGTTTCGACATTAATGTTGAATGTTTCTACAGTGCACATCCTCCCTGTTTGTGTGTAGATAATAATGAGTGTACGTCAGACCCGGGTCTTTGCGGCCCTAACGGAGTGTGTCAGAACAGTCCTGGAAGCTTCAGCTGCGAGTGTCAGAGGGGGTTCTCACTCGACCAGGGGGGGCACCGCTGCGAAGGTCTCACACACACACACACACACACACACACTCACTCTCCCATGCAGGTTTTTTTTTATTTGAAATCACATTAATTACGTATATGAGATTGTGTACGTGTGTGTGTATAGATGTTGATGAGTGTGACGGAGAACATCGATGTAATCATGGCTGCCAGAATCTGATTGGTGGATTCAGGTGTAGCTGTCCCCACGGCTACCTCCAGCACTACCAGTGGAACCAGTGTGTCGGTGAGGAGTCAGCAACTTCCTTAATCTCACACACACACACACATACACACACACACAAACACGGTGGTACTCAGAGCTGTATGTTTGTGTCTAGATGAGAATGAGTGTCAGAGTGGGCAGGTGTGTGGTAGCGCATCGTGTCACAACACCCTGGGCAGTTTCCGTTGTGTGTGTCCAAGTGGGTTCATGTTCGGCCAGACCAGCGGTGGGTGTGAGGACGTCAACGAATGCTCGTCTTCACAAAACCCCTGCAATTACGGCTGCTCCAACACCGACGGGGGATTTTTGTGTGTCTGTCCACCCGGATACTTCAGGGCTGGACAAGGGTGAGACACACACATAAACACACAAAGACAAACACACTTCCTTATTGTTATTTATAACAATTACATTATAAAAACTGTACAAATACCAAAGCTACAAGACAGGATTGAAAAGCTTATGATTATACGTATACTGTGCTTGTGTAGGCATTGTGTATCAGGAGTGGGCTTTAGCAGCAGTAGTCCGCCTCCAGTAGATGAGGAGAACGCTCTCTCACCTGATGCATGTTATGAGTGTAAGATTAATGGCTATCCAAGGAAAGGTCGACAACGACGCAGCAGCAACACTACTGAGGAGGAGGACGACACACAGGTACACAACACACAGGTACACAACACACAGGTACACAACACACAGGTACACAACACACTGGTACACAACACACTGGGGTGCAACATGCAAGTACACAACATAGGGAATAGACGGATTGTCAGTCAGTCATACACCAATCAGTCATAGCATTTGGGTTGTGCTGCATTGGCATTTCTGTGGGATCAGACTGTCCTTTGGTCCCTGCGAGCACGATGAGCCTCAGGTGCCCCTGATCCTGTCACCAGTTTAAAAGGGTGTAACTGATAATTAGTATTAATGTGTTAGTGTTATGGCTGATCTCTGTATCTGTATCTGTACCTGTGCCCTTGAAAGGATGGTTGGATGGCATGAACAGATGAAAGTAGTAAATGAAGGATAAAAACCTGGTTGCTTAAAAAGATGAACAGATATATAGAGGGATAACTGGAGGGATGATAGAACAGAAAGAGACATACAGGACTGGATGCTTAAAATAATGGATGGATGGATGGATGGATGGATGGATGGGCAGAAGGTTTGATGGATAGATGGATGAATAAGATAGATGGACGGGCGGAGGGTTGGATAGATTGATGGGCAGATGAATTGCTGGATGTGATGGATGTTACATAAACTGCTGAAGTTACATTAACTATGCAAAAACTTCCTTCCTTCCTCTTGGCCTTCGTGTTTTACGAGCTGGTGTTGAGATCAGATGAAATTCTCCTCCAGGTAGACACCTGGAGGAATTTGTTGGGAACATACTGAGACTATGAGACTGATGCCTGATACTAGTTTTGGTATGGGGATGTTCTGATGTGTGTAATGTACTAGGGTGGGTTTGTGTTATGATGCTGATACGAGTTACGAATTTGAGTTTTGGTGTTATGCATTCAGAGGGGTTGTGTTATCATTGCAAATCCATCATGAACTCCACATGAGGAACATTACTACTATAATTATATTTTTATTACCAGTGTTTAATCTCTTCTACTCCCAGGTTGATCAGGAAGTGATTACTTCAGCCAGTGTGGATGTTGATGACATCATTCGTTTTAACCTGAGCATTGGCGAGCTGAGTGCTAAAGATCACATCATGGAGTTCCTGCCTGCTCTCTCCACGCTCAAAAACCATGTGCGGTATTCGATCGACTTTGGGAATGACGCCGGACTTTTCAAACTCAACCAGAGGGACGGAGTGAGCTTCCTGCATGTGTCCAAAAACAAGCGGCACAACCTTCTGCCTGGAGTTTATTACTTACAAATCAGCAGCGTTCCCAGGTATGGTAAGAAGGAGCTGGAGGCGCTAGAGGATGAGAACGATAAAGACTACCTCAGTGGAGAACTGGGAGAAACGCTACACATTAAACTACAAATCGATTTGCATTAGTTTTGTACCAAAGTAACGATCCAGGAGGACTCTTATTCACTACAGCAAAAGATCTCCACATCAGAGATATTGTCTCTCCACATCATGTCTCAGAAATAATCCTAACAGTAATAACAGCACGTATCTACATTTGATAGAACTCAAAGCTGCAGTGTAAACGTGTTTCGTCTGATCCAGCATACATACTGAATTACAGCTTTGTTTGTCCTGTGCCCTCGTCCACTTCCCCATCGAGTAAGTGCGCACTTGCTCTAGCAGTTTTGTCCGAGTCCGTTTTTTCCTTCGTAACGTGTACACAGTCATGTCAGCTCGCTAACTCTCCTTTGTGGTTATAAGCTAATTATATAATTAAAATGCCGAAGAAAGCTAAACAGCTAGCTAGCATGGCAACTGAATGGCTTATCGGCTGGCATGCTAACTAGCTAGTAGACTAAACCAGGCTGACTAGCTTGCTTTAAATAAATAATGTAGTTGAACATGGTTAGTCAATCCATCCAACTGGACAGCTTTCTGTGTTTATAGCAGTTACACAATATGTATCTCAATCATCTAGCACATCTTAGATATCTAAGGGGACCAGGGGAAGTGCTCGAGGGCAGATAAAAACAGTATTGAAACAGTGATGAAGCTAAAAGGGTTGAATAAATGTTGACTGAATGTTCGAGCAGGGACCTGGACAGTAATCACTTATTAAATCACTCATCTGACCAAGTCTGTGTTTTTTGACCACTTTAAATTGTAAGCTTTAAAAGTTGTATTTTGGTGAAAAATAAATGACCACAATGTCCTCTTTATCCTGTAAAGTATTTTAATGTATGGTTTTGTTTGCTTTGTTAATTTTGCGCTGGAGCTTGGAGGCTAAAGCAGCTAACACACTAACGCTACACTCACATCAGCACAGTGACGGGCAGTGGTTCATTTTCTGCGATTTCAGGAACAGCAACAATTCAGTAGATTTTCTCAACTTGAACAGATCTCTACAGGGAATGTGGTCTGAAGGTTCTTCGGTTCCTCAGTCATGCCTCTAAATTTAGAACTCAGCAACTTAACTTAATGCAGAGCAGGCAGGTGTCACTCAGGGGGTAGTATGTTGGACTACGGTTTAACCCCCAGCACTGCCAAACTGCCCCTGTTGGGCCCCTGAGCGAGGCCCTTAACCCTCACCTACATTACCAGATGTGTAATGAGATAAATGTAAGTCTCTCTGCATGAGGGCATCTGCCCAAAAGGAAATGTTATCCGGAATTCCCAAACTTATACCACATCCACCTTGATGTCATAACATGACGGACTTCCCTTTCCAGCATTTTCTACCTGATAAAGCTTGAAGTATGAACACCAGAATTAAAATAAGAATGGCTTTTTGTGAGCCAGGTAAAAGTACAAAAAATTTAACTAATGTAAACCACATTGTTAGAGATATACAGCCCCCAAACTGCGACACAGCTAATATTCTGTATTGGAATGAATAAGGCCTAGACAGGCCACGCCCACCAGAGACTTGTCACATGTGATATGAGTGCAGGTGACTGGAAGCCTCCAGGTTAACATCAGTGCAAACTTGCCTCAGAAGAGTTTGTTGAGTTGTTCAGGATCTCTACAGATTTTACGTATTTAGGTTAAAGGGGAAATTGTGTGGTATTTATTTTCACCTGAAGTGATTGATTTTTTTTTTTGGGGGGGGGGGGGTTCCCATTGTGGTCATAAAGGACTCTGCTTCTGCGCTGTCTATCATAGCTCAGTGTTTTAATCGTATTTACTGGTGCTAATAACATCATTAGATTTATGAATGCACTGCAAACTGACGCCACTTAATGCCTTTTGCTACTCTGCGCAGTAAGTGTGTGTATTACTGTAACCACGCCACGTTTAATCCGGGGATCTGTTATAAACACATGTATAGTGCCCTGGACTGAAGGGCTCACAATGGTGCTCTTTATAAAGACCAACTACTTTTTTATTCTCATTTTGTATAACTGTACATTTCACCTTTCAGAGGAAGAAAAAGTAAGATTACTGCACTGAGGCCACTCAGGCCAAAAACACACACTCACATCATAGTCAGTGCCTTTAACGGGACACCACCGGCATCCAGTGTTCACATCTGTGAGAAGATTAGGTGTACATTCACAATAAAAGAACGTTTTGGTTTTAAGAGTGCACGAGTCCGTCCTTTATTTATGATTATGGCACTTCTGCTGCTGGCTTCTGATTGATCGGGTGGTGGTGATTAATTCTCAACAACAACAGTAACTGTTCACACACACTGCAGACTCCTTATAAACAGACTTTAAAATAATGTCATTTTTACAAACTTTTCTGTAAGATGTGACATGAGTGTAAGGAGTCTCCAGTGTGAGCTCTATGTGACAGGGAAAAAAAAGCTAGAACCTCTTCAGGAGAGGATTTTACGCTGCTTTGCGGTTTCTCAGTCACATGACACCAACATTTTTATTGCATTAACTTCAGGAGAGGAGGAAAAAATAAATAAATAATAAAAATAAAAATCACAGCTACAGGAATTAAATTGTTTCACCAGAAAATTTAACTATTTTACTACAAAACTGAAAGTAGGGGTAATTTTTAGACCCATACTTGGGGACACGAACACATTTTGGTGCAAGTGATCTCTTCCTTACAAAACCTTACCTTCATGTCCTGAGTAACAGAAGTACCATAGTTCTCAGACTAATTTATAAACACATTAAGTTTAATTCTTAAAAACGTTCATTAGAAACTGAACAGGAAAACTGAAATCATTAACATTACGGTAACTGAATGAATATAATAGCACCATTTGGTGGTCCAACACAGTACTACATTATTACTACATCAGCACAACAAACTCATCTAGTTATGCAGAAAACATCTGGAACACAAAGCTATTTGAAAAATATACATTTATTTAAATAAAACCCAACATTTTTAGCTCCGCCCAGTGGAGCCGAATCCCCCAGCGCCTCGCTCAGTCTCATCCAGCGTCTGGAAGGAAAAATAAATCAAATTAAAAGTTACCCCAAATGTATACGGGCAAATACAGTCTCTTAATTCAGTGCACACTGTATTTAAAGCACTGGAAGACAAGCGATTTGATCGGGAAGAGAGAATTACTCGAGTGTGTGAACTTGGCCAATACCTAGCTTTAAATACTTCATAAAACATTCAGGAGTCATTATCACAGTGTATTAAAACGCAACACAGTGTGTCAGACAACAAAACCAAATTAACTAATTATTAATTTATTCATTAAACTCAGTGGTTTGATGCAGTTGAACACATTATTTAGAACATGAGGTGTGTGTGTGTATAAAGAGAGAGAATACAACGTCTATAAACTGCTTGTGTTTGTGTAAATTCTTTAGATGATTATAAACATCTCGGACTGTGTTTGTCTTTACCGTCAGCTCCTGCAGGTCAGGGTAGCAGATCCGCTCACACACTAGCTGAGCCACTCGGTCTCCTTTCTTCACTGCAAATCAAACACAACACGTTTATTACACAATTAATTTATCATTTATTTATGACCATCTCCCCCCCCCCCCCCCCCCACACACACACACACGATTCAGAGCTTCATTAGTCTGTGGTCATCAAGGAGGAGACTAAGGAGTCCCCAGGCCAGGACAAGCAGACTGAAGGACAGCTTCATCCATCAGGTGGTCAAGAAGCTCAACTCCCTCCTTTGCTCTTGGACTCCTTTCAAGTGGTTTTATAAAATGTCACTTTAAACAACTAAAATAGGCACATTTGCGCTACTCTTATTGCACTGTTCCGTTTTGCACCATATCAGTTTTCTGTGATGTTAACGGTCCCTTTTTGCAGGACAGTTACTCAGTTGTCTTATCACTGTTGTAGTTTGTGTTATTTAAATGAGTTTAAGTGCTATTTGTAAGGAGGATTGAGAGTAACGTAAATTCAATTCTCTATATGTATGCACTGTACATGTAGCAGAATCTACAATAAAGAGGACTTTGAAGTCCCTCTCTGCACCGATTTCGACCCCTTCGCACCTTCGAACGTCTCCTTGCCAAAGTTGAAGAGCACGACCCCGACGTTTCCTCTGTAGTCTTCATCGACCACGCCCGCTAAACAGGAAAGCATGCGGTTAGCAGGAACTCAGACGGTACCACGGTCAGTTATATCTGTAACACCTAAGATCACTGACATGCACTCAGTAACACACTACAATGACCGAGTCTGACCAAATCACTCACCTCCAACATCGATAAAGTGCTTCGCCGCCAGACCAGAGCGAGGAGCTGAGGAGCAACAATCACAAAAGCAATTAAGATCATAACCTCTGTGCATTCACACCTGAATAAATCCACACACCAAGTCTGCGAAGCCGCATGGTGATGGCGAAAACAACTAAAAGCTGTACAAGGACATAAGTGACAGAACTGGAGACATGGTGTGTCCATACCCACTCGGCCGTAACACCCTGCGGGAACGGCGATCTGGATGTCCGTCTTTACTATGGCCTTGTCCATCGGCGCGATCGAGTAGTCATATGCACTGAGAGAGGAACAAACCATAAAATAAAAATAAATCATCATCACCAGCTCTCGACAGTACCTCATACCCTTTTTTGATATGTATTCTAATCCAATACAGGCAAAATAAAAAAAAATTTTAAGTGACGTGAATAAAATTCAATAAAATGTTATTTGTATAGAGCTTTTAACAATGGTCATTGTCGCAAAGCAGTTTTACACAATCAAAATAATTATTTACGTTTGTATGGAATGTGAACGTGTGTGAATCAAAATGATCAGATCGTCCCTGACGAACAAGCCGAGGACGACGGTGCTGAGGGAAAAACTCCCTGAGATGGTAATAAGAAGAAACCTTGAGAGGAACCGGACTGAACAGAGAACCCATCCTCATCTGGGTGATAACGGATAGATAAACCCGCTCAAATAAAAACGAATAAAAGTCTTCACTTCCTTGTGATTGTTGGACATTTGCTTTGTGGAATTTTGTCTCTCAACATTTAAGCACCATCTTGTTTTATCCCCCTGAGACCCAAATGTCCTCATTATAACCTTGTTGTCTTTATATATTTTTTATTTATATATCCATCCCTGTGCCATGGACTGTTCGGGTACGAGTCTTTTAACAAACGTCTTCCTGTAAATGTACTCAACAGTACAGGCTCTTAGGAGGAGATAAAGCAAAAAATACTTCAGAAACATTTAATTTTTTTCCTCATAACCCTTAAATAACTCACCATACAAGGTGATGATAAATAATAATATATATTAAAGTGTGTGTTGCTCGTACCTGTACAGGTCGTACCCCGCAGCTTTAGCAGAGCCTCGGCTCGGGGCAGTGGCATGCTCGGACAGTTTGGCGAACTTTAGCATGATGCTATTGTTTCCTCCATTCATGTCCTCAGTCCTGCTCTTCTTCACAGGGGACACTGTGGCTCCGTCTGTCACTCCTGAGCACGGCATTCTGCCTGAAACACGAGGAAACACTCAACAAACTCGGGGAAAACCTGACAGAAATGAACTGTGTGTGTCTGAGGTAAATCTCCTCACACAGCCGGCGCCAAAAATCTCCCGCCAACAGTTTGATCTGATTTTAAAGGGCGCGCGCCCCACCTCCCCGCGCTTTTTTAACCCAATGACAGGCGACGGTGTTAAGCCCCGCCCCTCATCCTGTACAATCAGAGAGCTGCGCGCGCGCACACAGCCGTTTCTACGCAGATATATCGTGAGTGAAGAAACAACAGGTGGTTATTTATATTATAGACACACCGTGGTCTCTGCAGTGTGAGATATAAAAGTGAGGTACCGTTTCGGAGTGAAGAGCAGCATCTCCTCGGTGCTAATGCTAGCGCAGACTTCACACAGAAACACAACATGCCGATTAACCTCATCCGCACATGTTCCCTTAGTGTGTCCTGCAGACAGAAGGCCAGCGCTTTCCCTCACACACACACACACAAAGCTCTGTGGGTTACAGTAATCACACACTAAAGCTGCGCAGTGCTCTGCTGCTGCGTTCAGACTGAAAGGCGCATGCGCGGCGCTGCTGCCTACAGTGGCCGACAAGGGCCAACACACCGCGAATACCGAAAACACACATGCTCTCTCTATATATATATATATATATATATATATATACCCAGCAGTGTGATTGTTTCCTACCGTAGTGGATAGAGTACATACTGGGCTTTCTATTGATGTCACACAAGTGGGGGTGTGGCCAACAGATCACATTTTTAAATACAGCATGTAATTTTTTCTTAGGATATTGTTTTTTATTTGTAAAGATTTTAACTACATTATATTACAACTTTATAAGGGCACGTTAATTTTAAGCCTTTCAAAATACACATTTTACTTCATGTCCATTGTAGGGGACAGTGGACTTGCTTTATCCCATTTTCAACCCTTGTCCTCAAATACACTAAGCTTCATATGTATTGGGCAGGAAAGACAATGCCATTACAGAAAGACCAGTACTGCCAATGTCATGACCAGGGACAGATTTTTTTTTTAACTTCGCCAGTCTATCAAATGACCTCGCCATCCTGGATGACCAGAAAAAAGAGGATGCTCTTTGGAAGATCAGGTCTCTTTTAAACAGAAATCAACAGTCAACCAGGCGGCCTCAATTGATCAAGATCCCTCAAAACTGTGGCAAAGATGAACAAATTCAATTCAATTTAATTCAATTTATTTGTATAGCGCTTTTAACAATTGACATTGTCTCAAAACAGCTTTACACAATCAAAAGAATTATTTAAGTTTGTATGGAATGTGAATGTGTATGAATCAAAATGTTCAGATAGTCCCTGGTGAGCAAGCCGAGGGCGACAGTGGCAAGGAAAAACTCCCTGAGATGGTAATAGGAAGAAACCTTGAGAGGAACCAGACTCAACAGGGAACCCATCCTCATCTGGGTGAAACAGATAGCAGCAAATGATCTGCATTTATAATATAATAGTTGATGTTAATTGATGTTAAAATGGAGTCCAGTAGTTATTGGAGACTCAGATAGACTTGTAGAAAGTTCCAGTCCTGAACTATCGAATTGTCAAGTCCTCAGAGAAACAGCTGCTAACACCAGTCGAGGCCAGAACCGTCTTCTAAGGAGATCATCCCCAGACACCAGATGCATCCCAAAGAGACACACGGGGCATCCATGCGACGAGACCTCCAACCAGAAATGGGGCACCAGGATGGATCGGACAGGTCCGGAGGGCAGAGGGCAAATGGTTCCTTTTACAGGCCAGGGTCCTGCGTGCCAAACTAAACCTGGGAAACCGAATCTCACAGGTCTCAGGGCCTTCGTGTTTGCCAGTCCAAGTGGTTTGGTGTTTAATTTTGAAGTCCAAACACATTTCAAGACAAGCAGGTGGGGATTGGAAGAAATGCTGTTTTTTGCATGGCAGGGTCACTACCAGGAGGATCCCATCTATACCTACACCGTATTTCACCTCTATCAAACTGCTGGATTGCTTAAAGGAAAACGCTCTCTTGACACCCAGGACTATTACGTAGAATCAAATCTTTTTTATTCTCTTTTTTAGATCTGTAAGTGACAATGAACAGGAGAGAGGCGCATCAGAGATGATCATCAGAAAACACTCAGAGATCGCTATAACAAAATGGCTGGACAACAAGAAAAGTCATTTGGCATCTTCCATCCGTGGAATAGAGCCTCAGGATATCTGCCCAAGATGGTTAACAAAAGACAAGCGCCATGTTACTACATCTATACCTGTTGTTGTAACAGAGTTTAATAAATGTCCAATGTCAATCTGCACAAGGAAATGGACTGTCCTTACCATCTCATGTTGCTTTGATCTTTGATTTGGATCCAGTACAGATCAGACCACCAGAGCAAAAGTGACAAAAGACCAACCTTTTTGTATACATATGTATCTTATTAGCGCCCATGCACTATGACATCAGCACTATGTCATCATAATGTGTGAAGAGCCCTATTGTTTTCCTAGGAATTATGTTTTTCACCATTTTGGGTTTATTTGGGGTATCAACAAGCTTAAAAACTCATGAAAATTGACAGACATTGAAATCTGCTGCCATTAGGATGGCAGAAAGTCTGGAGATCACGAGATTTTGCTGCATAGCTCATACACACTTGCACGAATGACAGCTCATTGAGCTTAACAAATTTTACATTGCATGTCATGGGCTCAACTCATCAGGAAGTCAGTTATTTTTTCTGCCAAAACACACCCGAAGAAATTCAATACACTCTTCCTAGAGAATTATGCAATCGACACCGAACC
>CM060110.1:46314488-46391988 GCA_030522415.1 Channallabes apus | reverse complement strand
CTCGTTGCAAGTTATCGCAAACGCTTGATTGCAGTTATTGCTGCTAAGGGTGGCCCAACCAGTTATTAGGTTCAGGGGGCAATTACTTTTTCACACAGGGCCATGTAGGTTTGGATTTTTTTTCTCCCTAAATAATAAAACCCCTCATTTAAAAACTGCATTTTGTGTTTACTTGTGTTATCTTTGACTAATAGTTAAATGTGTTTGATGATAAGAAACATTTTGTGTGACAAACATGCAAAAGAATAAGAAATCAGGAGGGGGGCAAATAGTTTTTCACACCACTGTAGATCGACCGGTAAATTGAGAGCTTTGCCTTTTGGCTCAGCTCCTTCTTCACCATGACAGACCAATACAGAGCCCGCATCACTGCAGACGCTGCCCCGATCCGCCTGTCGATCTCCCATTCCATTTTCCCCTCACTCATGAATAAGACCCCGAGATACTTAAACTCCTCCACTTGGGGCAGGATCTCACTCACAAAGGAGGGCACTCCACCCTTTTCCGGCTGAGGACCATGGCCTCAGGTTTGGAGGTGCTGATTCTCATCCCAGCCACTTCACACTCGGCTGCGAACCGATCCAGTGAGAGCTGTAGGTCGCAGGATGATGAGGCCAACAGAACAACTTCATCTGCAAAAAGCAGTGACCCAATCCTGAGCCCACCAAACTGTACCTCCTCAACGCCCTGGCTGCGCCTAGAAATCCTGTCCATAAAAATTATGAACAGGATTGGTGACAAAGGGCAGCCCTGTCGGAGTCCTACTCTCACCGGAAACAGGTCCAACTTACTACTGGCAATGCGGACCAAGCTCCAACACCGGTTGTACATGGTCAGCCCTTAACAGGGAATCCGATATCCCATACTCCCGGAGTACCCGCCACAGGACTCCCCGAGGGACACGGTCGAATGCCTTCTCCAAGTCCACAAAGCACATGTAGACTGGTTGGGCAAACTCCCATGCCCCTTCCAGGACCCTGCTAAGGGTGTAGAGCTGGTCCACTGTTCCGCGACCTGGACGAAAACCACACTGCTCCTTCTGAATCCGAGGTTCGACTATCCGACGGACCCTCCTTTCCAGGACCCCTGAATAGACTTTCCCGGGGAGGCTGAGGAGTGTGATCCCTCTGTAGTTGGAACACACTCTCCAGTCCCCCTTCTTGAAGAGGGGGACCACCACCCCGGTTTGCCAGTCCAGAGGCGCTGTCCCCGATGTCCATGCAATGTTGCAGAGACGTGTCAACCATGACAGCCCTACAACATCCAGAGCCTTGATTAACTCCGGGCGGATCTCATCCACCCCCGGGGCCCGGCCACCACGGAGCTTTTTGATCACCTCGGCGACCTCGGCACCAGAGATGGAAGAGTCCACCTCTATGTCCCCAGACTCTGCTTCCTCATCGGAAGGCATTTTGGTGGAATTAAGGAGGTCTTCGAAGTACTCCCCCCACCGACCCACAACGTCCCGAGTCGAGGTCAGCAGCGCACCATCCCCACTAACGCACATTTAATTCACAATATTACAAATACAGACCAATAATTTGCACTTTTTCCATTTATTTAATTGTGTGAAATGATTAATAAAAATAGGTAATAAAAACGATTATGCTGTGGAGGTGAATTGGTTTAGTCTTGACTTGGGGGAAATCTGCTGATTGTCGAATCGTCGATAATAAAGTAAACACAGCGATGGAGAGAAAAAGGCCAAAGCTGTCAGGGGCCCAATTTAGAAAAAAAAAGAAAAGATGAGAAGAAACGGGCAAAAGATAAAGGTATATAACAATGTTCTCTCTGTATGATTAAGTTATTCATGTCATCATGTTCATTAGTGATATAACGTTAACTCTTAGGTTTGTTAGCCTTCTTGCTTATGATGCTTGCTATGCTTACCTTGCTAAAAAAAACACAATAAAAGCCTAATATACAAACCAGCACAGAAATTCTAATGGTTTCTATGAAATACCATTATGAACCATTAACTTTTTCCAGTAAACTATTACAAAATTCCTTATTGTAGTGTGTTTTGGACACTTTTCCAATAGGATTTACCATCATATACCAGCAGACATTGTTATATTTACAATTAAAACCAATACAATTCCTATTATAACCATTAAATCCAGTACATCATCTATTATTTTTGGGCAGGGTTCTATTGTTTTTTCAGCAGTGTATATAAGATGAGATCTAATTAAATTTAACCACAAAATTACCAAGATGACGCCGGTGAGGTCGGCTGCCGTCACGACTGCTCCGACCACCTTTTCTTTGTTTTTGTTCTTTAAGTTAGTTTTCAGTGTTTTAAAATCAGCAAAATCACCACCATTGAGTACATTAGGCATGATAGAGACACTCTTGTTTCTATTGGTATACAATGTACTCACAATTCGACGTTTTTAACTCCGGATCCGAGCTGGCCGAGTGAGATCCTGAGGGAGAACAATGGACGCGACGCGAAGCGACGGACCCGAGGGAGACGAGCTGGGGTGAGGAACCGGCTCAGAGCCTGTGCACACCGAACACCTCTGCCTAGCATCCTGCTCGCCAACGTCCAGTCACTGGAGAACAAACTTGATGACCTCAGGGCCAGGATAAAGTTCCAGAGAGACATTCGGGACTGCAATCTCCTCTGCTTCACCGAGACATGGCTGAACCCAGCGGTGCCAGACCACGCCATACAACCAGCTGAGTTCTTCTCGGTTCACCGCATGGACAGGACGCGGGACTCGGGGAAGTGAAGGGGAGGCGGCGTGTGCTTAATGGTGAACAACAGCTGGTGCAACAGCGCGAGCGTTGTTCCTCTTACACGCTCCTGCACACCAAACCTGGAACTTCTGTCCATCATGTGTCGTCCATTTTATCTTCCACAGGAGTTCACATCGGTCATAATCAGTGCCGTTTACATCCCTCCTCAAGCAGACACGGACACTGCCTTATGCGAGCTGCATGAGGCGCTCACACAGCACCAGACACAACACCGGGACGCTGCGCTCATTGTGGCGGGGGATTTTAATAGTGCCAACCTCAAACGCGCAGCGCCGAAGTTTTATCAGCACATCACCTGCCCCACCAGGGGCGAAAGGACACTGGACCACTGTTATACAACGGTCAAAGACGGTTACAAGGCACAATCTCGTCCAGCGTTTGGTAAATCCGACCACGCCGCCATCTTCCTCATGCCAAAATATAAACAAAGGCTGAAACAGGAAGTTCCGGTTCAGAGGGAGGTCGCGCGCTGGACGGACCAATCGGTGGCCGCGTTACAGGACGCACTCGATGACGCAGACTGGGACATGTTCAGAAACAGCTCCGATGATGACGTCAGCGTGTTTACCGAAGCGGTTGTGGGATTTATTGGGAAGCTAGTGGACGATACGGTGGAGAAAAAGACTATCAGAACGTTTCCCAACCAGAAGTGGGTGGATAAAACCATCCGCGACGCTCTGAGATCTCGCACAGCTGCCTACAACACGGGACTTGCGTCGGGGGACATGGAACTGTACAAGGCTACGTCATATAACGTCCGGAGGGCGGTGAAAGAGGTGAAGCAGCGCTACGGGAGAAAACTAGAGTCACAGCTTCAACAGAGTGACTCTAGGAGCCTGTGGCAGGGACTAAGAACAATAACGGACTATAAAGCACCAGCATCCGGTATGACGAACGCGGACGCGACTCTGGCAGACGAGCTCAACACCTTCTATGCTCGCTTCGAGGCTGCATCTAAAGACGCTAGCGATGCTAATGCTAATGGCGCTAATGCTAACGGCGCTAATGCTAACGGCGCTAATGCTAGCGGCGCTAACAGCTGCAGACAGGAAGACACAGCCAGCACCGGGAAGGCGCTCATCATCTCCGAGCACGACGTGAGGAGAGCCTTCAAGAGAGTGAACACCAGGAAAGCAGCAGGACCAGACGGAATCTCAGGTCGTATTCTCAGAGCCTGCGCAGACCAGCTAGCACCTGTGTTCACTGAGATATTCAACATCTCTTTATCTCAGTCGGTGATCCCCACATGCTTCAAAGAGTCCATCATTGTTCCTGTTCCAAAGAAACCAGATCCTGCTTCCCTCAATGACTATCGCCCTGTAGCCCTCACCTCAGTAGTGATGAAGTGCTTTGAACGCCTTATCAGAGACTTCATCATTTCTTCACTACCCGACACATTGGACCCACTACAGTTTGCATACCGTCAGAACCGCTCCACAGACTATGCAATCTGTCATCTCCTCCACACATCACTCACTCACCTGGACACTAGGAAAGGGAATTATGTTAAAATGCTCTTCATCGACTACAGCTCTGCTTTTAATACCATAATTCCCTCCACACTCACCACCAAGCTGGAGCACCTGGGACTGAGCTCATCTATATGTCAGTGGATCTCCAATTTTCTGACTGGCAGACCACAGGCAGTAAGGATGGGCGGACATGTCTCAGCCACACTCACTCTCAGCACTGGAGCCCCCCAGGGTTGTGTTCTGAACCCCCTGCTGTACTCTTTGTACACCCACGACTGCGTGGCCACTACCAACTCCACCTCCATCATCAAGTTTACTGACGACACCGTCGTGGTCGGACTGATCACCAACAATAATGAGTCGGACTACCTAGAGGAGATTGGAAATCTGGAGAACTGGTGCCAGAGGAACAATCTCCTCCTGAACGTCAGTAAGACAAAGGAGCTGATAGTGGACTTTAGTACAAAGCAGGAGAGGAACTACCAGACCCCCGTCATCAACAGGAACCTGGAGAGAGTGGACAGCTTCAGATACCTCGGTGTTCACATCACGCAGGACCTGTCATGGTCCTGTCACATCAACACCGTGGTGAAAAAAGCCCGGCAGCGTCTCTACCACCTCAGACGCTTGAGAGACTTTAGACTGCCCTCCAAGGTGCTCACGAACTTCTACTCCTGCACCATAGAGAGCATCCTGACGGGAAACATCACGACCTGGTTCGGGAACAGCACCATGCAGGACAGACGAGCTCTACAGAGGGTGGTGCGATCAGCCGAGCGCATCATCCGCACTGAGCTCCCTGACCTGCACTCCATCTACAGCAAGCGGTGCTGGACTAAGGCCAGGAAGATCATGAAGGACCTCAGTCACCCCAGTAATGGACTGTTCTCTTTGTTGCGGTCTGGGAAGAGATTCCGCTCCCTAAAGGCCAACACAGAGAGACTGAGGAGGAGCTTCTTCCCGCAGGCGATAAGGTCTCTCAATCACACCTCCACACAGGACTAATAACATCTTTTAAGCTCACAACACTGACTGGACAATCATGGACACATTCATACACACTTGCACTAAATACTCATACATCTGGACAATTGCACATGTCACCTTTCATGCATATTTGCACAACCACTGACACTTTAATTCTATATACATATATACTCTATCTACCCTATATTTCTATATTTTGCAATATTTTATTATGCCCTTATTGTACAGTTAATTTTACTAGTTAAAATTATTTCTTTAGTATTTCCTTTTTATTGATTATTTATTTTACGTACAAGCTTTTATTTTCTTTTTTTAAGGTCACTGGCGGTCGTATAAAGCATTTCACTGCATATTATACTGTGTATGATTGTGTATGTGACTAATAAAATTTGAATTTGATTTGAATTTGAAATTATGCTTTGCAACAAAACTGTACAGTTATTTATTTCCATTGTTAATGTTAATGTCTCGCCCGGGGAACAATTCAGTGTAGAACCGCCACTGCACACAGGTGTAACACTGCGCCACACACTTCTGTGTGTGTGTGTGTGTGTGTGTGTGTGTGTGTGTGTGTGTGTGTGTGTGTGTGTGTGTGTGTGTGTGAGAAACAGCCAGGTGTTGATCTAATTCACACTCTTGATCAGACTCTATTGTATAATCAGACAGCGCACCGCTATCGCTTCTGATCATCTCATCCTGATGCAGCGATGTCGCTTCACCCCATCACTGGGTTTCATCAGACTCCACACACACATCTGATCTACAGCACGCTGTAACGTTATACTGTATGTAGTACGGCATGATTGTACACACTGTATGATCTTTTTTCAGTCTACTGTCCTGTCTGATCTACAGCCTCCGAGTGCAGTGTTTGGTTGGACACCTGTAACTGACTCTCCGTTCCCTTGCGGAAGCTGTGTGTCACCACGGCGGTGTAGAACGCTTTCCTCTTCTGCTCATTGAGCCACAGCTGGTTCTCTTCTATGCGGTCACTCAGCTCCTGCTGCTGGTCCACCTGCGGGCCCTGCTCACACACACACACACACACACACACACACACACACACACACACACACACACACACACACACACACACAGCATTTCATTATCCTTTAGTAATTCATTTTCTTATTGATGGATAATTTAGCTTTTTTCGATAAATTAAGGCTAAAATGATCTGACACTAAAAGTAAAAGAAAGTTAAGACTTAAAATATAAATTTTATGTTCAGGAATAGTTTTCATTCTCTCGTACTTGATTCTTTTCAAATCTTTCACTCATTCTCTATAGCGCTTATCCTGTACAGGCTCCGGGGGGCGGAGCCTATTACTCAAACTAACACACACACTACAGGCAATTGGGGAACGCCAATTAGTCTCATCTGCATATCTTTGGACTGTGGGAGGAAACCGGAGTACCCGGAGGAAACCCACCAAGCACCCGGACTCTGGACGTGTGTGTGAGGACGTGTGTGTGAGGACACTTCTCCACCATGCCACCATATTGTCAACTAGATTCCAGTTATTCTAAATCATTGTCTTTTTTTTAAAGGCCGTCTCAGAAAGTGGGCGTGACTAAACGTGGAGTAAAACCATGACACTTTCATGATTCAATACTGTTATTTTACAAACTGCTTGTTTTATGTACTTGTAGAAACTCTGAAGTGTGTCCATACTGTATGTCAACCTGGGTTTCAGTCCTGCTGTGTAACGTTACACTCTTTCACACACACACGCACATGTGCACACAGCTGTCAGTCATTCCAGTTTCAGATGCTGATTGGCTCACGGGTTTTATCAGAAACTTGTTGAGTGACATACAGGGGGCGCTGTACAGAGAGACCAGTTTGAGTAGTCTGAGTGTGTAGATTCGTGTGTTTTATTAAAGACTTCCATGTGTGTAGATTTTACCAACAGTGTTGATTGCGTTTGTATGTGAGATGAAGGCTGAAGGTTTTCTCACCACTAACACTTCACAGGTGAGGCAGAGACCATAGTTTTTAGTAAAGGAGTGAGCGAGGTCGAGCAGAGCCGGCCGGGTTTTAGGAGGTCCGGTCAAGACGATGCACTGAGGCCTGACAGGAAACAGCATATAATAATGATAAGCTCTATAACACTCATATACATCTCAATGAACTCCAATACGTCTGTAATAACTTCATCAAGTTCTGTCCTGATAAGATCTCCTCCTTCTTCTTCTTTGTCATTCTTCTTATAATTCTTCTCCTTCTGTTTATTAAACACTTTCATTGGTTCAAATCTTGCTCATTTTAAAAACAGCTTGCTGCAGAAGTTGTTTATTTCTTTTTATTTCTTTTGACGGTCATTTGACCATGGAGGCACAACTTTTGCATACCGGTGGACCTGTCCTGTGCCTGTTTATTAAGGTATTTACGGTGGCACTTCTACCCCAGTAATTAAGGTAGAAGGCTGGACATCACTCGCAGGTTCCTCCAGTACAATCTGTAGTTAAACTCTGCACATTATTATTAACTGATATTTAAATTTGTACAAATAAAAATAACCTCTAAGGAGCTCGTACTAAGGCAGTGTGTATGTCTGTGTGTGTGTGTGTGTGTGTGTGTGTGTTAATACTTGCTTTTTACCTGAAGTTCTTAACATGTTCGTTCACTCCTGATAAAATGAGCGTATTGTTCACGGCGGACACAAAGGTCACGGCCTGCTTTGAGGAACCCCAGTTCACATCTGCAAAAGAGTTTGAACCCTCTGTTCAGCAATTACTCAAACTGCTAGTCATTAATCATTAGTTATCATCCCAATAAAACCAGATTGTTCATTAGCATGCAAACTGTAACACTTTAGCGTGGGCGTGGTCATTACCTGGCTTTTTCACAGTGACGTAGATGTACAGGAAGATCTCAATAGCGTAGGTGAGAAGTGCAGCCCACCAGTTAATCACAAACATCACAGCACAACAAAGCACGGCCCCGAACAGGGACAGCCACATGTTGTAGTATTTATACGCTGGCCTCCAGCCTAAAGAGGGGGGTGAGGTGGGGATTGATTGACAGCATCAAGAATCCACCTATGACATCCCTCACTCAACTGAACATGATGTTAGAAAATCGGAATCGATCCTCAAATAGTTATAGCGTTATACAATGGCTATGATTGCTAGATTAGCTCTTAGTTTGATTAGCTCTTGCACATTACATTACCTCTCACACACTACATTAGTTCTCACAAACTACATTATGTCCCCATTTCACTGAGCTCAATTTGCTACCAAGCCTGGGGCCCATGTCTGAAGCCAGGCCTGGACAGAGGGCCTATCAGTGAGTGCCTGATAGCAGGTCAGCCACGGGACCTGGCCAGGCACAGCCCAAAAGAGCAACATGGACACCATCCCATGGACTCACCACCTTCGTGAGGAACTGATAGGGGCGGGTGCGCTGCTATTTGCATGGCAGTGAAGGCCGAGGGCATCGACAGAACAGACCCAGGGGCAGAAGCTGGCTCTGGAGATGTGAAACCTTTTCTCCGTGGGGGTAGGAACCAGAGCTTGTGCGGGAGGTGGAGCATTATCAGTTAGATCTGGGGCTAACCTTGACACACAGCCTTGGCTCTGGATCCATACACCTGAATAGCTGTTGGACTTCTTTCTTTGCCGGAGTTGCCCAGGGTGTGAGGCGGTAGGTGGGTGTGGGAATACTCGACATTGCCACGATGTTGGAGTTTACTCCAGTGGACGAGAGGATCACCTCTCTATTCCTGAGGGCTACTGGGGGGGCTGGCGGGATGTGGGGGGGGGCTCTTTCTGTCCTTTGTGCTTATGCACCGAACAGCAGTTCAGAGTATTCTGCCTTCTTGGAGACTGAATGGAGTCCTGCATCGGGTCCCAGTAGGGGATTCCATAGTCCTGTTGGGAGACTTTTGTCCTGGCAGCACATGTGGGCAATGATGGAGATACTTGGAGGCGCGTGATTGGGAGGAAGGGCCTCCCCGGTGTAAACCCAAGCAGTATTTGTTACTGGATGTCTGTGCTAGTCATGGATTGTCCATAACAAATACCAAAATATGTTTAAGCATAGGGATGCTCATAAGTGTACCAGAGCACCTTAGGCTGAAGGTCATTGATAAATTTCATGATCGTATCATCTGACTTGAGGTCGTATGTCTTGGACACAGAGGCAGGCGGAGCTGTCAACTGATCACTATCTGGTGGTGTGTTGGGTCAGGTTGAATTGGGAACATCTAGGGGAGGCCCCTGTCCAAGAGGCCTTCAACTACGACATCCAGCGGAGCCTTTCCAGAATCCCTGTGGAAGCTGGGGACATTGAATAAAGCTTCTATTGAAGCTGAAATATTCTAGCTGTGTACAGCAAGGATGGGACACTACTGACTTCGTCTAAGGAGGTAATCAGTACGGTGGAAAGAGCACTTTGAGGAACTCATGAACCTAATCCAGGGCAGAGCCCCAAAGTTATGGATTAGTCTTCCAATTAATGTTCGGAAGATGTTCAGACACAGTCTGAATGTTTAAGTCCAGGCTAAAAACCTATTTATTTAGCCAAGCATTTTTGTAATTAGATTTGCCTTAATTAAAAGAGCAAATCTAGAAAGATGCCACAAAATTGATGCCTTAAACTTATGCTGAAATGTGGTTAATAACTTACTGGGTGACATCTTATTACGTGACATCACATTGAGTGACATCAGCATGCGGAGATTTTTAGAGCTCTTAACATGTTCAAAAGGCACACAGGTTGTAAATTACACACAGCTAGCGATGGCGCACTTGCTTTGGATGATCATCGTTGCTTCAACTATATTAATTATTATTATTATTATTATTTGTAGTAGTAGTAGTAGTAGTAGTGCTGTAATGATTATTAATATTATTATTGCCTTGGCTTTTGCTTTTCTTCTCCAGTACTTTTCATTCATAGTGCATGTATACAGTATATTTTTATCTGTTTATTGCCGTTTTTATTTAGTGACTTGATTCTGAGCTTCAGCGGTACGAGTGTATGCTGGAGCCGTCATACATTACACATAATATTGCATGTGTTTTGTAGGATTCTCTCTAAATCAATGTGTTATTCCCTGAATGTTGGCATGAATATAAATAGTGATGCAGTGTTTTGTGTTTGATCTTTCTCTGTCCTCTTAGAAAATACAGAACCTGGGCCACGCATGGTGTTTGGTGCGTGGCGCAAAACCAATGCCCTTATTTTCAAAATCTCATTCCAAGCTCAGTGGAATGGGAGTATTAGCTCTCACATGCTAAATTAGCTTTTACACACTTCATTAGGACTCACACGCTAGTTTAGTGCAGACTCACCTGGGGACTTAGCGTAGGAAGCGTGGAAACAGGAGAAGTTAATAAGTGCATAGGAGGCCAGGAAGAAGTTAGAGATGATGGGAGCGATGACGTTCAACTCAGCTGAAGACAGAGAGAGAAAGAGAGAGAAAGGTTTAATGATGAGGTGGTAATGAACTTACCCCTCCCCCACCCCACCTGTACATGCTCCTCACCGATGAGGATGAAGGCCACAGCGATGGCGAAGGTGAGCACGTAGCCTCGGATGGGTTCGTTGTTTTTACCGTGACCTTTAGCGAAGAAATGCAGAGCCTTATAGATGTTGTCTTTACACAGAGCCTGAAACAGAGAGAGATATACCTCTGTATCAGCTGTATCACCTGTCACGTGTCTGCTACAGGTATACCTTCACACTGGAGATAAGATTAGCATGCTAACAAGCCAGTGTCCTGGTGTACTTGGGTGTAGTACTGTAAGTGTGTAGTGTGCTGTTGTACAGTGGAGAGTGTACGGATGGAATGAGCTGGTATGTAGTGTGTACTGAGGTAGTGTGTAGTGTGTAGGATGGTTCCACTTTTCCTTGAAGACGGTCCTGTCCTCCATTATTCCTGCTATCCGTTATCACCCTGATGAGGATGGGTTCCCTGTTCAGTCTGGTTCCTCTCAAGGTTTCCTCCTATTACCATCTCAGGGAGTTTTTCCCTCGGCACCGTCACACTCGGCTCGATGATCAGGGACGATCTGATCATTCTGATGCACATCTCATACACACTTCCAAAATTTCTTCTGATTGTGTAAAGCTGCTTTGCGATGACAATTGTTAAACGCGCTATATACAAAATAAATTGAATTGAATTAAATGGAGTGACCAGGGTCCGAGTTCGATTCCCGGCCAGACTCGATTGCATGTTCTCCCCGTGCTTGGTGGGTTTCCTCCAGGTGCTCCGGTTTCCAAGGACCTGCAGATTAGGCTAGTTGGTGTTCTCAAATTGCCTGTAGTGTGTGAATGTGTGTGTGTGTGTGTGTGTGTGTGTGAATACAGTATAAAGTGGTATAGACGATGAGTGAGAGTGAATGGAGTGAGCCGGTGAGCTTCTCTCTGACCTGGAAGACTTTTGGAGCGCTGACTAGGGAGGCGAGTGCAGATGAGAGAGTGGCAGAGAATGTTCCTGCAGTGATTAGGGGACCGAATCCAGACACCATCGTCATCACCTTCACACACACACACACACACCCACACACACACGCACACATTTTCAGTATGTAATAAGACATGAGATCTGCATCCTTTAAATTCCGTCCTAAGATGACCTCTGACCTGGAAGTTGTTCATCAGGCCGTATGGGCACTTGGTTTGTGAGCACACAGAGAAATCATAGCCAAAATTACAGGCAGTTGAGAAATTACAGATGGAGCCTGGAATGATGGTGTCGTTTACATTTCCTGTAGCGTCTCTCACCACCGTACCAGCTGCATACACACCAGACACCGGGATTAATGCAAATACACACTGTGGAGGGTGTTCGGGGAGCGTATGTTGGAGGAGCGTGTGTTGGGGGAGCGTGTGTTGGGGGAGCGTGTGTTGGTGGAGCGTGTGTTGGTTGAGCGTGTGTTGGTGGAGCGTGTGTTGGTTGAGCGTGTGTTGGGGGAGCGTGTGTTGGTTGAGCGTGTGTTGGTGGAGCGTGTGTTGGTTGAGCGTGTGTTGGGGGAGCGTGTGTTGGGGGAGCGTGTGGTGGGGGAGCGTGTGTTGGGGGAGCGTGTGTTGGTGGAGCGTGTGTTGGTTGAGCGTGTGTTGGGGGAGCGTGTGTTGGTTGAGCGTGTGTTGGTGGAGCGTATGTTGGAGGAGCGTGTGTTGGGGGAGCGTGTGTTGGTGGAGCGTGTGTTGGGGGAGCGTGTGTTGGGGGAGCGTGTGTTGGGGGACCGTGTGTTGGTGGAGCGTGTGTTGGTGGAGCGTGTGTTGGTTGAGCGTGTGTTGGTGGAGCGTGTGTTGGTGGAGCGTGTGTTGGGGGAGCGTGTGTTGGGGGAGCGTGTGTTGGTTGAGCGTGTGTTGGTGGAGCGTGTGTTGGGGGAGCGTGTGTTGGGGGAGCGTGTGTTGGTGGAGCGTGTGTTGGGGGAGCGTGTGTTGGTGGAGCGTGTGTTGGGGGAGCGTGTGTTGGTTGAGCGTGTGTTGGGGGAGCGTGTGTTGGTTGAGCGTGTGTTGGGGGAGCGTGTGTTGGGGGAGCTTGTGTTGGGGGAGCGTGTGTTGGGGGAGCGTGTGTTGGGGGAGCGTGTGTTGGGGGAGCGTGTGTTGGTGGAGCGTGTGTTGGGGGAGCGTGTGTTGGGGGAGCGTGTGTTGGTTGAGCGTGTGTTGGGGGAGCGTGTGTTGGGGGAGCGTGTGTTGGTGGAGCGTGTGTTGGTGGAGCGTGTGTTGGGGGAGCGTGTGTTGGTTGAGCGTGTGTTGGGGGAGCGTGTTTTGGGGGAGCGTGTGTTGGTTGAGCGTGTGTTGGGGGAGCGTGTGTTGGTTGAGCGTGTGTTGGGGGAGCGTGTGTTGGTTGAGCGTGTGTTGGGGGAGCGTGTGTTGGGGGAGCGTGTGTTGGCGGAGCGTGTGTTGGCTGAGCGTGTGTTGGCGGAGCGTGTGTTGGCGGAGCGTGTGTTGGGGGAGCGTGTGTTGGGGGAGCGTGTGTTGGGGGAGCGTGTGTTGGTTGAGCGTGTGTTGGTGGAGCGTGTATTGGTTGAGCGTGTGTTGGTGGAGCGTGTGTTGGTTGAGCGTGTGTTGGTGGAGCGTGTGTTGGGGGAGCGTTTGTTGGGGGTGCGTGTGTTGGGGGTGCGTGTGTTGGGGGAGCGTGTGTTGGGGGAGCGTGTGTTGGTGGAGCGTGTGTTGGTGGAGCGTGTGTTGGTTGAGCGTGTGTTGGGGGAGCGTGTGTTGGTTGAGCGTGTGTTGGGGGAGCGTGTGCTGGGGGAGCGTGTGTTGGTTGAGCGTGTGTTGGGGGAGCGTGTGTTGGGGGAGCGTGTGTTGGTTGAGCGTGTGTTGGTGGAGCGTGTGTTGGTGGAGCGTGTGTTGGTGGAGCGTGTGTTGGTTGAGCGTGTGTTGGGGGAGCGTGTGTTGGGGGAGCGTGTGTTGGGGGAGCGTGTGTTGGGGGAGCGTGTGTTGGGGGAGCGTGTGTTGGTGGAGCGTGTGTTGGTGGAGCGTGTGTTGGTTGAGCGTGTGTTGGGGGAGCGTGTGTTGGTTGAGCGTGTGTTGGGGGAGCGTGTGTTGGTGGAGCGTGTGTTGGTGGAGCGTGTGTTGGGGGAGCGTGTGTTGGGGGAGCGTGTGTTGGGGGAGCGTGTGTTGGTTGAGCGTGTGTTGGGGGAGCGTGTGTTGGTGGAGCGTGTGTTGGGGGAGCGTGTGTTGGGGGAGCGTGTGTTGGTTGAGCGTGTGTTAGGGGAGCGTGTGTTGGTTGAGCGTGTGTTGGGGGAGCGTGTGTTGGTGGAGCGTGTGTTGGTTGAGCGTGTGTTGGTGGAGCGTGTGTTGGGGGAGCGTGTGTTGGGGGAGCGTGTGTTGGGGGAGCGTGTGTTGGTTGAGCGTGTGTTAGGGGAGCGTGTGTTGGTTGAGCGTGTGTTGGCGGAGCGTGTGTTGGTGGAGCGTGTGTTGGGGGAGCGTGTGTTGGGGGAGCGTGTGTTGGGGGAGCGTGTGTTGGTTGAGCGTGTGTTAGGGGAGCGTGTGTTGGTTGAGCGTGTGTTGGGGGAGCGTGTGTTGGTGGAGCGTGTGTTGGTTGAGCGTGTGTTGGTGGAGCGTGTGTTGGTGGAGCGTGTGTTGGTTGAGCGTGTGTTGGTGGAGCGTGTGTTGGTGGAGCGTGTGTTGGGGGAGCGTGTGTTGGGGGAGCGTGTGTTGGTTGAGCGTGTGTTGGTGGAGCGTGTGTTGGGGGAGCGTGTGTTGGGGGAGCGTGTGTTGGTTGAGCGTGTGTTGGGGGAGCGTGTGTTGGGGGAGCGTGTGTTGGTTGAGCGTGTGTTGGGGGAGCGTGTGTTGGTGGAGCGTGTGTTGGTGGAGCGTGTGTTGGGGGAGCGTGTGTTGGGGGAGCGTGTGTTGGGAGAGCGTGTGTTGGGGGAGCGTGTGTTGGTTGAGCGTGTGTTGGGGGAGCGTGTGTTGGTGGAGCGTGTGTTGGTTGAGCGTGTGTTAGGGGAGCGTGTGTTGGTTGAGCGTGTGTTGGGGGAGCGTGTGTTGGTGGAGCGTGTGTTGGTTGAGCGTGTGTTGGGGGAGCGTGTGTTGGTTGAGCGTGTGTTGGGGGAGCGTGTGTTGGTGGAGCGTGTGTTGGTTGAGCGTGTGATGGGGGAGCGTGTGTTGGGGGAGCGTGTGTTGGTTGAGCGTGTGTTGGTGGAGCGTGTGTTGGTGGAGCGTGTGTTGGGGGAGCGTGTGTTGGTTGAGCGTGTGTTGGGGGAGCGTGTGTTGGGGGAGCGTGTGTTGGTTGAGCGTGTGTTGGGGGAGCGTGTGTTGGGGGAGCGTGTGTTGGTTGAGCGTGTGTTGGTGGACCGTGTGTTGGGGGAGCGTGTGTTGGGGGAGCGTGTGTTGGGGGAGCGTGTGTTGGTGGAGCGTGTGTTGGGGGAGCGTGTGTTGGGGGAGCGTGTGTTGGTGGAGCGTGTGTTGGGGGAGCGTGTGTTGGTGGAGCGTGTGTTGGTTGAGCGTGTGTTGGGGGAGCGTGTGTTGGTGGAGCGTGTGTTGGGGGAGCGTGTGTTGGGGGAGCGTGTGTTGGGGGAGCGTGTGTTGGAGGAGCGTGTGTTGGAGGAGCGTGTGTTGGTGGAGCGTGTGTTGGTGGAGCGTGTGTTGGTTGAGCGTGTGTTGGGGGAGCGTGTGTTGGTGGAGCGTGTGTTGGGGGAGCGTGTGTTGGTGGAGCGTGTGTTGGTTGAGCGTGTGTTGGGGGAGCGTGTGTTGGGGGAGCGTGTGTTGGTTGAGCGTGTGTTGGTGGAGCGTGTGTTGGTGGAGCGTGTGTTGGTGGAGCGTGTGTTGGGGGAGCGTGTGTTGGGGGAGCGTGTGTTGGTGGAGCGTGTGTTGGTTGAGCGTGTGTTGGTGGAGCGTGTGTTGGGGGAGCGTGTGTTGGTGGAGCGTGTGTTGGGGGAGCGTGTGTTGGGGGAGCGTGTGTTGGGGGAGCATGTGTGTGTGTGTGTGTGTGTGTGTGTGCGGACTGTGTTATTGAGGATTAGCCAAGCATGTTGATCATTAGCACGTGTTAGCTTGTGTTTGCTGTACTTACACACACACAGCGCGATGCCCAGGTACGTTACTCCCGTAATGAAGATGGCCAGGAGTGTACCGATTGGAATAGCACTCTGAGGATCCTGTACACACACACACACACACACACACACACACACTGAGTCTCTTGCAGTACACACCAGCTGGTTGTGATAAACATGGTATTTAGTGTTGGCGTGTAAATGCTCCTGCAGGAACCAGTGGTTCTCCAGCATGATGGAGGAGCTCCAGGGTTACCTCCAGATCTCCGGAGATGTTCGCTCCCGCCAGAATTCCTGTGGCTGCCGGGAAGAAGATGGCAAAGACAGAGAAAAACGTTTCCCCGTCTCGGAAGTCTGGAGTGAAATTTTCGGCCATGATGGAGGCTGCGATGGAACAAACACAATGAGACAAAGCACTACACGCACACACACAGTTTGTTTGTTTGTTTGTTTGTTTGTTTGTTTGTTTGATTGTTTGATTGTTATGAACGTCACCCTGGTAGTTAAAGAAGCCTTTGCTCTTTTTGTCCTTGGTGGCGGGGATGACTGTCCCCACAAAAACGTTCGCTATGGCAACCAGCAGGATCACCAACAACACAATCTGAGCCTGCACACACACACACACACACACACACACACACACAATACATTATTTATTAATTGTATCTTTTGGATGTTACTTTAGTTAATTTAAAAAAAAACTTAAACGATCTGTTTTCTCAGAGGACATTTCTCACATACACAAGTAACATTCAAGTGTGTGTGTGTGTGTGTGAATGTGTGTGTGTGGTCTGACCTTGGCCTCCCACTCCATCCCGGCGACTGAGATGCCAAGCAGCAGCACCACAGTGATGCAGCCGATGATCCTGATATCGTTTGTCTCGTCCACCATCATCGCGTCACTCTCCTAAAATCATCACAATCCATGAATATGTGTGTGTGTGTCTGTGTGTGTGTGCGTGTGCGTGCGCGTGTGTGTGTGTGTGTGCGTGTGCGTGCGTGCGCGTGTGTGTGTGTGTGTGTGTGTGTGTGTGTGTGTGTGTGCATCCCACAACACAATGAAGTGTGATTTTTGTTTGTCTTTAAACAAACTTGTAAAGAATAAATAAACACAAGTTATTCTGCTAAATCCAAACAGCTAGTTAATACGCTGTAGCAGCGATCTAAAAAAGGAATTAATTAAAGATGTTTTCATATTACACAGGGGTCCACCACTTCAATGTTCTGGTACGATTATCTGATTCTATCTGTGCCCAAGTATGCTGTAACAATTTTTCCAGTGGACTCTGGAACGGTTCCGAAGTGTAGAACGCTCGTGTTCTTCCTGATCAACATGAACCAGACGTTGGAGTCGAGCGTTCTCAGAAATCATCTCAGTGACCTGATGTGAAAACGCCCTCAGAGAACCGAACTAAATAAATGATCAGCGATCCAGTGATGTCAAAAGTATTCACATTCATTACTTGAGTAGAAGTATAGATACTAGGGTTTAAAAAGACTTCTTTTGAAGTTGAAGCATCAACTCAAGCTTTTTACTCAAGTAAAAGTGTAAAAGTACTGGTTTCAAAACTACTTAAAGTATAAAAGTAAAAGTAACCTGAGGGGGAAAAAGCATTAAGGATAAAAGCTTAGGCTGTGCCACGGGTCTATATACTGCACTAACACCTCTTTAAAAAAAGAAAAGAAAAATGTGTTGTTGTTTTTTTATTGTATTTTTTAACAGCCATAGTGATTTGGGATACTGTATATGGCAATTGAAAAAGAATACATTTTAGTACAATGCAGATACATTAAAGATCCTAATATACATAATGTGTACTACTGTACTACATGTTTTATGGAGAAGAAGATATGATAACTAGTTGCCTATAAGTATTTTAATGGTGCAAAAAGTCAAACGTCAGAGGCACGTCATCAGTAACCTTTATTGGAATGTAAATGTACATCCAAGCTGCAGGAATCTGTGAGGCAACATACAAGAAAATTTGCTCCATCCGGATGGCGCAATTTATTTATTTATTTTTTTAATGACATGCTAAAATAAAATAGGAGTTGTTGTTGTTGGTCTTTCGGCTGCTCCCGGCAAGGGGTCGCCACAGCGGAATATCCAGTCCGCACTACAACTTGGCACAGGTTTTACGCCAGATGCCCTTCCTGACGCAACCCTCCCATTGTATCCGGGCTTGGGACCGGCACTGCATCCAGTGGCTGGGGTGTGGGCACTGGCTGGAATCGAACCCGGGCCGTCCGCATGGCAGGCGAAACACCTACCACTGAGCCACCAGTGCTCTACTATTTCATGAGTAAAATAAATAAATAAAATATATAATAAAAAATATATGTATTGTGAATGAATTTTAAACACAAGATCCATTGTTTCTTTCGTTCTATCCATCCATCCATCCATCCAAAGGTACAGAGCTCACCTGGTACAGGAGCTGAAGTGGTGTAGTAACAATAAAATAGGAGTAACGAGGCTATTTTTAAAATGTAAGGAGTAGAAGTAAAAAGTCGGCTGAAAAATAATTACTGCAGTAAAGTATAGATACCCAAAATTTCTACTTAAGTAAGGTAACACAGTATTTGCACTTCGTTACTTGACACCTCTGCAGGGATCAGACTTTAACTCGTGCTGCTGAAAGTCAGGTCAGGTTGGTTGATTAATCTTTACGTGTGTGAGGTCACACACTCTGCCCCAGGGGGTAATAATCACACCTCAGGTGGTGAGGCAGCAGCACTTAGTGAAATCCACCATTCCTCACAGTCCATTAGCTCAGAAATGTTTTTTTCCAGGGTGTGGTCAGAGAGCAGTAACCCTGTGTGCAGTGAGGTCTGAGCAATACACACCGTACCCGGGGCCTACACACACACACACACACACACACACACACACTGCGGGGCCTCAGGGCACGGTGCAGAGGGAGACAGAGAGAGATACTGTAGCGTGGGAGTCTGTACCTTCAGCAGGTCCACCACCGTCTCAGAGAAGCCGACCACGTACATGGCCACAGCTACAGCATTAGCAAAGGCGAAGATCAGACCGATAGAGCCGCCAAACTCCGGACCCAGACTGCGCGAGATCAGATAGTACGCTCCTCCTGATTACACACACACACAGACACACACACACACACACACACACATACACACACACACACACACACACACACACACACACACACACACACACATACACACACACACACACATACACACACACACACACACACACACACACATACACACACACACACACACACACACACACATACATACACACACACACACACACACACACACATACACACGCACACACACACATACACACACACACATACATACACACACACACACACATACACACACACACACACACACACACACATGCATACATACACACACACACACACACATGCATACATACACACACACACACACATACACACACATACACACACACACACACACACATACACACATACACACACACGGCCAAAATATGGTGTTGGTGCTAAAGTGTGTCTCCGAGGTGAAAAAGTGAATTTTCAGATAAGATCATGTAACAACATTTTTCATAATACTTAACGCTTCTTATCTCCTAATCCACGATTATTTTTTTGTAAATATGCATAAACATTTATATTTCTATAAGATAAAAAGAAATACATTTGCTAAATACTAAATTCATGCCCTTTTTTGTTTTAGTGTCTGTAACTTTTTTTTTATTCAAATCTTTCAATGATCTTAATTATCACTCAGATGAAACTTGACCAATTTAGATTTAACATGAAAAGACATAAACCTGAAAAAGTTTATTATTATAAAATGTAAAATTGTTAAGATATTGGAACATGAATGTGACATGGTTATGGACACTACAGGGCCCGGTTTCTCGAAAGCTTCTTATCGCTAAGTAGTTCTTAAGTTGTACCTTAACCTCTCTCTTTATGTTATGGCGCATTTCCCGAAACGTTCTTACGCTAAGTATCTCTTAGCTAAGTCACACGTTCGTAAGGTTGGTCTGGACCAACCTTAACTCATACTTAGCGTAGTTTCAGCTCGAGACACTAGTGGCCGCCACTGAGCAGCAGTCTTTATAAATCAGCGGTGTATGGAAGCACATTATGGCACGTTATCAAAGTCGTATTAATGATGGAATATACTGTAGACCTGTTTAAGAATTTTATTTTATTTGGTATCAGAACTAATAGAGTGACTTTTAATTAGCCTATTTCATAATGTGACTAACGCATTAAAATTGCCAATCACAATTAATATTAAACAGGTGGCGAACAATTAGGCAGCGATACAGCGTGGTGTTGTGTTAAACTGAAGACGGCGCGGTCCGTGGAGCCGTGTGGGTCATGTACATGTTTCCTTTAGACAAAACTTCAGCCCTTTTCATATTTTCCCCGTGGTCGTTATTTAAAAAAAAAAAAAAAAGTTTTGCTTCAGAAGGCAACAGATTATGGAGCTTCTTGAGCTGCTCAGACCTGCGCGTGCCAGACCAACGCGTCGTACTTACTGTACTGTACTGTACTTACTGTACTTACTGTACTGTACTTACTGTACTTACTGTACACTCCCCGTCCCGATGTCCAGCTGCTCGCTGCTTTTTGTTTAAAATATGTTTCATTGATCATTAGCCATTATCCATAACTTTATGGACTTTTCTTTATGGACACGTTTTATTTTTATGAAATTTGATTTAGTTAAATGAGAAAATAACATTGGAAGTTTCAAACCCCGCATCCATTCATGTTTCTGTGTGATTGTAATGTTTAATACCCCTACAGTATTCACTTATGCGGTGTGACTCGCTGTGGGATGCGGTGTGTTATACCCCTATCTCACCTGCGCGGGCTCGCGCTGTGGCCGTAAGCAGGGTTCATCATGATTCACCACAAGTTTTTGCGCTGTGATTACATTTCCATCTTTCCGCGTGAACAATTAAACGTTTAATTTTGTATAACAACAATTACAACAGATTACAAAAATCTATTTTAAGTGAATAAACTGTAGTTTTCTATGTTTTATGGCCACATAACATAAGGTGTGTGTCTAATTTAGAGCTTTTAAACAAAAACTTTGTAATTTGGGAGAAAAATCCAGAAATTTGGCACAGAACACTTTAATTTATGCAATAATTTTACCGGTCATATGTTTCTAGAAACTTCCACCAATTTTAGTATCAATACAAAAAATTTTATCATCTCTCCAAAACAGCTGAAATTAGCAACTTGAAATTTTTAGTGAAGCTAAATTTGTCACTTCCATACTGTATAAACTTCTGAGATACGTAGCTTCTTTGACACACACATTTTCTGTGTTATATGTAAAACATAATAAAAAAACAAAATCAGCAAAAGTATTTGAATTTACCGGTATGAACGAATGAACCAGTATTTGAATTTAAGTCATTTTAATAGAATATCTGTGTGTGTGTGTGTGTGTGTGTGTGTGTGTGTGTGTGTGTGTGTGTGTGTGTTTATATACCTCCCCGTACGACTCCGTTAGTGCAGATGGCTGACATGGACAGACCGGTGAGTGTGGTGACCACCAAACTGAGTAAAATGATAATAATTCCCAAACCTGAAACACACACACACACACACATACACACACATACACACACAATAGAGTTACAGAACATTCTCTGGTTTATTCACAGCGCTTTAAATCACAAAGCAGCTTTACACAGTCAAAAGAGTTATTTAAGTTTGTATGAAATGTGAATGTATATGACAAAACAGTAAACACCTGGTCCTACCAGCGACCCCCACGCAGGGTACATTAGGGGGCATGAGGGGTGCACAGTGCACTACACCATCGAGCACAAGCCATCGCATGTCCATTACAGCATGTCTATCAGAATATGCTACTCTTAATATCTCCAATAAATATGTAATAATAAAACATCAAATCATGCTATACTCACTGTAAAACTACATGTAGTCCTATAGTATTTAACATTTTTAACTCCATATAGTTCCTTAGTATTTAACATTTTTCCACACATTAGCACAAATTGATAGATTCTGCTCTCAGTAGGAATTTTTGACAAGCACAGGAACCACAAGCACTCCGTCACTGTTAGAGTTCATCTGGAGGTGGCTCAGAACCACCTGACTCAGGGGAAGTAAGCTGTTTCCATCCTGGAACTGTTAATGCTCCAAACGGCACAGGTGTCTGGAAGCTCCGCCCCTTCAGCGACAGCAGAACTGCCTCAGGTCACCATTTCAAATTATTTATTTTTTAATTAAACTGAAAAGTTTCACTCAGGAATGGCTCGCTGTTCCATTTGGGTTTTCTGAACGTGTGAAGTTACTGCCGTGAGACCATCATTCACACCCCATAAAGCTGAAAAACACATTTCTGAGCTAATGGAGTCCGAGGAGCCGCGGCTTTCAGTTAGCGCGCACACTTTCACGCCGGGGGCCAAATACATAAACCTGTAGCCTCTCGCGCAATGACTTTAACATAATCCATTCTACATATTTAATAAGGCTGTGTCCTGAGTAGGACTATACACACACACACACACACACACACACACACACACAATGAAATATAATGCCTTACTCCAGCAGTGCTCTGTAAGGGTTAATGTTAATCTTAGCTAAAAGCAGAAAGGAAAACTAGTTAATGTTATACGGGACAAATGTTAAAATATTACTCACCATTTCCTCGGCTAAACATAAATATTTAACATTACAGTCATGAAAAAATATACAAAGTCAAAATATTCAATTAAATTTTATGTGTATTGAGATTATAATGATGAGATCGTCCCTGATGAACGAGCCGAGTGTGACGGTGCTGAGGGGAAAACTCCCTGAGATGGTGATATGAAGGAACCTGGAGAGGAACCGGACCGAACAGGGAACTATAACGTTATTATAATATAACGTTCAGAACTAAAACTAGACGTTTTCTCACTACAGACAAAATACAGTTTAGCAACATGTCATACGCGAGTCAGTTAAATCTTTAAATGAATTGTTTTGAGTTTAAACTTGAAGAAATGAGAACGTTTAGAAGTGAGAAACTTTAATATTACAGTTAGAAATATATTTTAAAGAGTTAAAGCGGATATTTGTTTTCAAAAGTGTGATAAAATAAATTCCCAATTATGTTAATAAAGCAGAAACAAGACAATAATAACAGGTTCCTCATTGATCAGAGGGTCACAGGGTTCATTATAAGGAATTTTCTTTACAGTGTGTGTGTGTGTGTGTGTGTGTGTGTGTGTGCGTGTGTGTGTGTGTGTGTGTGTGTGTGCGCATGTGTGTGTTCACCTGATCCTGCTTGCCCAAACACCCACGACAGACGAATGAAAAGCATCACACCCCAGATATTCAGCATACACCTCACCTGCACAACACACACACACACACACACACACACACACACACACACACACACAGTTACAAACGTGCACACAGTACACACAATACAAAGTGTGTGGGTTTTTTTTGTGTGTATAATGTTTGTGTATGTGTGTGTGTTTGTGCGTGTTTTTTGTTTGTGTGTGTTGTGATTGTGTTTGTGTTTGTTTGTGTGTGTGTGTGTGTGTGTGTGTGTGTGTGTGTGTGTTTGTGCGTGTTTTTTCTTTGTGTGTGATGTGATTGTGTTTGTGTTTGTTTGTGTGTGTTATTTCTATGTGTGTTGTGTGTGTTTTCTGTGTGTGTTGTGCGTGTGTTGTGTGTGTGTTGTGTGTGTGTGTGTGTGTGTGTGTGTGATATGTGTGTGTGTGTGATATGTGTGTGTTGTGTGCCTGTGTGCGAGTGCACGTGTGCTTGTGTGTGTGCGTGTGTGTGTGTGTGTTTTCTGTGTGTGTTGTGTGTTGGTTAATTTGCGTTTTGTGCGTGTGTTGTGTGTGTGTGTGTGTGTGTGTGTGTGTGTGTGTGTGTGTGTGTGTATGTTTGTGTGTGTGTGATTTGTGTGTGTTGTGTGCCTGTGTGCGAGTACACGTGTGCGTGTGTGTGTGTTTTCTATGTGCGTTGTGTGTGCCTGTGTGTGTGTGTTGTGTGGCTGTGTGTGTGTTGTGTGTGTGTGTGTGTGTTGTGTGTGTGTGTGTGTGTGTGTGATATGTGTGTATTGTGTGCCTGTGTGCGTGTGTGTGTTTGTGTGTTTTCTATGTGTGTGTTGTGTGTGTGTGTGTGATATGTGTGTGTTGTGTGCGTGTGTGTGTTTTCTATGTGTGTGTGTGTGTGTATGTGTGTGTGTGTGTGTGTGTGTGTGTATGTGTGTGTGTGTGTGTGTGTGTGTGTGTGTGTGTGTATGAGTGTTTGTGTGTGTGTGTGTGTGTGAAACACTCACTAGTACTCCTTTGATCCAGCCGAATTTAACCATTCCCCCTGCGCTGTCTGGAGGAGGCGGGGCTTCAGGATCATGACTTGGTAAAACATCACTACCTTCACTGTCATCCAGTGTGTCAGGGATATCCACATCGCCACTCTAACACACACACACACACACACACACACACACAACACACACAGAGGGCCTGTGGCAATGTTTTAAATAGACGCTATCGTTAATAACCAATGGAGAAACCAGAGGATAAAGAATAAACCAAAATAACCCAACCAGGTGTTCATTTGTAAATGATCTCATTTGACCCAACATGAACAACAACACAGAAACAACACAGCATTTTTTTGTGTACATTTACACCTTGTTCCAAATTATTACACAAATGATCTCTTTCTCTGATTTTCATAATTAGTAAATGCAAATGACAGTCAGTATAATTTTCTAGTCTTCAACTATTGGCGAAAGTTTCGCGTTTGTATCAGCGTTTAAATTACATCGCTTTATACAATAACAATATTAATAGCAACTAGCTTTTACATCTCCATACTATTCGGCTTCGCCTTTTTTCTGCAATTTTTGGAGAGCGCGCGAGTTTCCTCGTCTAAAAACAACAAACGGAATTCATCTCCAAACAACTAAAACTCCGACACAGAGGTACGTTATAATGTCTACCGTTCAGCTTGTTCAGTGTGTAGAGTGCAGGATGTTTAGACATTTTTCCTCCGTCATTAGTGATAACTTTATTTGTGATAGGTGTGTGTTAGTGAGCACTCTGACGGAGAAGATATCAGCATTAGAGGAGCGCATCCAGACTTTAGAGAGTGTTAGACAGTGTGAGAGCAGCGTTATTCCTGTAGCGGACAGTCTGGGTGCCACAGGCGGAGATAAACAGCCCCTGACTCCGGCATTAGAGCCCTCACAGCGGGGCGAGTGGGTGACGACTCGGCGGCATACTCGTTCAGCCAAAGCTAACGCTAAGGCTAGCCCACCGGAGCACACCTCCTCTGCGCGTCACGTGTCCAACAGGTTTGCTCTCCTCAGTGCTGCACCCGCTGAGAAACCTGAAAGAGCTCTGGTTATAGGAGACTCTATACTGAGACACGTGACATTAGCTAGACCTTTAGGGGCACCAGCGGCAGTGGTTAGGTGTATCCCGGGGGGCCAGAGCACCGGACATAGCAGGTAATCTTAGGGCTCTAGGACAGCACAGGTTCTCTAAGATAGTGGTACATGCTGGAGCTAATGATATACGCCTTCGTCAGTCAGAGATTAGTAAGAATAACTTTACAGAGGTGTTTAAATTAGCGAAGCCGATGTCCGATGAAGTAGTATGCTCTGGTCCCATCCCAATGAGACGTGGCGACATAGCTTACAGCAGGTTATGGTCGCTGAACCGCTGGATGTCCAGGTGGTGCTCCGAAAATAATGTGGGCTTTATAGACAATTGGAAGACCTTTGAGGGCAAAGCTGGCCTGTTAGGGCGGGATGGTGTCCATCCCACTCGGGAAGGTGCTGCTCTCATTTCCTGTAGTATAGCTCATAGTCTCAGTAGAGGTCTAGTTAATCGGTGACAATCCAGAGCCCAGGCCAGGGAGCAGACAGACAGGCTAAACCAACCGTCTGCTAGCTGCATATAGTCATCACTCAGGGTTCACCTTATTGAGACTGTGTTTGTTCCCCGATCTAAGCAAAAATGTAGAAAGACTCAGAAAGTCTGTTTCAATAATCTAATTAACATAAAGACCACAAACTCCGATCATACTGAATGCGCAGCCGGCACCTCTGATCTGAAGCTAGGATTGTTAAATATTAGATCTCTCGCATCAAAAGCAGTTATTGTTAATGAAATTATCACAGATCAGGCGTTTGATATACTCTGTTTAACTGAAACATGGGTTAAACAGGACGAGTATGTAGCTCTAAATGAATCTAGTCCTCCTGGATACAGCTACATACACCAGCCTCGGTTAACTGGTAGAGGAGGAGGCGTCGCAGTTATTCATAATGATAATCTGTCTATCGTACAAAAACACCGACACAAATTTAACTCATTTGAAATTCTCTATAGTAACATAAGTGTATTTAAGTATATTAAATCAGCTCAGTCGATTCCACTAATTATAATTTACAGACCTCCAGGGCCGTATTCTGAATTTCTTAGTGAATTTGCGGATTTCATCTCAGACCTGGTCGTTTCTGTAGAGAAAGTGTTAATTGCTGGAGATTTTAACATTCATTTTGAGAATCCAGAAGACCCTCTGAGAACAGCATTTATATCCATACTGGACTCCGTAGGCGTAAATCAGTGTGTAGTAGGACCCACTCATAAAGCAGGTCACACTTTAGATTTAGTAATATTCTTCGGATTAAGTATAAGAAATGTATTCACAATTCCACTGTCTGAAATTATCTCAGATCACTATCTTGTCTCCATTCAAGTGTGTCACAGTGATAATGTACGCACAGCACCGCGCTACCGTATTAAACGTACATTCACATCAACTACCACACAGAGTTTTATCAGTAATCTCACAGAGTTACCAACTTCGATTAGGCCACCGTCTGACCCCACAGAACTTGATCAGGCGACTGAATATTTAGAGTCGACACTTCGTTGTACCTTAGATAATGTAGCTCCAGCTAAAAGAAAAATTATTAGAGATAAGAAACTCGCTCCCTGGTATAACGACCACAGACGCACTTTAAAACAGACTGCTCGGAAATTAGAGCGTAAATGGCGTCAAACTTAATTGTTAGTATTTCAAATAGCATGGAAAGAGAGCATCCTGAACTATAGGAAAGCTCTTAGTGTAGCTAGATCAACGTATCTCTCCACTCTTATAGAAGAAAATAAAAATAATCCTAGATTTTTATTTAATACCGTAGCCAAATTAACCAGAAATAAGACCACTACAGAAATCTCCACAACAACATCATGCAATAGTGAGGACTTCATGAACTTTTTTAATAATAAAATTGTAAATATCAGGTATAAAATTGAGGCTTTGAAACCAAACAATGTAATTGATACTGATGTTAACCTAGCCATGTCAGATTCAAACCTAGAATACTTTACTCCTCTTGAAGAGAATGAACTACTTTCACTCATCTCTTCTGCAAATTCATCAACCTGTATATTAGATCCTATACCGACACATTTTCTTAAACAGATAGTACCAGTAATAACAGAACCGCTGTTGAGAATAATTAATTCCTCACTCAGCATTGGTTATGTTCCAAAATCTTTTAAAGTAGCAGTTATCAAACCAATAATTAAGAAACCTGACCTCGACCCCTGTCAGCTGTCCAATTACAGGCCAATATCACACCTCCCCTTTATCTCTAAGATTCTGGAAAAGATAGTAGCGGAGCAGCTATGCTCATATCTACATAGAAATGGCATACATGAACTGTATCAGTCAGGATTTAGGCCTCATCAAAGCACAGAAACAGCACTCGTTAAAGTAGTAAATGACCTCCTATTGGCCTCTGATCAGGGTTGTGTAACTATGCTTGTATTACTCGACCTCAGTGCAGCTTTTGACACTATTGATCATGCTATTCTTCTTCACAGATTAGAAAATGTAGTAGGAATTAAGGGTACAGCCCTCTCCTGGTTCAGATCCTATTTGACCGATCGTTATCAGTATGTAGACTTAAATGGTGATTATTCTGCATGTTCTCTAGTGGAGTTTGGCGTTCCGCAGGGTTCAGTTTTAGGCCCACTGCTTTTTTCCCTTTACATGCTTCCTCTGGGCAACATAATCCGTAAGCATGGTATTAGTTTTCATTGTTATGCTGACGACACACAGCTATACGTCTCAACAAAACCTGATGAGAAAAACCATCTTACTAAAGTTGAGCAATGTGTGCAGGACATAAGAAATTGGATGCTAATTAACTTCCTTCTGCTTAATCCGGATAAGACAGAAGTTCTAGTCATAGGACCGCATACAGCTAGAAGTAAAATCTTAGATCACACCGTAACTTTAGATGGCCTTTCTGTTCCGTCAAGTGCAACAGTAAAAGACCTCGGCGTGATTATAGATTCCAGCCTTTCATTTGAAGCTCATGTAGATAATATCACCAGGATAGCATTCTTTCACCTCAGAAATATTGCCAAAATAAGAAATATATTGTCGCTAACCGATGCAGAAAAACTAGTTCATGCTTTTATCACTTCTAGGTTGGACTATTGTAATGCCTTACGTCTGGTTGTTCAGTTAGGTGCATAAACAAGCTTCAGCTAGTCCAGAATGCAGCAGCGAGAGTCCTCACTAGAACCAGAAGATATGAGCACATCCCCCCTATCCTATCTTCACTGCATTGGCTCCCTGTGAAATTTCGAATTGATTTTAAAATACTACTCTTGACATATAAGGCATTAAATGGTCTCGCCCCACAGTATCTGAGCGAACTGCTAGTGACTTACGATCCGCCACGCCTACTTTGGTCAAAGGATGCAGGCTGCTTATCAGTACCGCGTATTTTTCTTACAAAGCCCCAAAATTATGGAATAGTCTTCCAAATAGTGTTCAGGACTCAGACACAGTCTCAGTGTTTAAGTCTAGGCTCAAAACCTATTTATTTAGCCAAGCATTTTTATAAATAGATTTGCCATAAGGTAAAGGAGCAGATCTGGGGGACTCATGGACGTAGAGTATTATGGTGAACTGGTATGTTTAGATGCTGTCTTCGTCACTCTCATTTGATCACTCAGGTTTGTTGATGGTGAGGTGATTGTTTGCTTTACATCTCAGTTCCCCCTCATGTTTGTGTTTCCTTCTGGCTCTCCCTTTTAGTTATGCTGTCATAGTTAGTCCTGCCGGAGTCCCTGCTTGCACTCTACAGTAAATATACATTCACATTAGACATTGTGACTGTGACCATACCTAATTGCAATCTCTTCTCCTCTTCTCTTCCTCCCCCTCTTTCTCTTTCCTCTCTCCCCCTCTCTCCCCCTTTCACTCTTTCTCTCTCTCTCTCTCTCTCTCTCTGTCGAGCTACACATGTGGTTCCTGAGCTGCCAGTGATCCAGACTCCCTCTGTCCTCCGGACCTGTCTGATCCATCCTGGTGCCCGGTTTCTGGTTGGAGGTCTCGTCGCATGGATGCCCCGTGTGTCTCTTTAGGATGCGCCTGGTGTCTGGGGATGATTCTATCTACTTAGAAGATGGTTCTGGCCTCGACTGGTGTGGTCAGCTGTTTCTCTGAGGACTTGACAATTCGATAGTTCAGGACTGGAACTTTCTACAAGTCTATCTGAGTCTCGAATAACTACTGGACTCCATTTTACATCAACTATTATAACATCAATTAACATCAACTATTATAGCTGAACCTAACACTTAACACTGTATAAATGCAGATCATTTCCTGCTATCTGTTTCACCCAGATGAGGATGGGTTCCCTGTCGAGTCTGGTTCCTCTCAAGGTTTCTTCCTATTACCATCTCAGGGAGTTTTTCCTTGCCACTGTCGCCCTCGGGCTTGCTCACCAGGGACTATCTGAACATTTTGATTCATACACATTCACATTCCATACAAACTTAAATAATTCTTTTGATTGTGTAAAGCTGTTTTGAGACAATGTCAATTGTTAAAAGCGCTATACAAATAAAACTGAATTGAATTGAATTGAATTGAACTATTCGGGTATAAATTGAATTTTATTGAACAAACGTCAAACAATATTTATTTTAAAAATAAAAAACTGAAAACGCACTGTTCCAAGTTATTATGCACAACAGAATTAAAACATTTTATAGGTTGTAAAGAACTGAAAATGGTCTTTTGTTGAATTTGCAGCTTTATGAGGTCATATTTACTGAAATCAAAAACTATTTCAATCATAAACATCCTAACAGGGCTACATGTTACATCTTAACATAGGACCCCTTCTTTCATATCACCTTCACAATTCTTACATCCATTGAACTTGTGAGTGCTTGGACAGTTTCTGCTTGAATTTCTTTGTAGGATGTCAGAATAGCCTCCCAGAGCTGCTGTTTTGATTTGAACTTCCTCCCACCTCATAGATCTTTTGAGGATTCTCCAAAGGTTCTCAATGGGGTTGAGGTCAGGGGAGGATGGTGGCCACACCATGAGTTTCTCATCTTTTATTCCCATAGCAGCCAATGACACAGAGGTATTCTTTGCAGCATGAGATGGTGCATTGTCGTGCATGAAGATGATTTTGCTACGGAAGCCACGGTTCTTCTTTTTGTACCATGGAAGAAAGTGGTCAGTCAATATACTTTGCCGAGGTGATTTTCACACCTTCAGGGACCCTACAGGGGTCTACCAGCTCTCTCCCCATGATTCTGGCCCAAAACATGACTCCACCACCTCCTTGTTGACGTCGCAGCCTTGTTGGGACATGGTGGCCATCCACCAACCATCCACTACTCCATCCATCTGGACCATCCAGGGTTGCACGACACTCATCAGTAAACAAGACTGTTTAAAAACTTGTCTTCATGTATGCCTGGACCCACTGCAACCGTTTCTGCTTGTGAGCATTGATTAGGGGCCGAATAGTACGTTTATGCACAGCTGCAAGCCTCTAAAGGATCCTACACCTTGAGGTTCGCGTGACTCCAGAGGCACCAGCAGCTTCAAATACCTGTTTGCTGCTTTGTAATGGCATTTCTGCAGCTGCTCTCTTAATCTGATGAATTTGTCTTGCAGAAACCTTCTTCATTCTGCCTTTATCTCCACGAACCTGTCTGTGCTCTGAATCAGACACAAATGTCTTCACAGTACGATGAGTTATTGTGAAATATCTAATGTTTTTATACCTTGTCCAAGGCATTGCACTATTTGATGCTTTTCGGCAGCAGAGATCCTTTTTCTTTCCCATATCGCTTGAAACCTGCGACTGTTTAATAATGTGGAACAACCTTCTTCAGTACTTCTCCTTTAATTGAGCTCATCTGGCAAACTAATTATCACACGTGTCTGAGATTCATTTCAGTGACCCAAAGAGTCCTGAGACACGACACCATCCATGAGTTTAATTTAAAAACTAAACATTTAATGTTTATGACACTTACATCCAATTTGCATAATAATTTGGAACGCGGTGTATAAATTCAATAGTTCTCTCTCTCTCTCTCTAACACACACACACACACACTATACACACCTTTACACACTGAAGTGAAGCGCAGTGTTTTATATTTAGGTTTAGTTAAAGAGCAGTAATGCCACAGAACACACACACACACTGAACCACTGCACTGATCCTCACTGGGTTCAGAATAACAACATGTTGTACATATTATATTAATCTCCTCTGGTTTCATTCACATCTTTATCTTCCTGTTCTTTATTGCAACTTGTCTACCAATAACACACACACACACACACACACACACACACACACACACACTCTGACAGCTGAAAACACCTGTTCAGATTAGATCAAAATATTATAAGACAAAAGATTATAAGATAAATAAAACAACAATCTGTAGTAAGATAAGTCTCAGTGAAGTGCTGTTCCACACACTATACCACACGCTATACACACACAGTTCCACACACTATACCACACGCTATACACACACAGTTCCACACACTTTACCACACGCTATACACACACAGTTCCACACACTATACCACACACTTTACCACACGCTATACACACACAGTTCCACACGCTATACCACATGCTATACCACACGCTATACCACAGACTTTACCATACATTTTACCACACAATTTACCACACACTATACCACACACTATACCACACATTTTACCACACACTATACCACACATTATATCACACATTTTACCACACGCTATACCACACACTTTACCACACACTTTACCACACGCTATACTACACACTATACCACACACTATACCACACATTTTACCACACACTATACCACACATTATATCACACATTTTACCACACACTATACCACACACTTTACCACACGCTATACTACACACTTTACCACACACTTTACCACACACTTTACCACACGCTATACTACACACTTTACCACATGCTATACCACACACTATATCACACACTTTACCACACACTATACCACACACTTTACCACACACTATACCACACATTTTACCACACACTTTACCACACACTTTACCACACACTATACCACACGCTACAATACACACTATACCACACCACACACTTTACCACACACTTTACCACACGCTATACCACACACTATACCACACACTTTACCACACACTATACCACACGCTATACCACACACTTTACCACACACTATACCACACGCTATACCACACACTTTACCACACACTATACCCTGCTGTACCATACACTTTACCACACACTATACCCTGCTGTACCACACACAGTATCACACACCTAACCACACATTTTACCACATGCTTTACTACACACTTTACCACACACTTTACCACACGCTATACCACACACTATACCACACATTTTACCACACACTATACCACACATTTTACAACACGCTTTACCACATACTATACCACACACTATACGACACACTTTACCACACACTATACGACACACTTTACCACACACTTTACCACACACTATACCACACACTATACCCTGCTGTACCACATACAGTATCACACACCTAACCACACATTTTACCACATGCTTTACCACACACTTTACCACACTATACTACACAATTTACCACATGCTATACCACACACTATACCACACACTATACCACACACTTTACCACACACTATACCACACACTATACGACACACTTTACCACACACTATACCACACACTATACCCTGCTGTACCACACAAAGTATCACACACCTAACCACACACTTTACCACACGCTTTACCACACACTTTACCACATGCTTTACCACACACTATACTACACAATTTACCACATGCTATACCACACACTATACCACACACTATACTACACAATTTACCACATGCTATACCACACACTATACCACACACTTTACCACACACTTTACCACACACTATACCACACACTATACCACATGCAGTTCTACACAGTGCTGAGTGATGATTCTGGTCTGTTACATTAGATCAGACAGACTCGCTCTGTTGATTCAGCTTTCTGTTGACTAGCAAAGGAAATTCAAATTTGATTTCTCATGTACACAACCATACACAGTGAAAAGGCCTCGTTAGCATTAATTAGTGTACGTGTGTGTGTGTGTGTGTGTGTGTGTGTGTGTGTGTGTGTGTGTGAGGGGACAGATCATTAGTCATGAGCCCAATGTGTATTGATTACAGATTAAACATCTCCATATATTGTTCCTGAACATTTCACACGTGTGTGCGTGTGTGTGTGTGTGTGTGTGTGCACATGAGTGTGTGTGTGTGCACATGAGTGTGTGTGTGTGTGTGTGTGTGTGTGTGTGCGTGCGTTTGTGTACGTGAGTGTGTGTATGTGTGTGCACACAATCACGTCACAATTTGATGAATATGCAAATTAGGAACACTCCAAACCGATCTATGCCCCGCCTCCTAACCTGGTAGACTTTGTGTTGAGGATAATTTGCTCATCTATTTGATGGAGCTGTAAAAGCTGTGTATTAGATTATCAGAGTGTGTTTAAGATTAACTCCAGCTTCAGTGTGTCCGGCTGTAAAACACACAGTAATGAGTTTTTCAGAGATATTCAGACAGGTGGAGTCGATCAGATAAAACTATGTTAAGGTCAAACACTCGTGTCCATGACGATATGTGTCTGACTGAAACACCTGAGCAGGCGAGGGTTAACCTCCTAAAGTCCTGCTCATGTCTGTTCTTCATTTCTGTTGATTATCACCTGATAGTTGTCAAACTTGATCAGCGTTCCTCATGTGATTCTCTTACAAGGACACACACACACATGGTGTAGAGAAACCGAGATGTCCTCGTGCGAGGGTCTCAGGAGGCTACTCGTCCTCGATCATGGAGCCCAGTGCCCCATGTACTGAGCTTTCACTGCCCCTGATAAAGCTGTGAAATGGAGAGACATGTAGAGAGTGTGTTATCACTGACCTTCTGGAAGACCTGGTGAAGCTCCTGCAGGGACGGTCTGATGGCTCGCTGTCCACTCACACTCCCCGCGTTGCGGTAAAAGTCGAGATGGGGCACTCGGTCCAGGGTGTTGTGTCCGAACGCGCTCACCACTGACGGCCTGATGGAGCGATGCTCCATGTTTCCGTAGCCGTTACCAGAAAACGAGGTCTCCTCGTACAGTGGAGGATCATCTTTGGACTTCTCGAACCCTAGATTCTCCATCTGTGAGCCTCTCAGCTGGACCAGTTTCAGAGAAATGTTCTAAAACTCTTCTGGACAGGTACTTCAGACGTACCAAAACTAATCACTTTGGAGCTCGAATGGTTCTTCTCACATCTATCACGCAGCTGTGTGAAGGCTCCTGGATGCAGCAGTTTGCTGATCTCTGCTCACTCTGAACGCTAACGTCCTGCACTAACAGCATGTTTATATAGGATCCATCTCACTCCCTCTCACACACTATTGGCTCAAACAGCGTTTTTTTACCCTCAAACCCAAAAAATGCTTGAGCAAGGGGCATGAACACATACCTGTTCTGTTGGAGAGGACATGGGGCGTGTGTTTAAACTTTAACCAAGTCATAAAAACCGACAGAAAGATAATAATGCAGTGAGTTGAGGACAGGATCATTGATTATTAGTGATACAGGTCTTGAGACAAAATGCACAATGTTTTATGATTCTGGGCCTTTTACAGTTCTATTAATGTTCTATTAGGATTATAAAAGCATCAGGGCTATGACCCATGTATGAACCTCCTGAGAAGAAAAGAGGCATTTAAGAGCAAGTTACACCTCTCGCATGTTCAATTTGATCTTTAGATTAAAAATGTCAGAAATCTGATGATTGTTATTAAAAATACATTTCAGTCTGAAGGTCGTTATCCTGAACCCGGTTGCCAGATTCTGTATAAATATTTAATGAGAGTGAGACATGGTGACGTAGGGCAGCCTGTGTGGCGTCAGGCTGAGGGACTGGAGGACTGGAGGGGACATTTTAGGTCTCACACCAGAAGCCTTTACCAGGAGGTTTAAACCTGACTGTGGACTGAGCTTTCAACAAGATCTCTAATGCACTTCTAAATCACCATAGAAACAGTCACATGACACAAAATTATAGCACAATCTGTGGACAAGAAGATGATGATCACCTGCTAAAAACTGGGAAAATAAAACTATTCAACTGGGCTGGAGGAGACGACCAAGATCTTCTATATGTCTGAGATCTTCTTCACCTCTCTGAGATATCGTGACTAAGATCTTCTAAATGTATCTGAACTTTACATAGTTTTCTTTTCTAGTAAATTTAGGATTGATTGTTTATGTCTGAAGACAATATTATGAAAGTGCGTGCATGTGTGTGTGTGTGTGTGTGTGTGTGAGTGAGTGTGTGAGTTAATGTGAAGCCGCTAATAATTAGAGCATGCTCTGGATGCCTGTCCACACACACACACACACACACACACACACTTCCTTATTGTCGGAAGGAATTCTGAGAACTGATGGCTGTCATTTATGTGACCTTGAGGAAGTTAACAGAAATCACATTTTACAATATTATAAATTATAATCTAATAAAACAATGCAAATCAGTTCAGTTACACACTCTATAACTCTCTTACAAACACACACAGACCAATAATAATAATAATAATAATAATAATAATTTAATTAATATAATGTTGATTTTATTCTTTCATTTTTTTATGTGATTTCATTTCATTATTTTAAGTCTATTATTGCTGCAGGAGCTGTTGTTGCCATGGTTACATCCATCCCATGACCTACAGGTGTAGTTTTTTACAGATCCAAAAGGGGGAGACACATTCACCTTTTTTTTGTCACATAAACACTTTATTCTGATTGGCTGAGAGCAGCGCTGTGTGTTCTGATTGGATGAGAGCAGCGCGGTGTGTTCTGATTGGCTGAGAGCAGCGCGGTGTGTTCTGATTGGCTGAGAGCAGCGCGGTGTGTTCTGATTGGCTGAGAGCAGCGCTGTGTGTTCTGATTGGATGAGAGCAGCGCGGTGTGTTCTGATTGGCTGAGAGCAGCGCGGTGTGTTCTGATTGGCTGAGAGCAGCGCTGTGTGTTCTGATTGGATGAGAGCAGCGCGGTGTGTTCTGATTGGCTGAGAGCAGCGCGGTGTGTTCTGATTGGCTGAGAGCAGCGCTGTGTGTTCTGATTGGCTGAGAGCAGCGCTGTGTGTTCTGATTGGCTGAGAGCAGCGCGGTGTGTTCTGATTGGCTGAGAGCTGTATCTCAGAAGAAGAAGATCTCAGAAGCGTGACGTTATAGCGCAGTAACCTGGTGCGGAATGTATAAAGTCATCTGGAGGATTTCAAATAAAGGGTTTCAGCCGCGTATCTTTTCCCTTTGCGTTTAACAACATTAATATCTATTAAGACTCGACGCACACACACACACACACACACACACACACAGATACGTGTGGACTTTCTGAACCGCTAGAGTTACACTGCATCATCACTTTTATTCTGTCACAGTCACAGTGTGTTTATCCTGCACTCTGTTTATAACTCTATAACGCTGGGGAAACACAGAGAATACAGTTATTATTGTGTGTGTGTGTGTGTGTGTGTGTGTGTGTGTGTGTGTGTGTGTGTGTGTGTGTAAAGTGCCCTCATCACAATCCAATGATCACATCATGACATCTAATCACAAACACAAAGTGATTTTATTCCACACAACAAATACAAACTCAGAGTATAACACACACACACACACACACACACACACAGATCTGTAAAAAGTGCTGTACATCACTGCATGAAGGCACAGAATCTGACAGTGACAGCACTAAAGCACACACAGTGATAAAGTGCAAAGAAAACATCTGGCTGAGTCCCAAACGCTTCATACGAGTCGCCTAAATAACCAAACGCAATAAACACACTCCGACACACACTGTGTATGAACACTTCAGCTTCAAATCACCAACAAGAACAAAGTGTGTGTGTTTTCTGGATTTCTTTTTTTTGTGTGTAATATGGAGTCACGAGCTCTCGCTTTAGGGACGGAGACGTTTCTGTCCATCTCGTCTACATGAAGGTTAGAGGATTAAACTTCTCATCACTGTCATGTAGAGAGACAGAAAGTCTCTCTGTCTCTCTCACACACACACACACACACACACACACACACACACACACACACACACACACACACATATAATATTATCTACACACAGCACTAATAAAATATGCTTTTGGTTTTGTGTGAACACACTACAGATACACACTTAAAGCTCTAGACAGTCTGAGCCGCGTCTCCGCGTCTCCGCACTTTGTTGTTTTTGGGGCCTAATGTAAACATGTCCAATGCAGACAGGACAGAAGTGCAGAGACGTTTTTTCCTTCCTGCAATAATCCGATGTAAATAAACCTGGTTTGCGGTCCGTGGTCAGAAAGCTGAGGTCTGATGTGCACATGTGAGGAAACGCCGTCCTCCGTCTGACACGTGACTGTATGATCACACAGACCCCATATTTAACTTTATACCCTGTTTATAGTGGCTTTAATGCACTCAAGCATCACGACTGCAATAATATCTGCTATTAGTGTTTATATCTGATCTCATCCACACGAGACGAAACCAGAGCAACAAGGAGGAGCTCCAGAAGGTCCGTTATTTCCCCAGGTTTGTGTTATAGCCAGGTGGAGACAGTTCATCATCACTCCAAGCGTGTTACGCCCCCTTGTGGCGCAGCATTTAGTTTGGTTAAGTGTATCTTTAATTGTAGTGTACATTTTAAATCCTCGGCTTGTTGGTAGCTGTCATGTGATAGGAGGGGGCTGGCTGGTGTGTGTGTGTGTGTGTGTGTGTGGTGGATGGTTGTTATTTCATTCTGCATCTGTTCTGTATTATATTCCTTTGTTCTGTATCTCTCACACTGCTACAGATTTAGACGTGTGTGTGTGTTTCAGATGAAAGTATAGAGATTTCAGGTATAAGTGAAAGGTGTTGTCAGATAGAGGTGTAGTCCAAAGCAGAGTGGTTAAATTAGCTAGGGTTTAAAGGTGTGTAGGTGTCAGATATGGGCGTGGCCTTTAGAAGTGTCCATGTCTGTAGGTAAGTCGTGGCTTTTAGTGAGATTCTCTTCTCAAATAGGGAAGTATCTGCTAACAGTCTTTAGTTAAAGCCGTGGCCTCTTTAACGGTGTGGTCCCTGCTAAGGCTTGGGTCTTATACCCCTATCTCACCTACGCGGTTTGACTCCGCATATGCGGTCCGCATGATTCCGTGAGGGCCGGCAAAATTTTTTTACATGTTTTATTTTTCGCGTGGAAAGATGGAAACGTACTCACAGCACCAAAAACTCACGGTGAATCACGATGAACGGTACTTACGGCCACTGCGCGAAACCGCGTAGGTGAGATAGGGGTATTAGGCAAGGGTGTGGCCTCAGTTATGCCTCTTTTCCACTGCATAGTACGGCACAGCACGGTTCAGTACAGCTCACTTCGGTTCGGCTCAGTTCGGCTCGGTTTGCGCTTCCACTGCAGTTTAGTAACGCTTTAGAGTGGGCGGGATTATTCACGTGTCGTTATAGTCGCTGCGTCTCTACTGCCGTGACGTCATCGTAAACGCGCCACAAACACACACACAACAATGGAGCATATCGACGGCATGGTGTTCTTCATTCTCGGCATGTGGATGTTTTTAACAGCGAGACGAAGGAGTTTGTTTCAAAAGAGGCTGATGGCAGCCAAAGAACATTTTCGGTTAATACAAAAAGGTGCGTGCGATCCTTCTCTAGCTGTTTCTAAATATAGCGGTTCTGTTGTGTCTCGTGTCGCAAGATCAGTGACGCAGTAATGACGATTTTCTCCGGCCAATCAGTGACCAGCAGAGTTTACACATCACGTTTTGGTAATGGTTCGGCGCGCTTGGAACCTCGGCTGAGGTGGTACTAAAAAAAGGACCAGGTACCAGGTACTGTCCCCAGTGGAAAAACCCCCAAAAGTGAGCTGAACTGAACCCGTGTCGTGCCGGACTATGCAGTGGAAAAGCGCCATTAGGGGCATGGTGTCAGGAAAGGGTGTGGTTTTAGGTTGGGATGTGGTTTCTGGTAGGGGTTAGGTGTTGGGTAAGGGGGTGTGTCAGGTGAGGGTAAGGCCTCAGATAAGGGTGTGGTGTCAGTTAAAGGCATGGTTGCAGTGTGAGGTACGTGCAGGATCTAAGATTTGCTTTAAATAATGGATGAAGCTGTAATAGACCACAGGTCCCCAGCCCTGGTTATGGAGGGGGTGTGTAAGTGCTGGGGAAACACTTTGATGTGCAGGATGGGGGAAGAGGACCCCTAAGTTCAGTGTCGGAAGTGCAATAGAGGACAATCTCATAAAGGCGTGTGGTCTCACACACAGGACGTGGCTTCAGGTAAAGGCATCACTTCAGAACGGGTATGTATTTACTTATAAGCATGGTGAAAGATAAGAGGTGGACTAGATGAGCATTCCTTTTTAAATAAAAATGTGACATCTGATACAGGGACATGTCCTCAGGTAAGGACATGTCCTCAGGTAAGGGCATACTCAAACGTCCCTTTCTCAAGCCCCTCCAGTCCGTCTCCCCAATGCGAGGAGGGCATGCTGCTGTACGGGTCCAGAAGGATCCGGAAACAACGGACAATCAGCAGGGCAAGAAAGACCAACAGCATCAAGACGAAGGCGAACACGGTCTTCTGTTCCAGAGTCAGAGTGTTTACCATCATCTCACTCCCGCTCACGAATGAGTGGTTATAATGCACACTACACATCATCACCGCATCCACAGTTCATCCTGAGAACGTCGAGGAGCTCAAAGGAGTTCCTGGAGAAAGAAGAGAGGAACCGCAAACAGTCAAAAGGAACATGATTATAACTGATTCTGTTTGAGTCCCGTTCGCAGCCTTTAACCAGTCACAGCTGTTAACCAGTTCCATGTGCCATGATCCAGTCCTAGTCCATGTTTTAGCCTCTCTTTTTTAGAGATGACATGACTGCAATATAACGGGAAAGGAAACGAACATTATGTCTCTCTCTCTCTCTCTCTCTCTCCATCTGGCAGCCACATGACTGTTGGGTTAAATAGGAAAAACACTAAATTCAGTGGTCAGTGATGACAAAACACCAATTCTAATAATATTTAATGATTTCTGAGACTGTATTAATAAGTGCTGCATTAATGTATAACAGTCACAGTCTTCGATAAAATACAAGAATATTATTATTTAAGATTGATATTTCTCCGTTGCTCCAGGCTTCCCTCAAGTCACAGCGTTTTCCTGTCTCACACCGACAGAAGTCAAAATGCTAATCAGCCATATTCAGTTAATCAGGATCACAGACATGGACCATGTCGCAGGAGCAGCAGGCGTTTATCTACAGATAACAAATTACATTCACAATCTGAGCTGCATCCTCTAATGAGAGAGAGAGAGAGAGAGAGAGAGAGAGAAACACAACATCGCTGCTGTACCTGTTGCACGGATGCTGAATAACATGCTGACATCGAGCATCTGTGGAGAAAACGAGGGATCGAGGAAAACAACATCACATGAGGAATGAATTGATATTTCCATCACAGCAGTGAGAGAGAGAGAGAGAGAGAGAGAGAGAGAGAGATGAGGAGAGATGTTTCAGGAGAAGCGAGTAAGGATGAGCAGCAGGTGGGAGAGAGAGAGAGAGAGAGAGAGAGAGAGAGAGAGAGAGATTTGATGTCGGATGTGTTGCAGTGCGGTATGTTTTAAATGTAAGTGTGTATTTGATGCGAGTGTGTGTTAGTTGTAAGTGTGTGTTAGATGCGAGTGTGTGTTAGTTGTAAGTGTGTGTTAGATGCGAGTGTGTGTTAGTTGTGAGTGTGTGCTAATTTCTATTTGTCACGTACATGACCATATACAGTTTGATAAGCAGTGAAAGACTTATACGACAGCCGGTGACATAAAAAAGAAAAGATGAACTAGAATAAGAAGGTAAGAAGAACCAACTTGCACTCGAAAAGAATGTAAAATATAAAATCTACTAATATACAATATGCAATTACTGTACAATAAAATAAAAAATAATCAAATAAAAATAAATCAAATGTAAAACTATAAACTGTATACATTATATGAAATGTGCAAAATAGATAAATATATGGTGTGTACTGTAGGTAGAGAATGACGGCAGCAGTGTGAGTGGCCATGGAGTGTGAGATGGGGTGATGTGTTTGTGACAGCAGCAGTGGTTTTGTCCATGTTTTAAAGGTCATGTGTGGTGTGGTTATTAATGTAATGTGCTCCAACACAGGTGTAAAAGAATGAAAGCGAGCCCGGTGTGGTGGTGTGGTTGGGATTCTGTATCGCCGGGGAGAAGAAGCTCCTCCTCAGTCTCTCTGTGTTGACCTTCAGGGAGCAGAAGCGCTTTCCTGACCGGCCCTGGTTGGGGTGGCTGAGGTCCTTCACAATCAGAGGTGAATAGAGGCGCCAAAACAAATACTCAAGTCAGAGTAGCTGTACTTCAAAAGAATATTACTTAAGTAGAAGTATAACGTGGACATCGAAAATATTACTCAAGTAACAAAGTATTCAGTGAAAAGATACTCAAGTACTGAGTGACTGTTTCAATTCAATTCAATTCAATTCAGTTTTATTTGTATAGCGCTTTTAACAATTGACATTGTCTCAAAACAGCTTTACACAATCAAAAGAATTATTTAAGTAGATGACTGTTTCATCATCATGTCTCATTTATTTATTTATTTGGGGAAATTATGTAAGCAGTCAGACAAAATGATGAAATAATGTACATTCTGACATTTACAAATAATAAAATAAATTATAATAAATGAATAAAATAAAATATCTTTATAAAATAGCAAATTAAGGAATAAGAAACACAAACGGCCTAATCTCACTTTTTTCACAACATAAAGCTTTTGAAATAAACACCTCCTGTGGGTAACGTGTGTGTGTGTGTGTGAACAGTATAAACTATGTCCAGTGTAAATTATACTGTATATTCAGTTTCCCTCCAAATGCCTCAGCAGATAGAAAATAACATTAGAACATTTACAAGAGTCTCACTTTATCATAAACGGTGTCCAGGAGAACAAATGTGAGAAATATTATTTTTTGAGCCTTTAGCTTATTTGCTAATTATATATGCTAATATTGCAACAGTAAATGCAACAGCTAAACTAACTGCGACATGTTTCCTCAGGTTAGAAGTTGAGTGTTTATATGTGTTTATAAGTGTGTGTGTGTGTGTGTGTGTAAGTGAAACATGCTCTGTATACATGTTCATCCTCCTCTGCTGTAGAATTGGAGATTTTTTCTCCCGGCTATGCAGCAAGTTTCTGAGTAGTCATGTGACTACATGTGATTATTGTTGCTACGTCTGGTTGGTGAAACACAGTCACGTGGTCGATCCACCGGCTGCATTTCTCTAGCAAAAGTAATGAATATCTAATGTGTAGAATAAACGATTAGAAAAGTAACGAGCCCAGTGGAGCTGAGTAAGAGCAGCGTTTCTTCATGAATCTACTCAAGTAAAAAGTCCTTCAGTTTGACTTTTTAATTGCCACCCCCCGGGGTGTACCCCGCCTTGTGCCCCGAGTGCCCGATCGGCTCCAGGCCTCCCGGTAACCTGAGTACTAGGGAGGCCAGACCACATAATGAGGATCCGATAATGAAGTCAAGACATATTATTACCTCACAGTAGTATGACTACACACACACACACACACTTATAAATGCAGCAGGACACTCAGCGGGACACGTGTAACCTGAAGCGTATTTAATTCATTTCTCCAGATAATGTAGTAACTTTAATAAACAGCTGGAATTCAGTCCGAGTCGTTTTTCTCTATTATTAAATGTGGAGGTGGATTTTTGCTCTTCACTTATTTTTCATTTAAAGGTTTAGAGATTGTAGTTATGGGCACAAAACTAGGCACAGTGCATTTTAACCAAAATAAACTAAACCGATTGCAGTGGCAGTAAAGCAGAATGTATTTATTTATAATAAATCTACTTGAAGTTAGTCGTTCATGGTCACGTGTCTCTCAACGTCATTATCAGTGAACGTCTAACGCGTTCCTCTCAGGAGGTATCGCGATATTTGAGCGCGAGAACTCGGTCGGGGGGGCGGAGTTTGAGCGTCGCAGAGTCGCACTATTGCGCAGCCTCAGTAGGAGCGAACAGGAGGCATTTTGAGCCGCGGCGCAGAGAGACAGATTCCCCACATCACTGACCCCATGGCTGAGAATAATCCCGAGCTCGAAGTCGAGGTGAAACTGGGAGACTCTCCGGACGCGTCTCCGATCGAGGAGGAGGAAGAAGAAGAGCCCGAGACACCTGAGGAAAACTCCAACGGCGTCAAAACGTAAATCTCAGTCAGATTAGCTTCCGTGCTAACACAAAGATGGAGCCTGAGGAGACGCGCGCATATAGCAGGCTCGCGCCTCAAATAATAAATACGTTTCACAGGTTCCATCAACATTTACACACTTTTTGGAGAATAAATAGCTAAATCCAGTCAGATAATGAGGTTAGCTAAAAGACTACAGTTAGGCCGATACGCAGTGTTAGCTAGTATAGCTTGTTATCTAGCTAACATTTTTTTCCCCCCACTCTCCGCCGGTATTCGGTAAATCCCGCCTCCTGCGCCATGATTGGCTGTTTTGAGAGACGATTGTTGCGACCTATTGGTTGAACTGGCCGTCGTTCCGTTGACCGCGGGTGCGAACTGGCCAATTGTCGCGTAGGGGCGGGTCTTACTGGAGCAACCGGAATTACGGCTGATAGTTTATCGGCTGATAGTTTGTGTATTATTTATAGTTATTTAGGTTTAATAATAAGATTGCACATTAGAACAGGTTGTACGTGTTTTTTTTTTTTTTCTTGTAACAATCTTTGTGACAGATTCTCAGTTTTTTTTTTGTCTGTAACTCATCTCATATTAATCACCTTTGTCTACCTTTACCCCATTGTCAATTTATATATAAGATAATAACTAGGTTTATTTTTTATGTCTTTTTGTGTATTCAGTGTGTTTGTGTGTTTTACAAATTCTGAACATTACCTGTACTCATATCCTCTTTTCCATGTCCTAGTATTATTTATTTCGCAATGAAAGTAAAGTTGTACCTGCCTACCTTTTTATCATGTGTTTATAATGCAGCTCTGATATACACGGTGCTCGTATAAATGCGCTTGTCTTTGTGCAGCGATGGAGAGGAGAGCCAGAAGGACAAACCAGAGGGCAAGGATAAATCGTCCCGCGACCGGAAGTCCAGCCGTTATCACCCGTATAAGGAGAGACACGGCGGGTCGGGGGACAAGAAGTCGTCTCAGCGCAACCGCGTCTTCATTAGCAACATTCCTTATGACATGAAGTGGCAGGCAATTAAAGATCTAATGAGAGAGAAAGGTAACACACACCATGGTTAGAATCTCACACACACACATTTCTCACATATGCCCCCCAAACACACACACTCACACATGCATGTGTGGACAGGCTTCTCTGTTCCTTTGTGGAGGAGTGCCACTCTGTTTTTGGGTTGAATTTTTTTATCCAGATGAATTTGGCTGTGTGTGTGTGTTTAGTCCAGATATATGTTTAATTTGATGAATCTGATCTTTACTTGGTTTAATGAGAAGGTAAAAGGTGGATGGTTACTTTAACAGTACTGATTTCTGTAAGTTGGTGTGTGTGTGTGTGTGTGTGTGTGTGTGTGTGTGTGTGTGGAGTCCTTTACAGTGGCAGGAGATTTGGTCTCAGATGGTTGATCTGATCTGATGTGATTATAACGTGGGTTTCTCTAGCTGTAGTGTGAAGAGTCCCAGCGCTGTGGTGCTGTTGTGTTTTTAAATGCATTATGTGTGTGTATGTGTATTTGTGTGTGTGTGTGTGTGTGTGTGTGTGTGTTTCTTGGTATTTCCCCTCTTGTATGTCTCATGTAGTTGGTGAGGTTACATACGTGGAGCTGTTTAAGGATGCTGAAGGAAAGTCAAGGGTAAGTGCTGTGGAGGCTGTGCACTCGGCTTCTTCTCTCATGTGTAGCACCGTGACTGGAACACACACAGCTTCTTTATTCGCTTGGATAAACGTCTGATCTACTACCGATGAGGACGTATAGACTTGGACGTGGTTTTGTTTTGAGCTCCTCATTATCATCTCAACATGGCTGTAGTTTATAATCGGTGGCTTCCTGTTTGGCCTGAGAGACAAACCTGATGATTGGACCGGGTGTTTGTTTTATTGGGAGTCACGTGACTGAATGTGAGACATTAAGAGGAAATTCTGATCGATCTATTTTTTTTCTGTAACTCTTTAGCAGACGTGCACTGTTATTGTTATAAGGTGCTTTGTTGTTCAGCTGTGGTGTCCATCTCTGTGTTTAAACTACATTTCATTTGAATCTACTTGATAGTTTCCTCTGTATTTCTATAGTTGATTTTGTACTAACGTTGCCTGTGTGTTTTTTCCTCTCTGACCTGACCCGTGTATGTGTGTGGGGATCTCCTGTGATGCTGACAGGGCTGTGGGTAAGTACCACGTCTCCTAAATGATCCTGTACGTCGACGTGGAAACGCACAGACGGGGTGTACTTATTTATGAGTCTTTGCTTATAGGGTGGTTGAGTTCAAAGACGAGGAGTTTGTGAAGAAAGCGATCGAGGTGATGAACAAACATGACCTCAGTGGACGACCCCTGAACATTAAAGAGGTGTGTAACACACACACACAACCCGCATGGGTCAGGACCAATCAGATTGTAGCGTTGAGTCGTCACACTTGTTGGGCTGCTCCCGGCAGGGGGTCGCCACAGCGGAATACCCAGTCTGCACTGCAGAGTGTAAACTCTGAGCCTCGGGTCAGTGTGTGGGTTAGGTCCATTCTGATTCTACACGGTGTGTGTGTGTGTGTGTGTGTGTGTAGGACCCAGATGGAGAGCATGCACGGCGTGTGTTACAGCGAGGTGGTGGTGGTGGAGGGGGTTACCCCGGGGGCAGGGGGCACGACAGCTGGTCAGGACAGGCCAACCTGCCCCCCTCCATCTCTAACAACCCCAACATCCCCCATGACATAATCAGCGCCCTGCAGCAAGGCCGGCTCGGCTCCACCGTGTTCGTCGCTAACGTGAGGGCACGCGCGCTCACACACACACACACGTTCTCTGTGATTTATACCTGATTGATTTTCTGTTTATAAGCCTGTGTTTGCCTTATTGGAGGCCCCTCTGACTGTGTGTGTGTGTAGTTGGACTTTAAGGTGGGCTGGAAGAAGCTGAAGGAGGTGTTCAGTATGGCCGGAGTGGTGAAGAGAGCAGATGTGAAGGAGGATAAAGACGGGAAGAGCAGAGGGATGGGAACAGTCACCTTCGAACAGTCACTGGAGGCCGTACAGGCCATCTGTATCCTTCACACACACGCACGCACGCGCGCGCGCACACACATGCACGCACACACTGTGGGATTAAATTGCACTAAACGGGATACCATGAAAGGAAAAGCACCTTAGTTATACTGTGTGTGTGAGTGACATCACTTCCTGTTCTCCTTAACTGAACACAGCCATGTTTAACGGTCAGATGCTGTTCGACAGACAGATGCATGTTAAAATGGTGAGTTTTCAACTAACTGATTAACGCTTTAGTCTTCTAGGCGGTGTCCTGATGTGTGTGTGTGTGTGTGTGTCCGTCCTCTCTTTGTTTCAGGATGATAAGTCTTTGCCCCCTGATGATTTTCACTCGGGTGATAAAGCCTCTCAGTTGCCACGTAAGTGTGTTTGTGTGATTTATCCTTCCTGTGGTGATGCAGTTTCCCACAGGATACTAATAGTGTGTCTGTGTGTGTGTTACAGGGGGACTGGGGGGTATTGGGATGGGTCTGGGTCCTGGTGGACAGCCCATCAACACTAACCGTCTGAGTGGAGGAGGAGGAGGAGGAGGCGGCGGAATGAGCTCTATGGGTCCTGGAGGTAAGCGCACACACACACACACTTACATTTAGGCATTTGGTAGACGCACTTATTTTTTTATCTTGTTATATATCTGAGCAGTTGAGGGTTCAGGGCTCAACAGGGACACTTTGGTGGAGACGATCTGTAGTCCACATACACACACACACACACACACACACACACACAAAGAGATGGAGGAGTCACACAATGTTAAAGCTGATGGTGTACGTAGATTACACACATCTACACACATCTACCCACATGAGCATAAAACTGCTGTGTGTGTGTGTGTGTGTGTGTGTGTGTGTGTGTGTCTCAGGGATGGATGGAGGAGGGTTTGGAGGAATGAACAGAATGGGAGGTGAGACACAATCTATTAGTGTACAATTTTATATTAAATCCACCCTCACACCAACCCTTTAAAACTCTATTATGTGTGTGTGCACGCGCAGCAGGAATGGGTGGCGGATTTGGAGGGATGGATGGAGTTGGAATGGGAGGATTTGGAGGGAGAGACATGACACCCATGAGCAGAATGGGAGGTAAGTCTCTCTCACACACACACACACACACACACACACACACACACACACCACCTCTGTTTGTTTTATTGTTTCTGTACCTCAGCTGCTTTGTTCATATATATACACATATATATTAGGGATGTGCACGAGTACTCGATTACTCGAATCCATCAGCGACGATCGAGCAGGAAACTGCCGATCGATTGGCTCTAAAAATGCATTTTTTAAAAATTAAACTACTTTCATTCTTTCTGATTGGTTATGCTGGTATTTGGGCGGGAGTCTGATATTTGATTGGTTACGGCTGTGAGAAGTTGCAGTCTAGAGACAAGACCGGAGCACAGAGCGAAAATGGCTTCTAAAGCCCGCGGGTTTAACCAAGGGGTTAGGACAAGAGTGTCCCGGCAAAGACGCAGATTTTCGAGAAGGAAGGACTCTGAGGGACATACCGGGTTCTCCGGCACGTTTCCGGATCCCGGGATTCACTCTGTTCCGGCAGCGCTTTAGCAGCGAGATCACACTGAGCGAGCAGGAGACCGCCCGAGAGCCGCGTGCGAAAAAAGAGCGGTGGCACAGAGTCGTCCCTCGGCACCGCGTCCCTGTTCCGGAAGCTCCGCAGCGCCAACAAGGGGGATCCCTTCAGTTGCCGTTGTTTTTAAGTAACGGGAGAAGTGCATCCACTACTTTATGATTGGCACGTAGTTCAAAATCACATTCATTCATATTTATGTATCTAGGCTATGTGATTAATTTTATATACAATGCGTCGTGTAGAAAAAGCACTTTAGCTTTACCTTGTGCTGTTATTTCTTATAAATGTTTACTGGCTGTGACGCAAACGCCCCGCCCCTTGCTTAAACTCCACCCCCAATTAATCGAGTACTCGTTCTCAAACCTGTGGATTACTCAATTAAATATAAACAAAAATTCCCATCCCAAATTTTTATATATATATATATATATATATATATATATATATATATATATATATATATATATATATACACACACAGTGGTGTGAAAAACTATTTGCCCCCCTCCTGATTTCTTATTCTTTTGCATGTTTGTCACACAAAATGTTTCTGATCATCAAACACATTTAACTATTAGTCAAAGATAACACAAGTAAACACAAAATGCAGTTTTTAAATGAGGGGTTTTATTATTTAGGGAGAAATAAAAACCAAACCTACATGGCCCTGTGTGAAAAAGTAATTGTCCCCTGAACCTAATAACTGGTTGGGCCACCCTTAGCAGCAATAACTGCAATCAAGCGTTTGCGATAACTTGCAACGAGTCTTTTACAGCGCTCTGGAGGAATTTTGGCCCACTCATCTTTGCAGAATTGTTGTAATTCAGCTTTATTTGAGGGTTTTCTAGCATGAACCGCCTTTTTAAGGTCATGCCACAACATCTCAACAGGATTCAGGTCAGGACTTTGACTAGGCCACTCCAAAGTCTTCATTTTGTTTTTCTTCAGCCATTCAGAGGTGGATTTGCTGGTGTGTTTTGGGTCATTGTCCTGCTGCAGCAGCCAAGATCGCTTCAGCTTGAGTTGACGAACAGATGGCCGGACATTCTCCTTCAGGATTTTTTGGTAGACAGTAGAATTCATGGTTCCATCTATCACAGCAAGCCTTCCAGGTCCTGAAGCAGCAAAACAACCCCAGACCATCACACTACCACCACCATATTTTACTGTTGGTATGATGTTCTTTTTCTGAAATGCTGTGTTACTTTTACGCCAGATGTAACGGGACACGCACCTTCCAAAAAGTTCAACTTTTGTCTCGTCGGTCCACAAGGTATTTTCCCAAAAGTCTTGGCAATCGTTGAGATGTTTTTTAGCAAAATTGAGACGAGCCTTAATGTTCTTTTTGCTTAAAAGTGGTTTGCGCCTTGGAAATCTGCCATGCAGGCCGTTTTTGCCCAGTCTCTTTCTTATGGTGGAGTCGTGAACACTGACCTTAATTGAGGCAAGTGAGGCCTGCAGTTCTTTAGATGTTGTCCTGGGGTCTTTTGTGGCCTCTCGGATGAGTCGTCTCTGCGCTCTTGGGGTAATTTTGGTCGGCCGGCCACTCCTGGGAAGGTTCACCACTGTTCCATGTTTTTGCCATTTGTGGATAATGGCTCTCACTGTGGTTCACTGGAGTCCCAAAGCTTTAGAAATGGCTTTATAACCTTTACCAGACTGATAGATCTCAATTACTTTTGTTCTCATTTGTTCCTGAATTTCTTTGGATCTTGGCATGATGTCTAGCTTTTGAGGTGCTTTTGGTCTACTTCTCTGTGTCAGGTAGCTCCTATTTAAGTGATTTCTTGATTGAAACAGGTGTGGCAGTAATCAGGCCTGGGGGTGACTACAGAAATTGAACTCAGGTGTGATAAACCACAGTTAAGTTATTTTTTAACAAGGGGGGCAATCACTTTTTCACACAGGGCCATGTAGATTTGGAGTTTTTTTTTCTCCCTTAATAACATAAACCTTCATTTAAAAACTGCATTTTGTGTTCAATTATGTTATCTTTGACTAATAGTTAACGGTTTTTGATGAGCAGAAACATTTAAGTGTGACAAACATGCAAAAGAATAAGAAATCAAGAAGGGGGCAAATAGTTTTTCACACCACTGTATATATAAAAAATGTGTGTGTGTTAGATATGTACAGGTCTGGTCTGGGGATGATGGATCGTGATTTTGGGCGCAGTGACATGGGCATGAACAGATCATTTGGGGATACATTTGGTGGACTAGGTAAGTGTCTATATACACACACACACACACACACATTATACAGTGGAAGATTGGATTTTGAGCATAATTGGTTCTGGAAGTGTGCTCGTATATCAGTGAATTTCCCCCTTAAGAGACGATGGAACCTCAGACGATTCGTTCCACAACCCCAAAATCATATAAAAATAATTAATACAAAATATAATGTAAAAATTAAAATAATTAACCTGCACTTTATTTTTAAGTAAAAATAAATCCAGACAGATAAATGTTTCCATTAGTGTGTGTGTGTGTGTGTGTGTGAAGTAGAGGTCTGCGTGGGATTGTTGTTTTTATTCTATGCTCCCGCCCGCTCCTGCGAGGTTTTATCCCGCCCGCTCCCACTATATATCACTTTGTTCACCCGCTGGCCGCTTAGAATAACTTTCTTCCCGATCCGAACGCTCCTGTCTGTAAATGTGTGTTTCCAGAATCTCACATTTAAACCGAAAAAGAAAAAAAACTGTAGGTTGTACAACAATATTTCATTTTTATTCTTCTTGTCAAGAATTTTTAATAGGAAAATGTGTTGCAGGGGAAAAATGTAGAAACAATGTACAAAATTGTAGCATATCTATTATTTTTATTAAAAATATAAATATGATGTTTTTTGTCAACACAGTAGCTTAGGAAAGGTGTAGCTGAAAACAAAAATAACGTCTGCCAGATATGTTGTTCAGAAAGTACGTCGGGAACGGTATGTTATTAGACCGCCCGCTCCCGTCCAAATTACACCAGTTTCCGACCGCTACTGCGTTTTGTTTGTAAATTTAGTCGAGAGCCGCGGGAATGCAGACCTCTAGTGTGAAGCTAAAATAAGACGGAGAGGAGAATGACCCCCCCCCCCCCCTCTAGTCTTGCACAGTAGATCAGAGGTGGGCAATTATTTTTCTCCAGGGGTCAAATGAAATATTATAGAGGGCCGAGCGGCCAAAAGTTTGAAATCTACTCTGGTTATTAATTTTATTTTGTCATTGTTTACGGAAGCTGGTAAGAGTGTGTGTTATTGTTAGATAATGAGAGTGACGTTGTTTTACAAAAAAATTTATTTATTCAGTGAAATTATGCAAAACACTGGCAACATTTGTAACTCTTTTTCAGTCACATTAACACCACAACGCTTTCTGTTTTTAACTTTAACTTTCTATTAAGATACCACGATGTCTTTGTATGCCGATAATAATGTAACATTACTCACAACATTTCTGTCCAACTGCCAAACAGTGCAGAAAAAAAATCAAAGCAAACATGATTCAGTGTGTTTATTTCTTGTCCAGTGAGATAAATCTGGCCTCTGTTGAGCTTTAACAAGAGCATCAAAGTCAGGCTGAGTGTTTTAGGTGGAGAACAAAATGTAGAAATTTTCGGGCCGCGGGCCGTAAAATGCCCGAGTCTGAGTTAGATGATACACGGTGATATTCGGTACTCATTTATAAACACACTCGTGGCTCCTCTTGTGGAAAATAAATATATAAATAAATATAGTATCTGTGTTATGATGATCATCTCTCTCTCTCACACACACGCACACACGCGCACACACACAGGTGGAGGTATGGGAGGATATGGAGGAGGAATGGGGAGCTCTGGCATGGGCCCGATGGGGACAGGATTAGGTATATATACACACACACACACACACACACACACACACACACACCACTGAGTGATGTACATCTCCGGTCATGCACACGGCTCAGGGTTACAGAGTCTACAGGTGTGTGTATTCAAGTCAGAGCTGGTTCTTTACTCTGTCTGTGTGTGTGTGTGTGTGTGTGTGTAGGAGGAATGGGTAACATGGGAATGGACAGGATGAGTGGATTTGACAGGATGGGCGGGAATATGGAAATGAGCCGTAGCTTTAGCCAATTCGGAGGCAGCCCTGGTCACATGGGCGGAGACAGAGGGGCGGGGTCAAAAGGAGGATGCCAGATTTTCGTGAGAAATGTGAGTATCTGTGTGTTCATGTTATTGTGTCATTTTAAGTGTTCTACAGGTGTGTGTGTGTGTGTTGATGAAGCTCTTTTCCTCCCACGCAGCTGTCCTATGACCTCACGTGGCAGAAGCTGAAGGAGAAGTTCAGTAATTGTGGTACGTGTGTGTGTGTGAGAGAGTCTGCTCAGTATGATGTCATGTTTGGCTTTAACATCTCTGCTTTTACATTAATGTAGAAAATTTAGAGCAGAGAACCGAGTGTGTGTGTATGTGTGTGTTGCAGGTCAGGTGATGTATGCGGAGATAAAGATGGAGAACGGGAAGTCTAAGGGCTGCGGCACGGTGCGCTTCGACTCCCCGGAGAGCGCTGAGCAGGCCTGCAGAATGATGAACGGAACCAAAATAAACGGCCGAGAGGTGGACGTGCGCATCGACCGTAACGCCTGAACACACACACACACACACACACCTCGCAACATCCCACTGTCCACATTCATTCCCTTTAAGAGCTTTTGTTTTGTTTTAGAAACACTTTTCTGAACATTTGGACTCTCTCTCTCACACGCGCACACACACACACACACACACGCACGCACTACAGATAACATCAAACCCAGTTTGTTAGAATGTGTATAATGTTTGTTTATACATCATGACTACTTTTTATTTGATTTTTTTTTGTAAACTTAATTTGTTTCTCTGCGGTTTGTTTGAACGATGACCTGAAATAAACTTTTTAATTTTTACCTCAGACTCTTTGGTGAAGATCCCCGACTGAAAGACTTATCTTGTGTGTCTGAGGAGGGAGGGGGTGCTGCGTGTGTTGTTTTTAATGGTGTGTCTGTGTGTGTGTGTGTGTGATCACTGTGAGGTTCCTCATAGACCCCATGAGAATGATGTTCTTCCCAGAATCAGTCCTGCAGCTGCTCCATCACACATTACAGTCCAGTGATCAGCTTCAGTCTGATACGATGGACTTCACATTAAAGCCCTGAATAAATTAAATTTTATTTGTATAGCGCTTTTAACAATTGTCATTGTCTCAAAACAGCTTTACACAATCAAAAGAATTATTTAAGTTTCTATGGAATGTGTATGAATCAAAATGTTCAGATATTCCCTGGTTAGCAAGCCCGAGGGCGACAGTGGCAAGGAAAAACTCCCTGAGATGGTAATAGGAAGAAACCTTGAGAGGAACCAGACTCAACAGGGAACCCATCCTCATCTGGGTGAAACAGATAGCAGGAAATGATCTGCATTTATACAGTGTGTTAGGTGGCAGCAGTTCAGCTATAATAGTTGATGTTAATTGATGTTAAAATGGAGTCCAGTAGTTATTGGAGACTCAGATAGACTTGTAGAAAGTTCCAGTCCTGAACTATCGAATTGTCAAGTCCTCAGAGAAACAGCTGACAACACCAGTCGAGGCCAGAACCATCTTCTAAGTAGATAGAATCATCCCCAGACACCAGGCGCATCCTAAAGAGACACACGGGGCATCCATGCGACGAGACCTCCAACCAGAAACCGGGCACCAGGATGGATCAGACAGGTCCGGAGGGCAGAGGGAGTCTGGATCACTGGCAGCTCAGGAACGACAGGTGTAGCTCGACAGAGAGAGAAAGGGGGAGAGAGGAAAGAGAAGAGGAGGAGAGATGGCAGTTAGGTATGGTCACAGTCACACAATGTATAATGTGAATGTATATTTACTGTAGAGTGCAAGCAGGGACTCTGGCAGGACTAACTATGACATCATAACTAAAAGGGAGAGCCAGAAGGAAACACAAACATGAGGGGGAACTGAGATGTAAAGCAAACAATCACCTCACCGTCAACAAATCTGAGTGATCAAATGAGACTGAGGAAGACAGCATCTAAACATACCAGTTCACCGTAATACTCTACGTCCATGAGTCCCCCAGATCTGCTCCTTTACCTTATGGCTAATCTATTTATAAAATGCTTGGCTAAATAAATAGGTTTTGAGCCTAGACTTAAACACTGAGACTGTGTCTGAGTCCCGAACACTATTTGGAAGACTATTCCATAATTTTGGGGCTTTGTAAGAAAAAGCTCCGCCCCCAGCTGTAGTTTTCATAATGCGCGGTACTGACAAGCAGCCTGCATCCTTTGATCGAAGTAGGCGTGGCGGATCGTAAGACACTAGCAGTTCGCTCAGATACTGCGGCGCGAGACCATTTAATGCTTCATGTCAAAAGTAGTATTTTAAAATCAATGCAAAATTTTACGGGGAGCCAATGTAGTGAAGATAGGATATGGGTGATGTGCTCATATCTTCTGGTTCCATTGAGGACTCCGCTGCTGCATTCTGGACTAGCTGAAGCTTGTTTATGCACCTAACTGAACAACCAGACAGTAAGGCATTACAATAGTCCAACCTAGAGGTGATAAAAGCATGAACTAGGTTTTCTGCATCGTTTAGCGACAATATATTTCTTATCTTGGCGATATTTCTGTGGTGAAAGAATGCTATCCTGGTGATATTATCTACATGAGCTTCAAATGAAAGGCTGGAATCTATAATCACACCGAGGTCTTTTACTGTTGCACTTGACGGAACAGAAAGGCCATCTAAAGTTACGGTGTGATCTAAGATTTTACTTCTAGCTGCATGCGGTCCTATGACTAAAACTTCTCTTATTAGAATTAAGCAGTAGGAAGTTAATTAGCATCCAATTTCTTATGTGCTGCACACATTGCTCAACTTTAGTGAGCTGGATTTTCTCATTGGATTTTGATGAGACATATAACTGTGTCATCAGCATAACAATGAAAACTAATACCATGTTTACGGATTATGTTGCCCAGGAGAAGCATGTATGGGGAAAAAAGCAGTGGGCCTAAAACTGAACCCTGCGGGACGCCAAACTCCACTAGAGAACATGCAGAATAATCACCATTTAAGTCTACATACTGATAACGATCGGTCAAATAGGATCTGAGCAGGAGAGGGCTGTACCCTTAATTCCTACTACATTTTCTAATCTGTGAAGAAGAATAGCATGATCAATGGTGTCAAAAGCTGCACTGAGGTCGAGTAATACAAGCATAGTTACACAACCCTGATCAGAGGCCAATAGGAGGTCATTTACTACTTTAACGAGTGCTGTTTCTATGCTGTGATGAGGCCTAAATCCTGACTGATACAGTTCATGTATGCCATTTCTGTGTAGATATGAGCATAGCTGCTCCGCTACTATCTTTTCCAGAATCTTAGAGATAAAGGGGAGGTTTGATATTGGCCTGTAATTGGACAACTGACAGGGGTCGAGGTCAGGTTTCTTAATTATTAGTTTGATAACTGCTACTTTAAAAGATTTTGGAACATAACCAATGCTGAGTGAGGAATTAATTATTCTCAACAGCGGTTCTGTTATTACTGGTACTATCTGTTTAAGAAAATGTGTCGGTATAGGATCTAATATACAGGTTGATGAATTTGCAGAAGAGATGAGTGAAATTAGTTCATTCTCTTTAAGAGGAGTAAAGTATTCTGGGTTTGAATCTAACATGGCTAGGTTAACATCTGTATCAATTACATTGTTTGGTTTCAAAGCCTCAATTTTATGCCTGATATTTACAATTTTATTATTAAAAAAGTTCATGAAGTCCTCACTATTGCATGATGTTGTTGTGGAGATTTCTGTAGTGGTCTTATTTCTGGTTAATTTGGCTACGGTATTAAATAAAAATCTAGGATTATTTTTATTTTCTTCTATAAGAGTGGAGAGATACGTTGATCTAGCTACACTAAGAGCTTTCCTATAGTTCAGGATGCTCTCTTTCCATGCTATTTGAAATACTAACAATTTAGTTTGACGCCATTTACGCTCTAATTTCCGAGCAGTCTGTTTTAAAGTGCGCGTGTGATCGTTATACCAGGGAGCGAGTTTCTTATCTCTGATAATTTTTCTTTTAGCTGGAGCTACATTATCTAAGGTACAACGAAGTGTCGACTCTAAATATTCAGTCGCCTGATCAAGTTCTGTGGGGTCAGACGGTGGCCTAATCGAAGTTGGTAACTCTGGGAGATTACTGATAAAACTCTGTGTGGTAGTTGATGTGAATGTACGTTTAATACGGTAGCGCGGTGCTGTGCGTACATTATCACTGTGACACACTTGAATGGAGACAAGATAGTGATCTGAGATAATTTCAGACAGTGGAATTGTGAATACATTTCTTATAATTAATCCGAAGAATATTACTAAATCTAAAGTGTGACCTGCTTTATGAGTGGGTCCTACTACACACTGATTTACGCCTACGGAGTCCAGTATGGATATAAATGCTGTTCTCAGAGGGTCTTCTGGATTCTCAAAATGAATGTTAAAATCTCCAGCAATTAACACTTTGTCTACAGAAACGACCAGGTCTGAGATGAAATCTGCAAATTCACTAAGAAATTCAGAATACGACCCTGGAGGTCTGTAAATTATAATTAGTGGAATCGACTGAGCTGATTTAATATACTTAAATACACTTATGTTACTATAGAGAATTTCAAATGAGTTAAATTTGTGTCGGTGTTTTTGTACGATAGACAGGTTATCATTATGAATAACTGCGACGCCTCCTCCTCTACCAGTTAACCGAGGCTGGTGTATGTAGCTGTATCCAGGAGGACTAGCTTCATTTAGAGCTACATACTCGTCCTGTTTAACCCATGTTTCAGTTAAACAGAGTATATCAAACGCCTGATCTGTGATAATTTCATTAACAATAACCGCTTTTGATGCGAGAGATCTAATATTTAACAATCCTAGCTTCAGATCAGAGGTGCCGGCTGCGCATTCAGTATGATCGGAGTTTGTGGTCTTTATGTTAATTAGATTATTGAAACAGACTTTCTGGGTCTTTCTACATTTTTGCTTAGATCGGGGAACAGACACAGTCTCAATAAGGTGAACCCTGAGTGACGACTCTATGCAGCTAGCAGACGGTTGGTTTAGCCTGTCTGTCTGCTCCCTGGCCTGGGCTCTGGATTGTCACCGATTAACTAGACCTCTACTGAGACTATGAGCTATACTACAGGAAATGAGAGCAGCACCTTCCCGAGTGGGATGGACACCGTCCCGCCCTAACAGGCCAGCTTTGCCCTCAAAGGTCTTCCAATTGTCTATAAAGCCCACATTATTTTCGGAGCACCACCTGGACATCCAGCGGTTCAGCGACCATAACCTGCTGTAAGCTATGTCGCCACGTCTCATTGGGATGGGACCAGAGCATACTACTTCATCGGACATCGCCTTCGCTAATTTAAACACCTCTGTAAAGTTATTCTTACTAACCTCTGACTGACGAAGGCGTATATCGTTAGCTCCAGCATGTACCACTATCTTAGAGAACCTGTGCTGTCCTAGAGCCCTAAGATTACCTGCTATGTCCGGTGCTCTGGCCCCCCGGGATACACCTAACCACTGCCGCTGGTGCCCCTAAAGGTCTAGCACCGTGTCCACACGGTGATTTTAAAAATGGAGATTTTCCCTCTTGTCCACACGCAAACACAGTTTTGTTAGTCCAAGATTAAGATTTTCCAAAACTCTGGTTGTGTGTGTGTGTGCACCCTGAGATTTCGGCTTGTAGTGACGTCAGCTTGTGCCGATGATGTCCTCGTCTGCCAGTCTCCTTGATTTGACGTCAGCTTTGTTGATGAGGATATTTTGTGTAATAGTGGACTTATGAACTAGATGCTTGTAAACCAGTGACTGTTAATGTTGCTTACTGTACTTTTAACATACTTGTACACAGAGACACACACACACACACACACACACACACACAGGAGCCTACAAAGCTCACTGCTGCTCCCTACAGAACTCGGAACCTGCAGACGGCAACGGTTTTCGACGATACCCGTCAGACTTCTACAAAGTGCAACCGGTGATGACGTTTTGTCTAGGCTTCTGATTGGCTCCCTGATGATTAGGGCGGCTCCTAACGGCGTTTTGTGTTTTCATGTGGACATAGATATATTTAAGAAATGTGGTCAGAATAATTTTTTTGAAAAGTAGAATAAATTTATATTTTTTAAAAAATCCGTGTCTACATGTGGACATGACAGGACATAAAGTTCCAGAAGAGGATGATTTATAATCGGACTCTACCGTGGTCACTCGGGTGAAGCTGGGTTTCTTTAGAGTCTGGTTCCTCTCGAGGTTTCTTTCTCACCTCAGGTAATACACTAAAAACAACCTCGCCCGGGTCACCTCACACAGAACAGAACAGGAACCAACCGCTCACATGTGTAGTGGAATCAGTCAAGTCCAATCGGCTTTTATCGTCACTTCAACCATATACACTTCAGGAACGAGGTGATACACACAACATACATTAACAACACTTACCAGCTTAAGACAAACCAAATTGCAACCCTACGTTAACTAAAGTATTCTGTAGGTATAAGTACTATAAAAGACAACAAAAACACAATGTGTAAACAAACAGCTACACAACTTTACACAATGCGATGAACTGTGATAGTGAGTTGAGGTACTGAAAGAAAATGACATGATGGGTTGAAAAAAAAAAACACTACTCATAAAAGTAGCAGCAGAGACAGGAACGAGTACTTGTGCAAATAGAAGCTAGTGTGTGTGTTTGAGTCCAGTCCCATTTTATTGAGTCGAATGTTTATCTGACGGTGTGTGTGTATCAGTCCGGTACTTTCTTGGTGAGGAGATGGAGATGCAGCTGCTCAGGATGCTCTCGATAGTCCCTCTGTAGAAGGTGGTGAGGATCGGTGGTGGAAGCTGGACCTTCCTCAGCCTTCTCAGGAAGAAGAGACGCTGTCGGACTTTTTTGTGCAGAGAGCTGGTATTCAGATCAGCACAAAGAACACAGGTGGTGGTAGAGTTCTTCTGTTCCTTCCTTGCGAATGTGATCTTTGCAATTGGTCCAAAGCGATGGTTTGGTCTGAAATCGCTCCCATCAGGATCACTGCCTATGGATCCAGACTTCTGGACCACACTGTATTCATTAATATCCAAGACAGATACAAAATGGTGGAGCTTTTGTTTATTTCGTGTTGTAGACATTACATGGCATGTGGACATCGGAGCAATCAGTGTCCCTGCGTACCACCACCAAACACTTTTGCAACTCAGAACCTCCGTAAACAAAATACGGGATGAGCTGCAGGCTTCTTTTCTCGCTCTTGCCATCTTGGAGGAGTATACGTCATTAGTGACCAGCTACATCAACATGTGCACCGATGACGTCACTGTCTTCAAGAACATCATTTCACGACCCGACCAGAAACCGTGGATTACTGCGGAGGTGCGTGCACTTCTGAAGACCCAAGACTCCTGGACTTTCTGCCCAACCGGAAGGCCTCAGACAGTGTGGAACGGGAACAGCACCTCCAGCACCACCACACTGAGTAGTGGAGCCACCCAGGTCTGTGTGTTCGGTCCTCTGCTGTTCACACTGCTGACTCATGACTGTGACACACCTCTCCAATCACATCGTGGTGGTGTACAGAGGGAGAGTGAAGAGGCTAACGGAATGTTGTAAAGCCAACAACCTGTCGGAACGTGTTGGCTCCTGGAGGACACGGAGCAACAGCTCTCTGCTGAACGACAACGGCTCCTCTGTGGAGATCAACAACAAATTCCTTTGTACCCGCACTTGATGATAATTTCACATGTTTGGTAATTACTGATGAGAACTGTCCGACTTTGACCCTTGTCCAATTGTAAGTTAAATACGGTGCTTTTATATGATTATCGTCTTTAATGACAAAGCTGTAACTATGGCAAGAGACGCCCGAGCTCTGCTCCGTCCTTTAATAACCTCAGATCTGTAAAACTGCAGTCCGACTGAAGAACAACACAACTGTAAAGCTGTAACATTATAAATCATTGATGGGGAACTACAGGTTCGGAGAGTGGCGAGGGAGAGGAAGTGATGTCATCACTTATCTCACTCGTACCTTATAGGGACATCAATACTTTACTTGTAGGTGTGTGTGTGTGTGAATTCAGAGCAGGAACTTGATTAGGAATTAACATGACATGATGGAGCCAGGAGAGATTAAACCTGTGTCTCTGGGATCCTAACCCAACATCATGGCCGGGCCCAGAGAAGTGGAGTGTAACACTAATGTTCAAGTTAAACGTAAGAGTGAAGGCCGGATCTGAGTGAGAGACCCATGTGCTGGTGAGAGCGTAACTGTTTCAGAAGCTGGTGATGTTCTGGCATTTTCACACACAACAGTCTGGAGTTTACTGTGTGGATCCGGCACTGAGCCGTCAGTATCAGATCCTTCAAGTCCTGTAAGGAGCCTCCGTGGATCAGACGTGTTTCTCTATCATGTCCCACAGACACTCGATCGGGTTTGGAGGTGGAGTCGACCTCAAACCGTTCCTGAACAGTGTGTGTGTGTGTGTGTGTGTGTGTCAGGGCGCATTATGTTGCTGTGGAGTAACACACACATGACCGGCAGGACTCGAGGTTTTCCAGCAGAACATCCGCCTGATCATCATATAGACTGTACTGCATAAACATGTATGTGTACACTGTACATACTGTATATCCTGTTCATGTTATATTCTTAACAAGTCTTTACCAATGCTCACTCTAGGTACATCTCATTTATAATACCTACTGCACCTCCTCTATATGGGTGGAGTTTCTTTATTATTCTGGAGAATGCTGTCAGGGGTGTAACCCTAATAAAGTAGGAGTGTGAGGGGGTGGAGTTACGTGTCTCTAAGAATGGGATTATAAAATATGCAAATGAGTGAATAGAAAAACAGTTAAAAGATCAGGTGTAAACTGGTGTGTTTCTGATTAGTTTTACGATTTTATTGTATAATTGTTTTATATTTATTTTGTGACGCTTGTTTTGAGATAATAAATATATTATAAATGTATAACTGTATAAATGTTTTAGTTTTGCTGATTCACGACTGCAGCCCAATGCGTATTGTTCCTATCTTTGCTCATGGATCTCTCTATCTCTCTTCTGAGCTCCTCACCTGTCGTCATCTGAGGGGTCGTCAGTCTTCACCACCATCACCTCCAGCTGATCCTCAGGAACAAACTCATCTGCTTTATTGTGATTTGCATTTGTTATAAACACTATAGAAATAAAACTGAGATATTTAAGCAGAGTGAAATATTTTGTAACTTTTAATTTCCTTGTTTTTTCAATCTGTAACCCCCCATAAAAAGAAACATATCCCACAGCGTAACACGGTGTGTTTTTACATTCAATTAATTATAAACTAAATAAACAGCAGAAAGTGTTCAAGATAAAAACCTTTCCAGGGATGAGTGAGTGTGTGTCTGTGTATCAGCTGATCTGAGATCAGTAGTAATGCATTAAATACGTGCTCTGTGTGTGTGTGAGAGAGAGTATTGTGTCAGGTTCTGATCTCGGGTCAGTTAGTCGCCGCAGGCGCGGATCGGACTGTTGCCGATGATACCGAGCTCGTACAGGATGGACAGTGTGGCGAAGATCAGGTAGATGACCAGGCAGGCAGCGCCGAGCTTCTTGTCCAGCTTCCAGCTGTTGAGGTGAGTGACGATGAAGAGGATGAGGATGGAGACGAGGAGCGTGGAGGTAGTGAAGACCAGACCCGTGCTGTTCACCATCACTGGAGACGACGGCTCCACAAACGCCGTCTTTATGAACCACGGCAGCCCCAGACACAGCATGTCAAACACGTTGGAGCCCACGATGTTGGACATGGCCATGTCTCCTTTACCTGGGACACACGTGAGGAACCGAGGAGCCGAACATCAAATAACGCATTCTACTCACATCACGATAACTATAAAACCCGTCAGTCTCAGTGGAGGAGGTGTGGCCTCTGTACCTGTCAGTCTCAGTGAACAAGGCGTCGCCTCTGTATCTGTCAGGCTCAGTGGAGGGGGTGTGGCCTCTGTACCTGTCAGTCTCAGTGAACAAGGCGTCGCCTCTGTATCTGTCAGGCTCAGTGGAGGGGGTGTGACCTCTGTACCTGTCAGTCTCAGTGGAGGGGGTGTGGCCTCTGTACCTGTCAGTCTCAGTGAACAAGGCGTCGCCTCTGTATCTGTTAGGCTCAGTGGAGGGGGTGTGGCCTATGTACCTGTCAGTCTCAGTGAAGGAGGCGTCGCCTCTGTACCTGTCAGTCTCAGTGGAGGGGGTGTGGCCTCTGTACCTGTCAGGCTCAGTGAACAAGGCGTTGCCTCTGTATCTGTCAGGCTCAGTGGAGGGGGTGTGGCCTCTGTACCAGTCAGGCTCAGTGAACAAGGCGTCGCCTCTGTATCTGTCAGTCTCAGTGAACAAGGCGTCGCCTCTGTACCTGTCAGTCTCAGTGAAGGAGGCGTCGCCTCTGTATCTGTCAGGCTCAGTGGAGGAGTGTGGCCTCTGTACCTGTCAGTCTCAGTGAAGGAGGCGTCGCCTCTGTACCTGTCAGTCTCAGTGGAGGGGTGTGGCCTCTGTACCTGTCAGTCTCAGTGAAGGAGGCGTCGCCTCTGTACCTGTCAGTCTCAGTGAAGGAGGCGTCGCCTCTGTACCTGTCAGTCTCAGTGAAGGAGGCGTCGCCTCTGTACCTGTCAGTCTCAGTGAACAAGGCGTCGCCTCTGTATCTGTCAGGCTCAGTGGAGGGGTGTGGCCTATGTACCTGTCAGTCTCAGTGGAGGGGGCGTGGCCTGTCACTCATTAAGACTGCTACATTTGATAACTGAGGTAGAAACAGACTTTACCGTCTCGAGCCACCATCACGCTGGCGATCGTATCTGGGATGCTGGTTCCTGCTGCTAACAGTGTAAGCCCCATCACCGTGTCAGGAATCTCCAGTGTCTCCCCTACACACACACACACACACACACACAGTGAATATGTGAGTCTCAGGTAACCTGCATGTTTGCTGCTGAAATATAGAGCTACTGTTAACGTCTGAGTTAAAGATGGCGGACGCTGATGTAGAATGACTTCAGTGAATCAGTGTTTAATGGTGCGATGAAACCAAATTCATTCATTAGTTCACACAGACTCGTGATGATATGCAGCCTGGGGGAAACTGACATTCTCCTGATACACACACACACACGCGCGTGCACAAAAAAAATCTACCATTTTTAAAAATAATAATCCTATTATTGTCCCATGAGGCCGTGAGAATCACATGATCCCAGACTGTAATCCCACAATCCCTCTGGTTCCTCGGCTGGAATCTCCGGAATGGAGGAGTAGAGCATGTGATGCTCTGTGTGTGTGTGTGTGTGTGTGTGTGTGTGTGTGTGTGTTCAGGAATGTAGATTCTTTAAAGCAGTGATCTGTTGGTCCTAAAACACTGAAGGTTAACGATGCTGGAGTTTGCCTTTGTTCTGCGTTTCTAATAAACTGGCCACTCTGAGTGTGAATTCTTCTGTGACACTGAAAATGTGTGCGAGCTCGTGCCTGTAAAGCCATCAGCTGTAGAGTTCTGGTTCCCTGGAGAACCTCCTGTCCTGCACATTATACTGCGAGCTCTCCAGGTGTTAACAGAAATAAGGCTTTGCACTACTGACCGACGATGGTGACCATCCAGACCAGGACGTAGGTGAAGGTGGCGATCCACACGGCGGCCATGAAGAACGTCAGCATGTAGAAGCTCCTCCAGAATCGTCTCCTGCAGTCTGGAACCGTGACGTAGAGCAGCACCATCACTGGCACCGACAGCACCCAGAATATACGCTTCACGTCACTGTCGGGCATCTGGAACACACTGCGGGGCTCTGACACACACACACACACACACACACACACACAGATAGGTATATGGAGAAAATACAGGCATACAGTGGCATCTCCAGTATCCTGTTCCTCTGTTCATTTCTTCACTCGTACATTCATCCACTTTTATTAGTTTTATCTTCCACTCTTTTGATTTCTTTCCTACTGTTTTAACATTCTCTCTCTCTCTCTCTCTCTATCTCTCCTTTTATCCTCTCATCATTTTAATGGTAACATCCTGTGTGTTTAATCTCCACATCCCTCTTTCTTTCTTTCCAGTCATTAAGCTACTGAGACAGGTGCAGTTACCTCGGCCTGTAGGGGCACCAGCGAGACTGCTCAGGTGTTTCTTGGGAGGGTGTAAATAGTTTTGTTTGTTGGGTAAAGGGCAGGTGTGAGGGATTCGGGGTGTAGGGCTTTCTGGTGCACGGGTGTGTTTAGAATGCTGGCGTATCTGATTCCCGTCTGTCTTTAGGCCACTCCCCCCTCAAGTGTCAGCTTCCAGACCTGAACCACAGGGGGCAGCGTAACACATTCTGAGGACCAACTACTGCTCAGGTGAGGCCACAGAATCCCATGATTCTCTACTGTGACTATGATTGCTTTTGGATTGTGTGTGTGTGTGTGTGTGTGTGTACGTACCGCGGGGCGTGTCTGAGAGCCCGTGCAGACTGAGGGACAGGTGCGAGTACGACGAGTCCTCATGGAAGATGCCGCTGTCTGTACGTGAGTGTCGCGCGACTGGCAGACCGCTGACATCGTTTTCATCATCACGGTCGTGGCTCCACCCACTGAGGGGCCGTCTCTCCGAGAGCTCCTCCCCGCTCTTCACCAAACACACGCAACACGGACTGAAACGCCGCAACACATACTCGCTGATCCTCACGTCAAAACACAGCACCACGATGTACACTCCGTACACCAGTAACAGACACGCTGCATCGTACCTGTATCTCACACACACACACACACACACACACACACACACAGTACAAGGCTGAGGGTTTAGTGACTTGATGCAGAGACTCTCAGCTTAAATTTAAGGAGCTTTACATCCAGGTCAGGTGACCTGCAGCTCACTGTGCAGAGACGGTTAGTCAAAAGGGGAGGAGCCACATGCCAGTAATGTAATCACACACACACACACACACACACACACACTCACCAGTACACCTTGTTGTCAGAGATCATGGCGATCACCGCGGCCACACTGACGGCGTAGGCGACACAGTCTCTGAACAACGGCCAACAACTCAGACGACTGACCTGAAGAGGGTCAGACTCACGGTTACTCTGTGTGTGTGTGTGTGTGTGTGTGTGTGTGTGTGTGTGTGTGTGTGTGTGTGAGTATTTTACCCACCACTGAGCTTAAGAGGCCGCATGCAGCACAGATTCCCAGCAGGTTATAAACAGCAGAGCCCACTATAGTGCTCACACCGATATCTCCCTTTGTCACAAACACACCTGTACACACACACACACACACACACACACACACACAGTGACAGAAGATACTGAGGGGTTTTAGTCCTTTAAAAGGAGTAAAGTAATTAAGAGTTGAATGTATACATGTACTCTGTGTCTCTGCTTGTTTACTCTATTAATAAACAAATAAACAAATAACAAAATCATCGCTACGTTAGTCAGTGTTGTAGCGCCGCTGTGGAATCAGCATTAAACACAGTTTATTACACAAGATTAAAATAAATCTGACGTCAGAACTCCACACTGAGCTTTACTCAGATGTTAATGCAGTTACCCAGAAATGCAGTGACGAGCTCGGGGGCGGAGCTTCCAGCAGCCATGAAGGTGGCACCAGCGACATCCTGAGAGAGACCGAGACCTGAAACCATAATCGTTATTATTATTATAAACAAATGACCATAACCACAACTCCTGCTGCAAACCCCTCCCCTAGCCCCGCCCAGGTCATGCCCCCTTCACCACTGTCTCCTGTAACTGCACTCAGTATCTGATCTCGTCTGATTGTTACGCAGATGAGGTTTAAATCTAAGTTTGATCCTCATGAATAAATGAATCCACAATTACTGATCTGTGACTTTCTACATGACCTGAAGGTCTGCTGTGCAATTCTGTGTCTGTGGCCACTCACGTCTTACACCACCATCGTGATGTCATCTCACATCACCGCCAGGAGTTTTACATGTCAGCTTCATGCCTCAAGCTGGAGAACTATTCCTCAAAACTACATTAAACATACAAGAAAGTCTGGAGCTTTGGAAGCAAAATGCAGCTACAAGAGCTTCAGCTGTCTGTGAAGGCTTTCCACTGGGTTTAGGAGTGCGTTTATGGGATGTTTTGACCGTTTTGACTGATCTTCCAGAGGCGCATTTGTGAGGTCAGACACTGATGTTGGACGAGAAGGTGTGGCTTGCGCGTTACTCTGCTGAAACAGTTCCTTTCACTGGACCTAATGGGCCGAGCCCAACTCTTGGAGAACCACCCCACATCATAATCCCCCCTCCCCCGCAACTTTACATTTGGCACAATGAAGTCAAGTACCGTTCTCCTGGGAACCACCAAACCCAGACTCGTCCATTGGATTTCCAGACAGAGAAGCGTGATTCGTCACTCCAGAGGACACGTCTCCACATCGAAATCTGCGTGGAAACCCAGTCCATGAAGTTCTCTACACACTGTTGATCAGCTAATCTGAAGCCCACATGGGGTTTTGAGGTCTGCAGCTATTGACTCTGCAGACCATTGGTGACCTCTGTGCACTGTGTGTCTCAGCATCGTCTGACTCCGTGGCTGAGTTGCTGTCGTTCCCAATCACTTCCACTTTGTTATAACACCACTAACAGCCGACAGGGGAATATTTCATATTTAGAGGAAATTTCACGACTGGACTTATTGCACTGTGGTGTCCTATGACGGTATCATGCTGGAATTCACTGAGCTCCTGAGAGGGACACGTTCTTTCACACGTGTGTGTAGAAGCAGTCTCCATGCCTCGGGGCTTGATTTTATACACCTGTAACCATGGAAGTGATTGGAACACCTAAATTCAATTATTTGGATAGGGGAGTGAATACTTTTGGCAATATAGTGTATAATCCACCTGTAGCACTGTGTTGGTTATCACGGGTCTCTCTGTAGGTGTAGCGTACTCTAGAGTTACTATGTGTAAGTAATTGTTACCCATGGCCTAACCGTACCACATGATAGGTTTTTCTCTGCCTGTAGGTGGCAGCACTGGAACAGCAGCACTGTAGAAGTACCCTAACCCTGAGCCTCAGCATGTCGATGCTGCGCCGTAACTGAGGACGTCACATGCGATTTTACACCGACAGCCATTAGAGCTAAAGTCCTGAGAGTGGAAACTGGGCTTCACAAACATACGTACACCATCCTGTAACTGAAGCTCCGCCTCTAATCTTAAACCCCATCCTTAAGCCAAAGCTCCACCCTTGAACTTAAGCCCTACCCCTTTGATTTTGACTCCACCCTTTAACTTCAGCTCAGCCCTTGACACAGTGACTTGGGTCAGTCAGTAACTCTCGCTCTGGACTTTATGAGTCCTACTGTGTGTGTGTGTGTGTGTGTGTGTGTGTGTGTGTGTGTGTGTGTGTGTGTGTGTGATTTAACCTAGTTGGAGTGTGAATGTGGATTTATTTGGATTATTTGTGGCTGCCAGAGTCTCAGACCCAGAACTAAATCCTGAATAAAACAGTTTTATTGGCTGCTATAATAATAATAATAATAATAATAATAATAATAATATTAACAATGATAAGAACAACAATAATAATAATAATAAGAAGAAGAAAGGTACGGTCGCTGATGACTTCGAGTGATGGTAGGAAATACTCGTCACACACCACGGAGATGGCGAGCAGCATGTAGAATATGATGATGAAGTAAATGACGACGCCTCCGTCTCGGCGCTCCTGCTCTGTAAAGAACCCCGGGGGGAATTCGGAGGACTGCGGAGGGACACACTCGCTCTCATTCTCTGAGACATCAGGACAGACAGAGGTACTGACTGTTAATGTCCCCATCACACACTCATTGAGTTCTGCTTTTAATCAGATCTAACATGCGTTCACACACACTCGTCACTCAGGAGCATGATGACTGCAGACACGTTATAAACATTTGACAGTAAATTAGGAACAGCGCTGTGGCTAGCGGTCAGACCGATAAAGCTTTGTTTGTTATCCGTGAGGAATGTCTTCAGCTCAGACACCAGACAGGTCAGGATCACGTCCCAGTCCGAGCTACGCTAACCTGCATCAGCGCTAACTCTGAGGACTTAACACACATCACAGTAATGTGTATTTACACAGTGTTACTCTTCAGCTCACACCGCTACAAAATAAAACACTTCCGTCTTCATATTGTTTACCTAAACAAACATGTTTACAAATAAATTCAATTCAATTTTATTTGTATAGCGCTTTTAACAAAAGCAGCTTTACACAATCAAAAGACTTAAAATCTCTGTTTTATCAATAATCACAACATTAACAACAAGACCTTTATTACTTTATTATAAATAATTTATTGTTGCCATAATAATAATAATGATATTAATAATAATACACATTAAAACTAAATCTCTTTAAACAACATTAACTGATTAAAAGTTTCACATGGAGGGATGAAGAGGGGGCAAATAATTACAAGCACCATAAAAAGTACAGATGCTTTTATAAGTTGAAAGTTTAATTGTAATTAAAAAAAAATGAAAATGAATCTTTATATTTTTATTTAAAAATCCATTCTTTATATGATTTCATATTTCAAACGGCGCCATTTCGACTCGACTCTGGTGTGTTTTACAGAACCGTGTGTTAGAGAATCTGCGTTTCTGCATCCAGAATAAATAAAAGAATAAAACTCCATACAGTATTTATGTAATAAAGCTGTTTCCTGAATGAACCAGTCAGATATTCCTCACACACACACACAGACTCACCCAGTGCCCGTCTCGCCCTGTGATGCTGCTCTGGAGTGTGTGTGGCGGTGTAGAAGACGAGCTGCACGGCGGTGTAGACCAGCAGCACTAATGCCAGCACGCTCAGCACCGTCTCTCTCCTCCTCCTCTTCCTCACACTCACACACTCCTCACTCATCCTCTTCCTCCTCACTCACCTATCACCTCAAACTCCTACTAGTGAGTTACTGAGGAACAACGGCACGGCCAGTGAGGATGAGGATGAGGATGATGAGGATGATGAGGATGACTGCTGCAACATCAGGAGACTCCTTACAGCTGCACTCACACCTTTTAAACACAGCAGGCAGCGCTCTGATTGGTCCTCTGTGCCGCCAATGAGAAGAGAGTGGAGGTGGAGCCTGTGGAGTCTGAGCTGTTCTGCTTAGGTTAAACCTTAAAGTGACATGAGAGACTCGTGTTAGTGACCTGAACACTAGACAGTTAGAACTTAAGCTCCACCCACTCCAACACCACCATTTACAGCTTTGTAAAATAATATCATCTGTGTTTATAAACTGAATCTCAATCATTTATAAAGGAATCTTTTTCACACCATTGAATAATATGTATAAAAGTAAATGGATTATAATCCGAGAAGCTCCACACAACATTAATTAACATCATAATTTAATAAAAATAACTCGCCAGCTAAGAGACTAATTAGCTGACCAGCTAAAACAAGACAGATTGACATTTTTTAATTAACATAAAACTATCTGTACAAAATAGACAATATAAAGTGCAAATGTACAAACGAGTGCCAGACAGAGTGACAACACAACAATATGACGGACTCGGTGGTGAACCGGTTTGTTTAGATTCCGACTTCCTCACTCTCCATTTACAGATTTAATGTAGTGTTAAAGCTACACAAGACCAGAGTCAGCGTTAGAGTGTGTAGGAAGCGGTGGTGCGGTCGAGTGTAAGGTCAGGTGCCAAACTGGGACCAGTCACCACCTACTGAGGAACATGTGATGAGTTCCTGATGGAAAGGAGGTGTACAGGAGGTGTTGTGATGAACCAGCGATCTCCGGATGATGGGGCGAGCACTTTACCACTGCGCCACTCGGAGGCCATATCGTGCATACTTAAAGGGAGGTTATTGCGCTACACCCTAGCCAAGATAGACGAAGGTGAAATATGCTTGCAAAGCTCGCGAAACGTCTCCATGGGTTTAAAAAACGGAGGAGGAGGAAAAAACAGCATATTTACAGCCTGTGCATATGCTTCATTCACCAAATACTGATTTCTTAATGTTATTTAGCCCAAATAAGCATAAACACAAGGCGGTGTGTGTGTGTGTGTGTGGGGGGGGTGAGCGGGGGGGTTAATAACATTACGTCATTAAACCGCGAAGAAGTCGCTGTTTTAATGAGGTACAGAACACAACGACTCTGTTTACACGACAATCACATTAGCACATATCTGATTTATATCTGATTTATATCTGATTTATTTCCTCATATGAAGGAGGCCTGAAACCGATCTCGAAATATCGGAACGCATGTGTTTTTTTCCTGTTTACATGGATATACAACATATCCGATATGTGTCACATATGAGCAAAAAATCGGAATTGGGTCTCATTTACCTGACAGTGTAAACGTAGCCTAATGTGGCTGTGATCCAGACCAGACTGTTATCCCTCCTCTTCTCTTATGCTCTCTCTCTCTTTCTCACTACACATGTCTCTCCTGAGCTGCCAGTGATCCAGACCCCCTCTGTCCTCTGGACCTGTCTGACTCGTCCTGGTGTCCCTCTTCTGGTTGTAGATCTGGTCACATGGACGCCCCGTGTGGTCTGTCTGGGACGCATGTGGTGACTGTGGACGGTTCCACTTCACCATGAAGACGCTCCTGTCCTCTGTCCTGATACAGACAGCTGTTTCTCTGAGGACTCGTGACTGCAGTCGCTCGATAGTTCAGGACTGGAGTTTCCTACAGTCTACCTGATCCTCCAATAACCAACTGGACTCCATATGAACTTCTCCACATCTCCTGTTATACTGAACTTACAGCCTCCTGACACACAGTATGAGTGCAGATCAATCCCTGCTATCCGTTATCACCCAGATGAGGATGGGTTCCCTGTTCAGTCAGGTTCCTCTCAAGGTTTCTTCCTGTCACCATCTCACACACACTCACATCTCACACACACTCACATCTCACACACACTTCAATCATTTTCATTTAATCTGTGTGAAGCTGCTTTGTGTCGATGACTGTGATCGTTAACTGGTGCTATAGAAATAAAAATTCATTTAATGTTCAGGTTCATATTGTACGGAAGCGCATTGCATTCACACACACACAAAAAAAAATCACGGGACTTATGTCATAATTATGACTTAATATCTCATAATTATGACTTCATTCATTCATTCATTTTCTATACCGCTTAATCCTGTGTTCAGGGTCGCGGGGGACCTGGAGCCTATCCCAGGAGACTTCGGGCACTAGGCGGGGTACACCCTGGACAGGGTGCCAATCCTTCGCAGGGCACACACACATACACACACTCACACACCCAATCACACACTACGGGCAATTTAGGAACGCCAATTAGCCTAACCTGCATATCTTTGGACTGTGGGAGGAAACCGGAGTACCCGGAGGAAACCCACCAAGCACGGGGAGAACATGCAAACTCCATGCACACAGAGACGGGAATCGAACCCAGACCCCGGAGGTGCAAGGCGACAGTGCTAACCACTACACCACCGTGCCGCCATAATTATGACTTACTATCTCAGAATTATGAGATAAGGGGAGGCAGTTTGTGGCAGGGGGCATTTTAGCGCATGACACCGGAAACGGAAGTTACTGCATCCTTTTGCTCGGAAGCGAGGAACCAGAATTTTAAGCAGGTGCCCGATAGTTCTCTGAGATACCACAAAGCCAGCTTGGATGCATTTCATATGCATGATTGTGTATTTATGAAGCGCTCCATATTGGTTTAGTTACGTGGGCCGGTTATGGAGAGCTGCACCACGATGTGTTATGGTGTGTATAAGAGGCCTAACGCAGGGCTTTAGAGGGGGTCAGTGAAATAGGAGTTGTTGTGAGAGTGTTTATGATACGCACGGGAAGACCTTTCCGAGATAGCGGGGGGGGGGGGGGGGGGGGGGATTATTAATTAGGAACTTAAAAGGAAACAAAATTAAAACTGAAACACAAAATGACCGGAGCTCCGCCGTCTACGCGAGAACGGACGGTGCTCAGGAAACTAAAAATAAACTGTAGATCCTCTCGGAGTGTTCGCCCTTACCGAGGATTTATACCGAGGATTTACCGAGGTTGTGTCTTTTTGTACTTTCATACTGTATTTAACGTGAGTGCGCGCGCTGGACTGATGCGGGCCGCGCGCTCCCTCTTTCTCTCTCACTGGCGTCACAGGCTGGAGCTTTGCCTCTGACTCTGAACACCACACTCTGTCTGTCTGCCTTTCGCAGATCTGCCCATTCAGACTATTGCAGAGTATTTCTGTGTGGTTCTGCCCCTCGTAAGAGCCACTTGGAGAAGGACAGAATGTGCTTTTCCTCCTGAACTGTCCTAAGCACTTTAGATACCTGCGCAGTGTTGACATGCTAATGATAATAGCATCCAAATTACACAATGACATTAATATCTCCCAGTGTCTCAATCCAAGAAATACATAAAAGCTAATTACAGTTGGGAATATCTGCTCCATTGTCCCTGTCTTCTCAGAACCCTAATCATTATATGTGATAGTAAGTCATAATTATGAGATATTAAGTCATAATTATGAGATATTAAGTCATAATTATGAGATAAGTCCCGTGATTTTTTTTAATTGTGTGAATGCAATGCGCTTCCGTAATATTGAACCTCAATCTCTCTATTTTCATGCTTTTATTCAGTGTGTGTGTGTGTGTGTGTGTGTGCAGGTCCCCCATGTGGTGAGTGTGTGTGTGTGTGTGCAGGTCCCCCATGTGGTGAGTGTGTGTGTGTGTGTGTGTGTGTGTGCAGGTCCCCCATGTGGTGTGTGTGTGTGTGTGTGTGTGCAGGTCCCCCATGTGGTGAGTGTGTGTGTGTGCAGGTCCCCCATGTGGTGTGTGTGTGTGTGTGTGTGTGTGTGCAGGTCCCCCATGTGGTGAGTGTGTGTGTGTGTGTGCAGGTCCCCCATGTGGTGAGTGTGTGTGTGACTGCAGTAGGGTCATGTTGAGGCATGTCTGTGGGATCAGGAGCTCTTACAGGTTGTGGTCAGTGTGTGTGTGTGTATGTATGTGTGTATGTGCAGGTCCCCCATGTGGTCAGTGTGTGTGTGTGTGTGTGTGTGTGTTAGTGGTTGTAGATGAGATGAAACAGTGGACCTTCACTAGGTGAGTTTTATGTTTTATTCTCATGTTAAACTTGATCAGCGCCTGAAATATTAACCTGTGTGTGTGTGTGTGTGTGTGTGTGGAGTTTGATTGCTTTAGTTTAAATCAAACTTGTGTGTATTAATTGAAACACTAATGTTTAATGATGTTGATGCATATTTACACTATACACTACACACACACACACACACTACATTGCACTGCCTTGGACACTATGTCCGTGTGTGTATGTATGTGTGTGTGTGTGTGTGTGTGTGTGTTTCTGTGCCCTGCTAAACAATCTGTGTAGAATTTCTATTTAGCTTTTCCTTTTTGGAGTTCCTGCGGCCCCTAGTGGCCAGTGCCGGCACTGCATGTGGGAGGTCAGTTACAGTAATATTTTATTGTCACTGAAACACGCGGCATGTCCAGCGATATTACTTTACACATATTACACAAGATACAGTTACACATACTGCACAAAAAGGTACATATATTACACTTTTACACATATTGCCAAAATAATTTGTACTAAACTGTCACTAAGCGTTAAATGTTTGTATTGGGGTAAAAACTGTCCTTTAATCAGTTTGTTCTGGTTTTGATCGTCCTGAAACCGTCTGTCTGACAGTAACAGTAAGACAGACAGACAGTGACGAGGGTGAGACGGATCAGTTCCTCCAGAGAGAGGACACCCAGTCATCTTCTGGGTCGAGATCTTTAACCTCTAGAGATCATTTTCCTCTGCAACTGTGAAATAGATAAAAATTGTAAAATCAAAGATAAAGATAAAAAAAAGATAAAAACTGTAAAATTGTTTACATTTTATTTTGGTAATTAAGTTCAAACACACACACACACACACACACACTAATAAAGCAAACCCATAGGACTTAAATAATGTGTTAATATAGATGTGTCTTGTAAACCAGAGTGTATCCTGTATGTTGTGATTAGTGAGGAATCTTAATTTATAATCATAACGATGGCAGAATTAAAGCTGTTGATGGAAAATCAGCAACAATGTTTTATTATCAAGTGTCAGTCAGAATACACACTTAACAATTTACTGTCTCCACTTTTTTAAATTTATTTTTATTTATTCCCCGATTTTCTCCCTAATGTAGTCGTGTCCAATTCCTCCCCGTCACTAGGGGGCTCCACATTAAGGCTACTACCACTACCACTCAGTCGGGTTGGCCGAAGACTATCACGTGTTTCCTCCGAACCGCGTGGCACCAGCTGACCGCATCTTTTCGAACTGCTCGCTCACACACCGTTGGGGGCGGAGTCACACACTCGGAGGTCAGCGCTATCCTCTCCTTCTGCTTTTTGTGCGAGCTCACAGACGCCCCTGATTGGCTGTAAAGCCGTGATTAATGTGTGAGCACTGAGTATCTCTCATCCCTCCCCTCTGAGAGAGCTCGGCCAATCAGCTCCCTCTACACCTCCGGCCGGGTTACAGCATCACCCGGGAACCGAACCAGCGATCTCCGGATGATAGGGCGAGAACTTTACCACTGAAAATACTGAACATACAACTGTTTATGAAATAAAAATACAGTTATAGAGAAACACAGAGTGTCTTGTGTGTGTGAGATCAGGGATGTGATTAAAGTTTTGGGGCAGCTGCAGGAATTTCTATGCGTCGTGTCCGTCTTGTTTTGGGAACGCGTCCCATAGAGGAATTCCTTTAACGCAGGTTCTGAGAAGTTACCCCTTCAGATAGACCCGGAGTACATTCACCCTCTCAGCTGTTCAGAGATCAGTTTTAGAGGAAGCTGCTCTAAAGATATTTTTATACAACTGTATTCCGTTAAACGTTTATTCCTGCAGAAGATTATTAACCTTATGAATGTTCTACAGATTTATACAGTGGTGTGAAAAACTATTTGCCCCCCTCCTGATTTCTTATTCTTTTGCATGTTTGTCACACAAAATGTTTCTGATCATCAAACACATTTAACTATTAATCAAAGATAACACAAGTAAACACAAAATGCAGTTTTTAAATGAGGGGTTTTATTATTTAGGGAGAAAAAAAATCCAAACCTACATGGCCCTGTGTGAAAAAGTAATTGCCCCCTGAACCTAATAACTAGTTGGGCCACCCTTAGCAGCAATAACTGCAATCAAGCGTTTGCGATAACTTGCATCGAGTCTTTTACAGCGCTCTGGAGGAATTTTGACCCACTCATCTTTGCAGAATTGTTGTAAATCAGCTTTATTTGAGGGTTTTCTAGCATGAACCGCCTTTTTAAGGTCATGCCACAACATCTCAATAGGATTCAGGTCAGGACTTTGACTAGGCCACTCCAAAGTCTTCATTTTGTTTTTCTTCAGCCATTCAGAGGTGGATTTGCTGGTGTGTTTTGGGTCATTGTCCTGCTGCAGCACCCAAGATCGCTTCAGCTTGAGTTGACGAACAGATGGCCGGACATTCTCCTTCAGGATTTTTTGGTAGACAGTAGAATTCATGGTTCCATCTATCACAGCAAGCCTTCCAGGTCCTGAAGCAGCAAAACAACCCCAGACCATCACACTACCACCACCATATTTTACTGTTGGTATGATGTTCTTTTTCTGAAATGCTGTGTTACTTTTACACCAGATGTAACGGGACACGCACCTTCCAAAAAGTACAACTTTTGTCTCGTCGGTCCACAAGGTATTTTCCCAAAAGTCTTGGCAATCATTGAGATGTTTTTTAACAAAATTGAGACGAGCCTTAATGTTCTTTTTGCTTAAAAGTGGTTTGCGCCTTGGAAATCTGCCATGCAGGCCGTTTTTGCCCAGTCTCTTTCTTATGGTGGAGTCGTGAACACTGACCTTAATTGAGGCAAGTGAGGCCTGCAGTTCTTTAGATGTTGTCCTGGGGTCTTTTGTGGCCTCTCGGATGAGTCGTCTCTGCGCTCTTGGGGTAATTTCGGTCGGCCGGCTACTCCTGGGAAGGTTCACCACTGTTCCATGTTTTTGCCATTTGTGGATAATGGCTCTCACTGTGGGTCGCTGGAGTCCCAAAGCTTTAGAAATGGCTTTATAACCTTTACCAGACTGATAGATCTCAATTACTTTTGTTCTCATTTGTTCCTGAATTTCTTTGGATCTTGGCATGATGTCTAGCTTTTGAGGTGCTTTTGGTCTACTTCTCTTCTTCTTCTTCTTCTTTGTTGTTTTATGGCGGCTGGCAGCCAACTTATAGGTGCATTACCGCCACCTGCTGGGCTGGAGTGTGGATCATTAGATTGGGAAAAAAAATTTTTTTTATTTTTTTTTTAATTTTTTTTATTTTTTATTTTATTAAATTCTCTTAGATTCTATTGACTAGACCAGTTTCATTTAGGTACTTAAACAGACTTTTGTATATTTTCCAGTTCATCTTCCCTAGTATGTTTTCTATTGTTGTTTCTACTCCTTCCTCCTGCATGGTTTCTCTGAGTTCCTGTCTTTCTTTGTCGTATCTTTTACAGTTTGTTAGTATGTGTGTTACTGTTTCTACTTGTCCACAGTATTCACATTTACCAGTTGGGTGTTTGCCTATTACCTTAAGACTTTGGTTTAGTCCTGTGTGTCCTATTCTTAGCCTAGTTATAATGATCACCTCTCTTCTGTTTCTGCCCCATACTTTCCCTCTTTTGATCTTTTTTTGGATTTGATGCATGTGTCTACCTGTTACTCCTTCATCCCATCTTTCTTGCCATATTTTGTTTGTGTGTTCTTTAATTATTTTCTTAACTTCTGCTCTGCTTATTGGGATTTTTATTTGGACATTTTTACTTTTGAGTGCTTGTTTGGCGAGTTTATCTGCTTGTTCGTTTCCTCTTACACCTACGTGTGCTGGTACCCATAGAACAGTAATCCTCACATCTTTATGGTATAATTCTGTTACTAATTGTAATATATTATGTAGGATGTCCTGTCTGCATGAGTTTCCTGTTTCTAGACTGGTTATGGCCGACATGTTGTCAGATGCTATTATTGTCTCTCCTTGGTGATTCTTTTCCACCCATTTAAGTGCCATTTGTATTCCTATTAGTTCGGAGGTATATACTGATAGTTGATCTGTTATTCTTTTTTTTGCTGATATTTTGTGTTGCGGAATGAAGAACGCTGCCCCTGTTCGTCCCGTACCTGGGTCTTTGGAACCATCCGTGTATATTATTAATTTCTTTTTTCCTATAGTTTTAATATGATTTTGCACTATTAGCCAGCATGGAATGTGTGTTGGGTTGTCCTTAATTT
>CM060110.1:46304488-46306988 GCA_030522415.1 Channallabes apus | reverse complement strand
TCAGTGGGCCAGGGGTAGCTCAGTGGGTTCAGGGGTAGCTCAGTGGGTCAGGCATTGGACTACGGTTCGGAAGATCCCAGGTTCAAACCCCACAGCCACTAGGTTACCACTTTTGGGCCCCTGAACCTCAACTTAACCCTCACCTGCTCACATGTGTAATAAGATTTTTAAAAAAAAGTAAGTCGCTCTGGATAAGACCGTCTGCCTAAATGTCTTTCTGATTTTTGTCTCACTCTCTGTCTGTACCGCGCTCTCTCTCCTTCTCTCTCCCTCTCTCTCTCTATCAGGTTAATGGAAGGTGAATGCAGGATTAGCGTAGCGAGTGATTGATCGGACTTCCTGTAAAGCCGCGGCTCTCAGATGGACATTAGCTCAGAGCCTAAAGCTTCCTGCAGCAGATTTATGTTTAAATTTAATTTAAAGATCAATACGAGACTTTAATCCATTAAACACGACTTTAACTAACACACAGCGCAGATACACACTCAGCTCGTTCTCACACATGGTCATACATGAAACGTTCACACACACTCACATCATACATTTTATCTGTTTATGGTTACAGGTAATATTGTGGACCATCAGTGTAACAGGTTCTCTCTCACCGGTGTTCCAGCGGCTACACACACTCGTCCCCTCACCCGTCTCTCTCTCTCCGGTGTTATAGCAACTACACACACTCGTCCCCTCACCTGTCTCTCTCTCTCTCTTTATTCTCCCTCCTGAAGTTAATAAGAGATAAGGTTGGTGGTGTGTCATGTGACCGAGAGCGTAAACTCCTCTGTCCTGAAGATGTTCAGCTTTACCTCTGACTGTTACACACAGCGCTCACACTGGAGACTTGCCTTTAGTGCTCTCTTACTGTGTGTGTGTATTGTTAACCCCGTCCTGCCCCTTGTTTCATATGCTGATGGACCCACTATTGAGAGCCTTGAATACACACAAAGGGAAACAGCTTCCCACTGGCACACACACACACACACACACTGTGTTTATCTTGGCCGCTGTCCATCTCTGCAGTGTTTAAAATTAGTGAAGACCTCAAAGTCATTAAAGCAGCCCTCTAATTATTCTGTGTGTGTGTGTGTGTGTGTGTGTGTGTGTGTGTGTGTGTGTGTGTGTGTGTGTGTGTGTGTGTGTGTGTGTTTCTTCTAGCTGCTTGTGGTCCTATGACTAGAACTTCTGTCTTATCAGGATTAACTTTAGTAAGCTTTTCTCGTCTGGTTTTGCTGAGACATATGACTGTGTGTCATCAGCATAACAGTGAAAACTAATACTTATGAACTTATACCATATTTATGAATTATATTGTCCAGAGGAAGCATTTAAAGGGAAAAAAAGCAGGGGGCCTAAAACTGAACCCTGTGGAACACCAAACTCCACTTGAGAACATGCAGAATGGTTACCATTTAAATTTACAAACTAAATCTACAAAATGGTTACCATTTTACCACGATCAGTCAAACAGGATCTGAGCCAGTAGAGGCCTGTACCCTTAAAGTGCCCCTATTATGCGTTTTCAAATATGATCTTTCATGCAGTGTCATGTAGCTGTATGTGAACATAAACTATCTGCACTATCTGTGACGCCGACAGTGCACGATAAATGTTTTTGTCTCTTAAAAATAAGATGAGTCGTTAGCAATTCTACTCTTTCTCTGTTACGGATCCACTTCACCACGTAACATGTTTGCATAATGTCCCCCCACGTTCTACGTTCTGAATAACTTGTTCTTGTTAACATATGACACTTACCACTGAGAAACGTCCTGCTCCAGTCGTACTAGCAAAACAGTTTCTTGTCGATGTCCCACTTCAACCATTTCATCGTCAGACTCCGGCTCGAATCGATACAGTAAAACCGACGATCCGGTAAAACCGGTAAAAAATCTTTTCTATGTATTGACGGGTCTCCAGAGCCGTCGTTCAGTTATGGTAATGGGCTTTTCGTTTTCCGACACACGCTGTAGCGGTAGACCGATCATAAATCACCGCGCCATCTGACCAATCACAGCAGTGAGGGCTCATGGAAAGGAGGGGTTTAGAAAGACTGAATCTTCGAACTGAGTCACATGTTTACGAATAATTTAGAAATGGGGTAAAATTTCTTAAATTAATTAATTAAAAGGTTTAATCAATTTAAAGTGTTTTTTGACCTTCATACATGTAAACCTGTTTTAAGAGACTCATTAAGCAATATTAGCAACCTTTAAAATGGTATAATAGGGGAATTTTAATTCCTACTACATTTTCTAATCTGATCTGTGAAGAAGAATTCTTCACCACTTTGATCAATGGTGTCAAAAGCTGCACTGAGGTCGAGTAACACAAGCAAAGTTACACAACCCTGATCAGAGGCCAATAGGAGGTCATTTACTACTTTAACGAGTTTCTGCTTAGAGTTCTGCTCGTCTAAACTGCACTAACTAGTTCAATTAGGAAGTTCAATACTGGAGAAACACACTCACACACACACACATACACACACACATTGTGGTTT
>CM060110.1:46274488-46299488 GCA_030522415.1 Channallabes apus | reverse complement strand
TAGTACTGAAGTCCACTATCAGCTCCTTTGTCTTACTGACGTTCAGGAGGAGATTGTTCCTCTGGCACCAGTTCTCCAGATTTCCAATCTCCTCCAGGTAGTCCGACTCATCGTTGTTCGTGATCAGGCCCACCACAACAGTGTCGTCAGCAAACTTAATGACGGTGGTGGAGTTGGTAGTGGCCACGCAGTCGTAGGTGTATAAAGATAATTCACCAAGAATAAATTTGTTAAATTTGCCCGAAACAATCTGATAACCATAAAACCAGAAAAAGGCAAAATAAGTAGTCAAAATCCACCTCTAAAGTTTGGACTACTCAACATTAGATCCCTTGCGCCTAAAGCACTTATTGTTAATGAAATTCAATTCAATTTTTAAATTCAATTTTATTTATATAGCGCTTTTAACAATGGTCATTGTCTCAAAGCAGCTTCACAAAAATTTAAGAAATTTAAAAAAAAAAAAAAAAACTATATATAGAATAATTATATATAAAATAATAAATAAATATATAAAATTATAATAGAAAATAGATAAATAAAAACAAATAATAATAATAATTATAGAAAAGAAAATAATTGGAAGTGTGGATGTGTGAGAAAAATGTGCGGATAATAATGAGACGAATGAATGAAATTTCTCTGATGAGCAAGCCAAGGGTGACGGCGACGGTGGCAAGGAAAAACTCCCTGAGATGGCATTAGGAAGAAACCTTGAGAGGAACCAGACTCAACAGGGAACCCATCCTCATTTGGGCGACAACAGATAGAAATGATATAACATCTTGTGTGTTGTGCAGGTGAAAATTCAATATGACAGAAATTATTTAAATTTGTCATGAAGACCAGTTCAGCATAGGGACGAGTCAGTAGGTGCAGAGGGCAGATGAGGTCTGGATCACTGGAAGCACAGGAGCAGCATGTGTAGCTCCAACCATCATAAAGCTGAATCCAGCTGGAGCTGGTCCTTCTCTGGATGCCTCAGGAACCTCGCAGGGTCGGCCTTTGTCTACTGAAGCTGGCAAAATCTCCCGATGATTCGGGATGGGTAGAGAAATACAGAACAGATGGGGAGAATTAGCGTAGTTGCCATTCGGTATAGGTGTACTGGAGTATGAGTACTGGGATGAGTTACGTGAATGCCAGATTAAAAAGATGCGTCTTGAGTCTACTTTTGAACTGAGAAACCGTGTCTGCTCCCCGAACACTGTCTGGAAGGCTATTCCAAAGCTTTGGAGCTAAATATGAAAAAGCCCTACCCCCTTTTGTAGATTTTGAAATTCTGGGAACTACCAGAAGTCCGGAGTTTTGTGATCTTAAGGCGCGTGGTGGATTGTAGCGTATCAGAAGACTGGTTAGGTATGTGGGAGCTAAACCATTTAAGGCCTTGTATGTAAGTAATACTATTTTGTAATTTATTCTAAACTGAACAGGTAGCCAGTGCAGGGATGATAATATTGGGGTTATATGATCATATTTTCTGGATCTAGTGAGAACCCTGGCAGCTGCATTTTGGATTAACTGAAGCTTGTTTATTGAGGATGCAGGACAACCACCTAGTAATGCATTACAATAGTCCAGTCTGGAGGTCATGAATGCATGAACTAGTTTTTCTGCATCAGATACGGATAAGATGTGTGGTGGAAATTCTGAAACCAATATAAAGACAAGTAATCCATACACTGGGTAAGAGCAAAGTAACAAAGGTTTTATTTTAAACTTCTGCAGAAGGACCAGTCTCATACAGCAAACAGTTGCAGCATAGAGAAAGGTGATCTCTTTCTCTAGCTGACCTATTTTATACACAAACATCTCTGTTAACATAATCAACGCCCCGTACGTGAAGTTCCTACATTCAAACTCATGACTCTTTATCTGCCCCAGACTAGATGTCCATACCTTATCATTTATTCAGGGACAACTACAATCAGGTTGTTTCTATTCTGTTCTCGGCCTTGTGTCTCTAAGCTTCGACAACTAAGTTCAAACTTCTAAGGCCTACGTTACACACTTACTACAAGAATCAAATAGAATTAATACATATAATTAAAATATGATTTTTCCATTACAATTTCCCCCTTTTGTCATTCTATGACAACCTAAATATTTTAATTCTACAATTCAAAACAATACTAATAAGCTATGCATTAGGTAAATTTCATCAGATATTGTCTCTCCCACCTGGGTTTTTAACAACATCACCACTAGCACTCTAATGCACACAGAGGACACTACAGCTGTCTTTATGGGGATAGACCCCTGACACAAAAGCATAAAAAAAAATTTGCAACCTACTTAAATATACATGCTTGACATTTCTCTAAAGATTTACATTATGTCTTCTTCCATATCATGATCTAAACATTCAAAATGATAGTCACCGGAATTTTGAACTCTGTCAGAAGGCGGGTCGTCCCAGTCCGTTTTCCGTTTTATGTTGTCAGTCTGTCTTAACATTTAATAATTTACTGTGTTCAGAACTAGTCCCTGTATACATCTGCAAATACAGGGTGTTATATAGAGGCCTAACAAGATTATAATCCCAATTGGTAAAACACTATAAACCAGCCAATAACCCCAGCCTCCCCATAATTGCGTTAACCACGAGATCCAAGACTCTACTTGGGGAGGTGGTTGCAAAGCCTTCTTCATGCGGTTTATGATGTTGCTGATATTCTGATGATCGTCATTGAAAGGCGTGAAAGGCCTTTACGGTGTCATTTTTTAGTATTAGTAACATGTATGCTAAACCATTTACCTTGTTTAGGGCTACAGCTGTTCCTCCGCCGAGGAAGAGTGACCAGCCTACATTTGCTCCTGGGCTAGTCCACGGGTCTCCTAAAGTGTAACCATGAAATTTAATAGGGACATCTCTTTTTCTTCTATTCTCTGACATCCGTGGCCCCCACGGATTTTCTGTGTGTACTGACACACTAGGAGTTACATATGCAGGATAACATGAGCCTGTCCAATTGAAATACCTTAACAGGCAATGGGGAGCAATAGCTCCCTGGGGCATCAAAACATAGGTTATTGGAATAATTACACTCAGGGACTGCTGGGTTTGGCCTCCCTGTTTGTTTGTAGTATTCAGATATCTGTAAGATGGCCATGGTGGTTATCGGTATAATACAAGACGTGTTGTCTGCATTTGCTTCTGCTGCTGTGACATTATTTAGGGGCAGTGCTACCCAGCCCGAGGACATGACATGGCATACACAACACAAGAGGTTGTGTATGTCTGTTATATTATCAGCAATGTCTAATGATAGGGCACATTCCCAATTTCCCTGCACATCTATTGAGATTAGTGTTATGCCTTTTTATCATGCTGTCTCTTCTCTTTATTCTAGTTAAATGCATGTGGCTTGAGTTTGTTGAATAGACTTTACCATCGCCGTTTCTCTCTGAATTCTCAATAAGTAGGCACATCAGGGTAACCATAACTATTATTATTCCTAAAGTTACCCAAATTGCTTTGGGGTGTTTTCTCATTTGTAACCAAGGGTCCAGTCCAGCTAATTCAATGTCTGTAGTGTGAATAATCTCAGTCACTAATATTCTCCGTCCTCTAAAACAGTCTTCTGTCCTGTCAGTAGTTACAACACTTACTTTTAACTCTAATTACTTTTATATGTCACCAATGTTACTCAGTGCTACTGCTACTTTGACACCTTACAATTTCTTCATGTGTTGTCCTCAAATGTAGTGTACTTATTGTTGTGATGAATTTGAGTGTAGAGTTGTGGTTCTGCGTTGTTCCTGTCACTCTAGTTGATTCTTCTGACCCATGCACTTTGCGTGCAGGTGAGGGTCTGTCGGGGTTTACAGGAGAGGTTACTAGCACGTCACTGCTCACCCTTGTTGACCTCTGTGTTGTTTTCTCTTCGGTTCTGGAATATGTTTGGGGTAACTGGCGTGTACCCTCATCTCTGTTTCCACTACTTTGACTTCTTTTTGTGGTGTTAGGAGCACTGTCAGTGGGCCTGTATTAAAAATAAATCCTCAAAGAGTTTTGCACAATAACATAACATTTCATCTTCACAATGTCCTTTTACTTTTTGTGTGCTCTGGCTTCATCTTAATTCCTTTATCTACAGTACAGTATGTTATTAGTAACACAAATGCTTATTCCCCCTTTTGACACATGGTCCTTACACGTGTGTCAACTTAGCATAGAAAGAAATAGCTTTATAGGTAGACATGGCGTGATTGTGATTGGGGTCGTACCAAACCCCTTCTGTCAAAACACATCCCGCTCTTCTCCAGACTGTTTCCTCTCCTGGAGTGACTGTAGCTCTGAAGCTCTTCAAGGTTAGCTGTGGGGGTGAGAGCATTAGACACACACATGTTATGGTTATAGGAAAGGGGAAGTTTGGCCACGGCCTTCGCTGCTGCATCTGCTTTTTCTGAAATAGAATAAAATTTGTTAGTTTGAGCATTACATTTACACTATTTAAATTTCATGTGCTATAACTATGACAAACTCCTGTTAGCACCTATTTCTCTATCACAAAATATTGTTCCATCCACGTTCATTTTATATCCGGATTCTGTAGTGGCGCTTACTGTGGATCAATCCTAGTGGAACAAAGTTGTTTAACAGTGAAAGAAAGGAGTTAGAGGGTTAGAACTATACATCTTTCCACATTGATATTTATAATTTAGTATTGTACTTTAACCACTCTGTTGCAAATAAGTGTGATTCTTCTCTGTATAAAAGATACTGAAACTTCATGAACTAGAAATGTCAAATTACTGTAGCCCACTATATATATCTTTATTCTATACCTGCCTTCTCAGCTTCTGGTACTGGACATAAACACATGGGTGATGCTGCTGCTACAGGATCTGATTTGGCTGAGACGTGAGATAAAGATCTCATTGTTTTTCTCTCTTTCTCTCTGTTTTTTTTTCCCTGCAGTCAGTCTGAAATCATGCAACAATTCTTTTCATCAACAGTTTTTGTAAAAGGCCTTTTAGAATTTGAAATGTCCAATATTAAAGTAGTTTATACTGCCAAATTTGATTCAATTAAAGATTGTTCTTGCTTCCGGAGTTCAACTAAGTGCACTGTGGGCCAGTAGACCCTTCCCATGAGTGTATTGCTCACTGGGGCCTCGAGGATTGTATGGATCAAATTAACTTTTCTGCAATCAAACACTTTTACTTTTTACATTTCTACTTTGGCATCAATTTTCTTATTTGTTTTAGAATATTTTGGACTACTACTGTACTTGGATCCAAAGTTTTATCTTGTCCCAAAACAATTTGACCTAAGATATGACTTATGTGCGAATTGTAGATTTTATATGGTTTGCTTTATGACCTTGTTCTGCTGGACAATAAGAAGTTGCTGATGTTTACCATGACAACAGCTTTAAAATAAAGAATTAAACACTGGAATTATTTCAGTTAAAGACTCGGGTAGATACAGTATGAAGTTTGTAGGGCCTAAATTTTACTTTGGGGTGATCACCGCCAGTTCACTTCCCTTAATTAAACCTACATCGTGCTTGCCATTTGCCCATACATTTTAGTGAGTAATTATAAACATAAATTCTTTTTAAAAAAGAAAAGAAAAAGTTCCGCATGCTGATAACTTAATTTTTTCTGCCTGGCCAGGTCTTGTGACTGTAAGTACTGTAATATATACAGTTCTTTTATACTTTAACACATTCTTTTTCAGCATTGCATCAGCATTTGTTTCTCTGTGGCTGTAATGTAATGTCAGATAAGACGTTCATTCTCAATCACTCTCATTCATACCACATGTCACTCAAACGCCCAATATTTATTTATTTTATTTTTTCTCCCTCATCCTTATTACTTTTATCCAATAACACATTAGGGGTGTCCCTACTGTGATTAAGCGACATTACTGTGACACTTTACTGTGCTACATTTTCTCATGTGCACACTCCTTATCTCTACATTAACTACACATCTGAGCTTATCTTTAAAAAAATGAGATATGTGACACATATCTAATATCATAATGTGTTTACTGGTATATATTTGTCTATCACCGTAGCATTTACTGAACTCACAGTTGTGAGAGTGCAGAGCTTCCATTCATACACATACAACAGGGGCAACGGATCACATTTCACAAGAGTGAAATCCTCAGGCTCAATACTGGTTTAGTCTCAAGAGATTTATACCTAATTTACATATGAAATCTTCACCCCAATAGATTTACTGGGCAGCAATAAGAGCAAAAAATCTAAATTTATCATGTACACCTGGAAAAAGCCACACGCTTGTCTTTATGAGGCTCTTTTCAGCTGCATGTCCTGAAGTGCCCACAGAGTTCAGGAATCTGCCACTCTGTTTCACTAAACTGTCAAATTCACACACTTTAATGACTGAATGACCTGCATGGAATGTAGCAAAATTAATTTTGTTTGTCATGGAGCTGCAATTCCATTGTTGGCATTTTACTGATACTGTATACTTCAAGATCATACGTAGCATGTGTGGATGTTTCTAAGATACAAACGTGAATTGAATCATTGAAAAAGATAGCAAGCTTTTCTTCATTGCGATCAGAGCAAGAAGTGTTAGTAGGAAAAAAATGTTTTTGACTCACCCTCTCCTTCGGGTCTGCTCCCCACGCCCCCGGCCTTTTTCTGTCAATTTCCACCCTGATCCTCACCTCTCCTAATCCATTCCTCTCCTCTGCTCCTTCTCGGACAGTCTCTAATCCAATGGTCTTCACTTCCGCATGCATAACAGCCATTTGTTCTCCCACGTCCACGGCCTCCTCGTCCTCTTCCACGTCTCCTGTACTGTACATCCGCAGTTTGTCTTACCATCTGCAACACTACCAGCTGTGCATTGTCTCTGGTCTTCTCTCTTCCTGTTGCGCTTATCTTGTTCTTGTGATACCAGCTTTTCCGCGTGTATTGCATGTTGTTCAATGAGACTAAGTTTTCCAGTGTCCATCCAACGCATGTGTTTTTCACCTTCTGACCGTTAAATGCTTGGTTTTCTTCATGATCAGCCTGAGCTCGCCGTGCGAAAACATTGTCCGTTGGCCAGGAATACTTAATCTTTGCAAAGTCCGCACCTAGTTTTCTCCCCAAAAGTCGTCGCATTTCATAAGATGTCGGGCGAAACTCTGCTCATTTCATCACCGAATTTCTGTCCTCCCACCTCTCTCGGGTCTGGGAGTTGTCCATGTGCATTTTCGATGTCCTTTATTGTCCATGGTCGGTGAACAAGCATCGCTGTGCCATCCGCCCCTGCTACTTCCATCATTGGAGCAGTGATTTCTTGATGAACACTTCCTGTAGCTCCTAAGAGTTCCTCTCTCTCGTCCTCGCTGTCATCAGGTGGTGGTTGTCGATCAGCCTTTTCTCTTTTCAGCTGAGCCTTGGTTCGAGTATGTGACGAAATTGGAGACAGAGCCGTGCTTGCTGTGCTGGGGCCTGGGGCCTGCCGAGAAGTCTCTTGTCCATGTTGTCTTACTGGATCTGCTGAAGGGGCTATCTGTCTAATAGCTGGGGGTTGCGGGGGGCAGCCGTCCAGGTCGGGATCTGAAACAAACTTAACACACTGAAAAGAATCAATGTTTTGTGCTTGCATTTTATGTTGTATGCGTTTTTCTCTAAGTTCTGCTTCTGCCTTCCACATATTAAATCCTACCCAATTAATGTTTACTTTGTTATTCTTTTTGTTATTGTAATTATCTATCTACACATGATTCACACATCCACAACTCAAAAGCAATCTCAGTAATTAATAATTCTACATTTCTCTTTTTTTTTTCTTTTGTTTTTGTTTTCCCTGGATTTCCACATTTCTCAAACATTTCTCATAACATAATTTAGATGTTATCTTTAACAAGGAACGCCACAAGCGTAACAATCTTTTTTTTTTTTTTTTTTGCTGTTACCCATGATTTTTACTTGTCAATTTACACGTGCCACTAACTCACAGTGAGCTCTCACAGTCTCCCTGACTGCTACCGGTGCAGCGGTTTGCACTCTGCCATAAAGTCCTCTTGACTTTACCGGTGCACTTTACACTCTACCTTAATTTACCTCAACAGTCCCCTTGACTGTTTTTCCTTTTTCCCGTAAAGTCCTCTTGACTTTTACGTGTGCACCTTGCAACCCTGCACTCTGACTTGCTTTTACCTCCGGAGGTCCTCACACCGAGCACGTCTGCTGCGGGGCCAAGTTTTTCGGAAACGAGGCGAAACCAGTACCCTATCTCTCTCTTTTGTGCGCCTTTGCACTTTTTTGGGTACTTTTCACGAATCCCAGACTCGTGTGATAGATCCAAGTTTAAATCTATCCCAGCCACTGTGAGAAAGTGCACTTAATACTCAATTACAACTTACTTTAACTTTAACAATTACAACTTACTTTAACTTTAACAATTACAACTTACTTTAACAATTACAACTTACTTTAATTTCCTTACCACACTATTTTAGTTCTTTTAACTCCGGTGTTGAGGTGACATGGTGAATCCCCGGTCCTCTCACGCTCGATTGCCAATTAAGCGTTTGAGATGAAGTGAAAAGCCTTCAAGGCGTCAGCGCTTACGCCTCCCCGGGATTCTCCAATGCCTTCCCCAAACACGGAGAACTGCCGACAACGCCAAGTTGTGGTGGAAATTCTGAAACCAATATAAAGACAAGTAATCCATACACTGGGTAAGAGCAAAGTAACAAAGGTTTTATTTTAAACTTCTGCAGAAGGACCAGTCTCATACAGCAAACAGTTGCAGCATAGAGAAAGGTGATCTCTTTCTCTAGCTGACCTATTTTATACACAAACATCTCTGTTAACATAATCAACGCCCCGTACGTGAAGTTCCTACATTCAAACTCATGACTCTTTATCTGCCCCAGACTAGATGTCCATACCTTATCATTTATTCAGGGACAACTACAATCAGGTTGTTTCTATTCTGTTCTCGGCCTTGTGTCTCTAAGCTTCGACAACTAAGTTCAAACTTCTAAGGCCTACGTTACACACTTACTACAAGAATCAAAAAGAATTAATACATATAATTAAAATATGATTTTTCCATTACAGATGTTCCTAAGTTTAGCAATATTTCGAAGATGGAAAAAGGCTGTTTTTGTGATATTTGAAATGTGATTTTCAAAAGACAAGTTACTGTCTAATATTACTCCCAGATCTTTTACTGCTGAGCTGGTAATAACAGTACATCCTTCTAAGCGCAAGCTGAATTTTGAAAGCTGTTGTGTGCTGGTTTTTGAGCCAAGAAGTAATATCTCTGTCTTATCTGAATTTAATAAAAGAAAGTTATTGGTCATCCAATCTTTTATGTCCTGGACACACTCAGTTAATCTAGACAGCTTAGGTATTTCGTCTGGTTTAGTTGAGATATATAATTGGGTATCATCAGCATAACAATGGAAACTAATCCCATGTCTTCTAATGATGTTACCCAAGGGAAGCATGTATATTGAGAACAACAGAGGTCCTAAAACTGACCCTTGTGGGACCCCATATTTCACTGGCATTATACCAGACGGTTCTCCATTTAGATCTACAAAATGGTAGCGATCAGACAGGTAAGATCTAAACCATTTTAATGCCTGTCCCTGAATACCTATATAATTTTGTAAGCGATCTATGAGAATATTATGATCTATAGTGTCGAATGCAGCACTAAGATCAAGCAGGACTAGCAATGAGATGCAGCCTTGGTCTGAAGCTAAAAACAAGTCATTTGTAATCTTAACTAGTGCAGTTTCTGTGCTATGATGGGGCCTGAAACCTGACTGAAATTCTTCAAGGATGTTGTTATCCTGCAAGAATGTGCAAATTTGAGCTGATACTACTTTTTCTAGTATTTTTGATATGAACGGGAGGTTTGAAATCGGTCTGTAATTTTTTATTTCATTCGCGTCCAAATTAGATTTTTTAAGAAGCGGCTTAATAACTGCTAACTTGAAAGGTTTAGGGACGTGACCTAGATGTAATGAAGAATTAATAATGTTTAGGAGTGGCTCTCCAACTGTAAGCATCACTTCTTTTAAAAATCTGGTTGGGATTGGGTCTAACAGGCACGTTGTTGATTTAGCCGAGGTGATGAGTTTATACAGCTCTTCCTGTCCTATACCTGTAAAGCAGTGAAAATCTAAATGTGAAGCTATAGGCTGAACTGGATCGTGAGATACTATTAGAGGTTGAACCTCCATTATTTTCTTCCTGATATTATTGATTTTTTCATTAAAGAAGTCCATAAAGTCTTCACTTCTAAACTGTGATGGGATACTCTCTGCGGGCATCTTAGGTTTTGTTAGGCGAGCCACTGTACTAAATAAGAACCTGGGATTGTTTTGGTTTCTTGCTATCAGTTGGCTAAGATGCTCGGTCCTAGCAGTTTTTAGAGCCTGTCTATAGCTGCACATACTGTCTTTATATGCAATTCGAAAGACTTCTAATTTAGTTTTCCTCCATTTTCGCTCGAGGTTACGGGTTGCTCTCTTTAGGGCGCGAGTATGACTGTTGTACCACGGTGCCAATGTTTTATCTCTGACTTTTTTTAATCTGATGGGAGCAACAGTGTCTAATGTACTGGTAAAAATAGTGCCCATGCTGCTAGTCACTTCATCTAGATCATCTGCATTTAGGGGTCTAATAAGAAATTGGGACAGATCCGGCAGATTACTTGTGAATCTGTCTTTAGTGGTGGGATTCATATTTCTAACAGATTGATAACGTGGGGAGACACAGCTAATCTGTTCTACGGGTAGAGTATATGTCAGGAGGTGATGATCTGTGATATCATCACTTTGAGGTATGATCTCTATATTAGAGACATCTATACCATGGGATATAATTAAATCTAGCGTATGATTAAAGCGGTGAGTTGCTCCAATTATATTTTGCTTAACCCCAAAGGAATTTAGTAAATCCATAAATGTGAGTGCTAAAGCGTCGTTAGAATCATCTACATGAATGTTAAAGTCTCCTACTATCAATACTTTGTCAGAGTTAACCAATAGGTCTGATAGCAGATGTCCAAATTCTTTAAGAAAATCGCCATATGGCCCCGGGGGTCTGTACACGGTGGCCAGGGTAAAATATAGCAAGGGTTTATTACGTATTTCATTTAGTGCAACATTAATGATAAGCACTTCAAATTAATTAAACCTGGGCCTTATTTTCTGGGTAACAGTGAGTACATCATTGTAGATAGTGGCGACACCACCACCGCGACCAATTGGACGGGGCTCGTGCTTATAGAAATATCCTGACGGAGTAGACTCATTCAGACCAAAATATTCATCTGGTTTAAGCCAGGTTTCAGTGAGACAGAGTGCGTCAAGGCAATAATCTGAGATAATTTCATTAACAATAAGTGCTTTAGGCGCAAGGGATCTAATGTTGAGAAGTCCAAACTTTAGAGGTGGATTTTGACTACTTATTTTGCCTTTTTCTGGTTTTATGGTTATCAGATTGTTTCGGGCAAATTTAACAAATTTATTCTTTTTTCTCAGTATTCGGGGAACAGACACAGTTTCTATAGGACAAGCTATGGGTGTTCGTCTATCACTACGGTGAGTTGTGATGTGTCTAATATGTTTGGAATCTACAGTATGACTTACCGCCAGTCAGATGGTTCGTAGTGTTCTGGAGATGTTGTCAGAGAGGACCGCTGCTCCAGCTCTGCTAGGGTGTAGGCCATCGGTGTGATAGAGCCTAGGACGCTCCCAGAAAACATTCCAGTTATCAACAAAGCGTAATTTCTGTTGTTGACACCAAGATTGTAACCATTCATTAAAAGCAAATAATCTACTGAACTTCTCGATTCCTCGCTGAAATGTGGGAAGCGGTCCAGATACGATGATCCTTGTCGTGGGTGATGTGCTGCGGACCTTCTCGACCAGGCTCCTGAAGTCCTTCTTTAGGATCTCCGTCTGCCTCAGCTTGGTGTCGTTCGTGCCGGCATGAAGAACCACAGCTCCAATGTTCCTCCTCAGGGCAGCAGGCACATGTGCAGCAACATCAAGAACACGTGCACCAGGTAAACAGCGTGTGTGCACCTTACCTTTAGCCGTGGTAGCACGCACGTGACGAACGATGGAGTCTCCGATGACCAGGACGTCGTGTGCCGCCTCGCGGAGAGGAGCGAAGCGGTTTTGGGTCGAGATGTCGAAGACGGGTGGTGGTGGTGGAGGGGGAGAGGTCCTCGCCCGGGGCTTGGCGTGCTTCTTCCGCCGCTCCTGTATCCAGGGTCCGTGGTATCCCGGCGCCGGGGTGTAGGAATACTGGGCGGGCTGCGTCCGATTATCTCCGATTATTGCCTTGACGCACTCTGTCTCACTGAAACCTGGCTTAAACCAAATGAATATTTTGGTCTGAATGAGTCTACTCCGTCAGGATATTTCTATAAGCACGAGCCCCGTCTAATTGGTCGCGGTGGTGGTGTCGCCACTATCTACAATGATGTACTCACTGTTACCCAGAAAATAAGGCCCAGGTTTAATTAATTTGAAGTGCTTATCATTAATGTTGCACTAAATGAAATACGTAATAAACCCTTGCTATATTTTACCCTGGCCACCGTGTACAGACCCCCGGGGCCATATGGCGATTTTCTTAAAGAATTTGGACATCTGCTATCAGACCTATTGGTTAACTCTGACAAAGTGTTGATTGTAGGAGACTTTAACATTCATGTAGATGATGCTAACGACGCTTTAGCACTCACATTTATGGATTTACTAAATTCCTTTGGGGTTAAGCAAAATATAATTGGAGCAACTCACCGCTTTAATCATACGCTAGATTTAATTATATCCCATGGTATAGATGTCTCTAATATAGAGATCATACCTCAAAGTGATACCTCACATACCTCATACCTCACAGATCATCACCTCCTGACATATACTCTACCCGTAGAACAGATTAGCTGTGTCTCCCCACGTTATCAATCTGTTAGAAATATGAATCCCACCACTAAAGACAGATTCACAAGTAATCTGCCGGATCTGTGCCAATTTCTTATTAGACCCCTAAATGCAGATGATCTAGATGAAGTGACTAGCCGCATGGGCACTATTTTTACCAGTACATTAGACACTGTTACTCCCATCAGATTAAAAAAAGTCAGAGATAAAACACTTGCACCTTGGTACAACAGTCATACTCGCGCCCTAAAGAGAGCAACCCGTAACCTCGAGCGAAAATGGAGGAAAACTAAATTAGAAGTTTTTCGAATTGCGTATAAAGACAGTATGTGCAGCTATAGACAGGCTCTAAAAACTGCTAGGACCGAGCATCTTAGCCAACTGATAGCAAGAAACCAAAACAATCCCAGGTTCTTATTTAGTACAGTGGCTCGCCTAACAAAACCTAAGATGCCCGCAGAGAGTATCCCATCACAGTTTAGAAGTGAAGACTTTATGGACTTCTTTAATGAAAAAATCAATAATATCAGGAAGAAAATAATGGAGGTTCAACCTCTAATAGTATCTCACAATCCAGTTCAGCCTATAGCTTCACATTTAGATTTTCACTGCTTTACAGGTATAGGACAGGAAGAGCTGTATAAACTCATCACCTCGGCTAAATCAACAACGTGCCTGTTAGACCCAATCCCAACCAGATTTTTAAAAGAAGTGATGCTTACGGTTGGAGAGCCACTCCTAAGCATTATTAATTCTTCATTACATCTAGGTCACGTCCCTCAACCTTTCAAGTTAGCAGTTATTAAGCCGCTTCTTAAAAAATCTAATTTGGACGCGAATGAAATAACAAATTACAGACCGATTTCAAACCTCCCGTTCATATCAAAAATACTAGAAAAAGTAGTATCAGCTCAAATTTGCACATTCTTGCAGGATAACAACATCCTTGAAGAATTTCAGTCAGGTTTCAGGCCCCATCATAGCACAGAAACTGCACTAGTTAAGATTACAAACGACTTGTTTTTAGCTTCAGACCAAGGCTGCATCTCATTGCTAGTCCTGCTTGATCTTAGTGCTGCATTCGACACTATAGATCATAATATTCTCATAGATCGCTTACAAAATTATATAGGTATTCAGGGACAGGCATTAAAATGGTTTAGATCTTACCTGTCTGATCGCTACCATTTTGTAGATCTAAATGGAGAACCGTCTGGTGTAATGCCAGTGAAATATGGGGTCCCACAAGGGTCAGTTTTAGGACCTCTGTTGTTCTCAATATACATGCTTACCTTGGGTAACATCATTAGAAGACATGGGATTAGTTTCCATTGTTATGCTGATGATACCCAATTATATATCTCAACTAAACCAGACGAAATACCTAAGTTGTCTAGATTAACTGAGTGTGTCCAGGACATAAAAGATTGGATGACCAATAACTTTCTTTTATTAAATTCAGATAAGACAGAGATATTACTTATTGGCCCAAAAACCAGCACACAACAGCTTTCACAATTCAGCTTGCGCTTAGAAGGATGTACTGTTACTACCAGCTCAGCAGTAAAAGACCTGGGCGTAATATTAGACAGTAACTTGTCTTTTGAAAATCACCTTTCAAATATCACAAAAACAGCCTTTTTCCATCTTCGAAATATTGCTAAACTTAGGAACATCTTATCCGTATCTGATGCAGAAAAACTAGTTCATGCATTCATGACCTCCAGACTTGACTATTGTAATGCATTACTAGGTGGTTGTCCTGCATCCTCAATAAACAAGCTTCAGTTAATCCAAAATGCAGCAGCCAGGGTTCTCACTAGATCCAGAAAATATGATCATATAACCCCAATATTATCATCCCTGCACTGGCTACCTGTTCAGTTTAGAATAAATTACAAAATAGTATTACTTACATACAAGGCCTTAAATGGTTTAGCTCCCACATACCTAACCAGTCTTCTGATGCGCTACAATCCACCACGTGCCTTAAGATCACAAAGCTCCGGACTTCTGGTAGTTCCCAGAATTTCAAAATCTACAAAAGGGGGTAGGGCTTTTTCATATTTAGCTCCAAAGCTTTGGAATAGCCTTCCAGACAGTGTTCGGGGAGCAGACACGGTTTCTCAGTTCAAAAGTAGACTCAAGACGCATCTTTTTAATCTGGCATACACATAACTCATCCCAGTACTCATACTCCAGTACACCTATACCGAATGGCAACTACGCTAATTCTCCCCATCTGTTCTGTATTTCTCTACCCATCCCGAGGCATCGGGAGATTTTGCCAGCTTCAGTAGACAAAGGCCGACCCTGCGAGGTTCCTGAGGCATCCAGAGAAGGACCAGCTCCAGCTGGATTCAGCTTTATGATGGTTGGAGCTACACATGCTGCTCCTGTGCTTCCAGTGATCCAGACCTCATCTGCCCTCTGCACCTACTGACTCATCCCTATGCTGAACTGGTCTTCATGTCAATTTAAATAATTTCTGTCATATTGAATTTTCACCTGCACAACAAACAAGATGTTATATCATTTATATCTGTTGTCGCCCAAATGAGGATGGGTTCCCTGTTGAGTCTGGTTCCTCTCAAGGTTTCTTCCTAATGCCATCTCAGGGAGTTTTTCCTTGCCACCGTCGCCGTCACCCTTGGCTTGCTCATCAGAGAAATTTCATTCATTCGTCTCATTATTATCTGCACATTTTTCTCACACATCCACACTTCCAATTATTTTCTTTTCTATAATTATTATTATTATTTGTTTTTATTTATTTATTTTCTATTATTATTATTATTTTATTTATTTATTATTATTATTATTATGATTTGTTAAATTTTTTTAATTTTTGTGAAGCTGCTTTGAGACAATGACCATTGTTAAAAGCGCTATATAAATAAAATTGAATTGAATTGAATTAAAGAGTACAACAGGGGGCTCAGAACACAACCCTGGGGGGCTCCAGTGCTGAGAGTGAGGGAGGCTGAGACATGTCCACTACTGTCCACTATCCTTACTGCCTGTGGTCTGCCCGTTAGGAAGTTGGAGATCCGCTGACACAGAGATGAGCTGAGTCCCAGGTGCTCCAGATTGGTGGTGAGTGTGGAGGGAATTATGGTATTGAATGCAGAGCTGTAGTCGATGAAGAGCATTTTAACATAATGAATTTTTCTTTTAACTGGAGCTACATTATCTAAGATAATTATATGCTTAATAACAACATCAGCACCTTAATAATGGCATTTAGGCAGAGAGGAGCCACTATCACCCCCCCCCCCTCCCCCCTTGTACCCTGCTGTAACTCCATTAGTGCCACTTGAACTGCAGGTCATTTGTTCTATTGTTGCAATTACACTTTTCTTTCTCTCTCTTTTCTTCCAGCTGTGCTCTTTTTGTTCCTTTATTTCAATATTCTCTCTTTCTACACTTCTCCTCATCTCTTTCTCTCTGTTTGAGGTGTGTGTGTGTGTGTGTGTGTGCGCGCAATTGATGAATTTGTATAAAACATTTTGCATGTGGATTTTGTTCACAAGTGTTAAATGCACTCTTTTCTGCCTGTAAGTGTGTGTGTGTGTATGTGTGTGTGTGTGTTTAGCTCGAGTGTGAAGGGCCTCCTCAGGAATGTACCACTGCTCTGAGAACTCAGGGGGAGGAACTGCACATTCACATTCATCTAAAGAGCTTAACAGAAACTCATCCCGAACACACACACACACACACACACACACACACACACAGTGTGGAGTGTGTGAAATCTCTGCCTTTGTACGAGTGTTTTTCACACACTGTGTTCTGAGCTCAGTGTTGATGGTGATTCCAGTTACTGCTCTCTGATGTCATCAGTGCCCGCCCCTTGGCCACACCCCTAACCCCGCCTCCTGAGAAGTTCCTCCAGGCACAAAGCCTGAATTTCATGTCATTAAATGAGATAAAATTGTTTATTTGATTTAAGTCACTCTGCATTATTTACAGTTGTGTGTAAAAGTTAGCAACCCCTCTTTTAATTCTTTGTCTTTTTGTGTAAAAACATGATTAAAAAAAGTTCTGATTGTAGCGGGTCTCAGACCAACAACATTCATTCATCTTCTATACGGCTTTATCCTTATATACAGGGTCGCGGGGGCGGAGCCTATCCCAGGAAACTTCGGGCACAAGGCGGGGTACAACCTGGACAGGGTGCCAATCCATCGCAGGGCACACACACACACACACCTACACACACTCATTCACACACTACGGACAATTTGGAATGTCAATTAACCTAATCTGCATGTCTTTGGACTGTGGGAGGAAACCGGAGTCCCCGGAGGAAACCCACCAAGCACGGGGAGAACATGCAAAGTCCATGCACACAGAGACGGGAATCGAGAGACCAACAACATATAACTTTTTTCACCATGCCATTATTAATTTACAAAAACTGAAGCCAACAAGAAAAAAACATGTGTGCAATACTAAGTACCCCCCCTCCACCGCCATAGTGGCTAAAGGTGTTTCTGCTAATGATGGAAGTTTTAATCATTTTAGTGACTCGGTTCTTTGAATTTCGTTCATCAAAATGGTCATCGAAATAGTTCATTTCATTCTTTTGATCAGAAATCAAATAAGATTCAAGATTCAAAGAACTTTATTAATCCCAAAGGGAAATTGCTTATGCTCGGTTACAGGTGCTCACAGTTGTTAACTAAGGAAGGTAATAAAGGTAATAAATAATACTAATAAAAATAAAAGTTCCTAAAACGTTAAGTACCAACAAAATATGACTCAAGATGACTTGTAAGTATTGCACAGAAATCTAGTATGTATGTAATATTGTATTATTATATGCAATCGTGTATTACACGTTCTATTGGGAGGTAGTATTGCAGTTATCATGTTATTAATATGGGTTAGTATTAATGTCCTGTTGTATACCAGTCAGTGACAAAATACATGTGTGTATGAGTTACAGAGAAGAGTTGTAGAGTTTTATGGCCGTTGGGAGAAAGGATCTCCTGTGACGCTCTGTGGAACACTTGATAGTAATCAGTCTCTGGCTGAAGCTGCTCCTCTGTTCAGCCAAAACACTGTATAGCGGGTGAGAAGGATTGTTCACAATGGATTCAACTTTGGACAGAATCCTCCTCTTCGCTACTACATCCACCGAGTCGAGCTCCATGCCGAGCACAGATCCGGCCTTTTTAATTGACTTGTCCAGTTTGTTCTTATCAGACACCTTAATGTTACCACCCCAACAGACCACAGCGTAAAAAATGACACTCGCCACAACGGTCTCATAGAACATCCGTAGTCTCCAGGGGGAAGTGTGAGACATAGGTTCCCTATTCCCCTCAATAGCCTGGCCGCTTGTCTTATAGCCAGTGATGCTCCTCATGCGCCTCCACACCTCTCTCGTGTTGTTTTGCTTCAGCCTTTGTTCTAGTTTTCTCCTGTATGCCTCTTTCCCCTCCTTGATTTTCCCAGTTAGCATTTTTTGAGCCTTCTTCACTGCTTCCTTATCACCAGACCTAAAAGCCTTAATGTCTTTGGTGACCCAGGGTTTGTTGTTGGGGAAACAGCGAATATCTCTCATCGGTACACAGGTGTTAATGTACTCCGTGATGCAGGGGTGCATAAAATGTTGCATTTTCAATAAAAAGACCTCCAACACGTCCACATACACAAATTTTGGCTATAGTTCCAGTTATGAAAATATCACAATGCAGCAAAGGACATATTATAATAAACAGAATGAGCAGCTCAGCATCATATCCTCCAGTCTGAGTCGTTCGTTCTTTTGAATGTATTTCACCGCATAGCGTCTATGGGAGTCATGTGACAAAGGAACGAACGACTCAGGACCGAAAAGACTCAGGGGGAAACTATTCATCTCTGTTTCCTGTATATAACATACAGAGGTTTTGTGATGTTTTGCGCATGCGCACCCAATAGAAAATGAACGAATCACTCTCCAAGATACTCGTTCATCTGAGTCACATTAAAGTTTCGTGCACGCGTGTACTGTTTACTATAACACTGTGACCACGTGTGTGTGTAAAAAGTATTTTATTTTGTGTCTGTATGTGTGTGTACAGCGCATGTGTAAAGCAAAAAGCAAGTCTCATTAGAGAGGTTAAAGATCCATTTTCTCTTTCTGCTCAAGGCTCAGCCTGCTCTGTGTGTCTGTGTACGTACCGTGACACACACACACACACACACACACCCACACACACACACACACACACACAAGAGTGAGGTTAATGCCAGTTCAGTGAGTGCAGGAGTGTAACACCAAACAGGTATTATTATTATTATTATTATTGTGCTCAGATGCAGTATTTGACCAGGTCTGGGCGAGTGGTGTGAGACGGCGAGTGGTGTGAGACTGCGAGTGGTGTGAGACGGCGAGTGGTGTGAGACGGCGAACACGAGTGTGTTATCAATAGAAGCTAATTTACGGTGACTTTTAGCGGAGTGTTTCCCGCAGCAGCGACACACTGATCTTTAAACACTGAGACTGAAAGGTCAGAGCCATCGACTGTTTCTGACATTTTACTCTCACGTGTGTTACTGCAGCACAACATCGCTCGCTTTCTTCACACACACACACACACACACACACACACACACACACGACTCAAGTTATTTACCTTCAGTTTCATTTCCATCAAATTGTAGCGTGTGTGTGTGTGTGTGTGTGTGTGTGTGTGTGTGAAGCGTGTAGTCAGTCAATTTACCAGTGCTGGAGTGTGCAGCTGCCATGACACGCCATGAATCAAAGTTTAGAAGCCGAGAGAGAGAGTGTGTGTGTGTGTGTGTGTGTGTGTGTTCAGTCTGACTGCAGCTCACTCTCCCACAGCTGAACTTATCAGAAACTAACTAGTGTGTGTGTGTATGTATTGTGTGTGTGTGTGTGTGTATATGTATTGTGCGTGCGTGTGTGTGTGTGTGTGTATATGTATTGTGTGTATGTATTGTGCGTGTGTGTGTGTATGTATTGTGTGTGTGTGTGTGTATTGTGCGTGTGTGTGTGTGTCTTGGCTGATCGAGGGCTCCAGATGTTGCCTGACAAATGACTCTGGAAAATTTCCCACTGAAGTCTAAAAATAACGCTCAGTGGGTTTAGTCGCCCCTCAGCCACATAAACACAAGGCCAGCTGCTCGGGAGGAGAGTGTGTGTGTGTGTGTGTGTATATGTGTTGAGCGTGTGTGTGTGTTGAGCGTGTGTGTGTGTGTGTATATGTGTTGAGCGTGTGTGTGTGTTGTGTGTGTATATGTGTTGAGCGTGTGTGTGTGTTGTGTGTGTGTGTGTGTGTATATGTGTTGAGCGTGTGTGTGTGTGTGTGTGTGTGTGTGTTTGACTAAACCTCAGCATCCTGCTTCTTCCTCAGTAAACATTTCTGTAACTTGATTTTTTTCCAGCACAGCGTTACACTGCAACAGTGTGTACACACACACACACACACACACACACACAGTTTTCTTGATCACTATGAGATGAGGATCTGAGATGACTTGAGACTCTGTGGTTCTGAGTTCACCCCTGTAGAGGAACCTCAGGACGTCACTTCATGTCACTAACACCAGCGACACTAAACCTGTCCATCTCATAAATCCATCCGAACCCATAAACTCCTGAACACCTGAAGGTGAGATCTTCTGTCTGCTGTCCTGCACGACCTCACACCCAGCTCAGATGTGTTGATCCTCTCGTGCAGAGGGGTTCAGTGTCTGATGTCACTAAATCAGTAGTGGTGGCTCAGAGGGCTACGGCTCCGAGTTACTGATCAGAAGGTCGCTGGTTTGAGCCCCAGCGCCAGCAGGTTGGCATTTTTGGGCCCTTGACCCTGAGCTCTGACTCTATTCTATTCTATTTGTATAGAGTTTTTAACGATTGTGGTTATTATTTAAGTGTGTGTGAGATGCGAGTGTGTGTGAAAGATCAGATCGTCCTGATGAACAAGCCGTTACTTATTGTTCATTTTGTCAGCTATTTTAGTCTTAGTCTTAGTCCCGGGATAAACGTCCCTGTTAGGTTTCATCATATTTACTCAGTCTTGTGCTGTTTATGTTTAATCACGTTGTAAAGCTGTAAAAGTCTGGACATTTTAGTCTAGTTTTAGTTTTACTTCAGAGGAAACGTAACATTTTAGCAATACGATTATTATTAATTAACCCTACAGTCAATCTAGTCTAAAACAAAACCCATCTTTCAAGTTTTTTCACAAAATAATTATCTTAACATTTAAAATGTATCTTTGTTTTCAGCTAATTATATTTATTTTTAACATCACAACAACTGCTGCATGTCCTAATTTATTCTAAACGACAAAACAATAGGAGCAGAACGAACAATACAGTGTTTAAACCTTTATTTATTTATTTTAACCCTAATTATTCTGTAGCTCCTCGGGGTCACGATCAGTTGCTAAACTGTTAGTTTAATGTGTTTGGCAACAGTTTTACTGTAAACTAAAGTTAAATACATCACAAAATAATTATATTATCATGTTGTAACATTATTACCACAACCAGGCCGTAAAACTGGGTGATTATTATGGGATGCCTTGATGCATCTCTTCAGGTTTGTGGTTCCCCCAGTGTTTCCCCTCCGATAAACACCTGCGTTTGTTTACATTGAGACAGTAGCGCATTAGTAGATTATTATACAGTAGATTATTAAATCCAGCACATAACTGTTCATAACATCACTTTTACTCCACATTTAGATTTAAACTGATGCTGCAGATTAAACTACAGACAGAAGATCTAAAGACTGCAGGAGATTCAGGAAATTACAGACAGGTTAGTGTGATGCTGTGAGGAAATCAGGCTGGACAGACAGACGGACGGGTTTGTGATCCTCTAATGTATGAAACAAAGATATCAGTGAGAGAACGAGTTCTGACCCGGTGTGCAGACAAAACCTCTCTCTTATTTAACCAGCTGCAGGTTTAGAGTGAAACAGAAGACGCGAGTCAGACTCTCAGTGTAATCAGATTTTATTTCAACTCTACATGCTGTTAAAAAAAATCAACAAAAGTATCAGGAGCAGTGACGAGTTATTTACAGATTCACAGTACAGGTGCGGCGACGGCACACCTACAGGCTGAACACTCTGGAGGAACACACACACACACACACACACACACACACACACACTGAGCTACATCACAAGGTGGAGGTGAGAGCAGATACACAGCTACATTAACAAGCTCTGCGTCAACGCTCCGTTGGGAATGTGGGCGGAGCTTATCTAGACGGCCGTGCTGAACATCAGCACGGTCACTGAGCGTATGGTCAGAGGTCATGTGACTTCCTGCACACATCTCCGTTAATGCCTTCGTGAAAACACACACACACACACACACACACACACACACAGAGAGAACAATGACAACATGGAGGACGTCTCTCTCTCTCTCTCTTGTTTTTTATTTATTACAGTTAACGAAATCAGTCGATAAACAAAACTCTCCTTTTAAACATTTATTTAATTTATATTTTAGTCTGAAATTTTGATAGTTTTTTGTCCTGTTCCCTCGTTAGCCACGCGGATGTGCTAAAGCTAAGAGTCTCATAGATTAGCGCTAGCTAGTTAGCATCGTTTCTCGTCTGGTTTCCTCCAATATAATGTATTTTATGTATTTATTTAATTATTTTTGCATAAACGTGTGATGAGGTTTGGAGACGGAGCGCTGAGCAGCGTGTTCGAGAACTTAATAGTAAATGCTGAACAGCAGAGACGGAAGAAAACAATCTGCTCGGTCAGGTTTTATACATTTTTTTTACATCGTCTGGCTGCGGGTCGGACACGGCTAACAGGCTAGCGGTCGTTCAGAGACCAAACTATTATTATTATTATGAATATTAATATCATGGTTACTTTTCCGCTCATTCTCTTGCTCGTGATCACTTGAGAGACTTGAACCCACAGCGAGTGTTTTTCAGTAAGGCACAGAGCACACACCCGCCTCTGAAATGTCCATATTTATCTATTTATATTTATTTATATATTTACACTCGACGTCATTTCCAGCATGACTGCGCGCGAGGACGCGGCGTTAGCTCTTACAGTCATCAGATTTTCCGCTAATTCGGTCTGATTTGTTCGGTGCGTGTCTGATCTAGCTAATACACCGGCTCACGCTGGGACTCGAGTGTGTTTGAGACATGCAGTTATTTAGCACAATGCTAAAATGTTAGCTTAATGATTCCGTTACATGTTAGCTACATTATCCTCGTAGCTCCAGTGCAAAACTACAGAGCGACGCGACTGGACTCGGCTCCGGGTGAGAGTCAGTACACCACCGGACTCGGCACCATGACAACCGGACCACGGTGCGTTTCTCAGGCCGAAAACAAACACAATGCTGTTCCGTGGCTGAAATACACACACAGACACGCGCACACACAGACACACAATACTATTGTTCGTCTAAACTCATTAGCAGCAAATTATTGAAATGTTTCCCAGTTTGAAAAATGAAATAAAAAGTTCAGAGCACATGAACGCACACACACGCATGGACGCACACACACACACACAATAATGTTAACGGTTTACAACAGTAACCTATCCGGAGCTGGAGAGACGCTGACTGTAAGCGCATCCTCGAAGCGTTTGTGTAACTCCGTAATATCGTAATGCTTCTCGTCGCCATGGCGATGGTCAGATCTCGCGCCGCTCCTCAGGTCGAATGCACAGCTTTTTCCTCAGTCACGAGTTTTTGTTTTTGTCTTTAATCGATGCTGGTTAACAAGAAACAGATTTCAAGTATTCCTGCAACAGGTTAATCCCACATGACCTTTGACCTCAGACGACCCTGCCGCCTCAGAGGTCAATGCTTTTGCTCATCGGCTCCTTCAGCGTTCCGTCATATTGTTTGCAATTTGTCGGCACTTAAACGTTCCTGTTTTGTGAGCTACACGTCTCACAGTCTCGCAGCTTCACACGTTTCATTCGCACTTCCTGTTTTCCTCACGTTTATTCCTTTGTTCCTGTAACACCTCCCCTAAGCCCCGCCCTCGTTATTAAACCCTGTCATTTTACTCATGTATGGAGTAACTGTTCGTAGTCCTGCCTGCTGTTTAATTCCATTTAGTAGCCGCGTTTGTTTTACTGTCCTCATCCGAGCCAATCAGCTTGTGTTCTCCGGAGGTTCTGATTGGTCCTCGGCTCAGTAGCTGTATTTGTTCACAGGCCTCGTTTGCGGTACGAATCCTCCGGGTTTGGGCGGAACGTCTGGCTTTAACGACGGCGTTCGTTTAACAGAAGTCCGAGGAAGTGATCCGTATCCGCTGTAACTGTGTTGCCTAGACATGCCTTGCGAGTCCATCCTGGAGGGCGGTGTGGGCGGAGCCAGGGTACCACGGAAACTGGAGTGGCGCGCCACCATGGGGCCCGGCGATCCGGCATGACGGTGTCCGGAGCCGGCGCGGTGGAAACGCTGCCGGTCGAGGGTACCCATTTGTCCAGTGGGCGACGTGGGGACGGACGGGACGTCCACTCGCTTGGTGGGACTGTGCCGGGGCAACGAGGATGACGGCGAATAGGACGAAGAAGCCGAAAAGGACGAGGGCGGGGAATAGGACGTCGGGGAGTAAAGTGACGCTTCCCGACTCGGGACTTTAGGTGGGATTTCTGTCAAGTTCTCCAGGGGCTCGAGCATCAGTTGTGGGCGAGGACGAGGCGTGTCGGCCATGATGGCTTTAGGGTTAGCGCTTGTGGTCTCGGTCTCGTTAGCCTCATTAAGGTGCTTCAGAAGCTCGTTAAGTGTGTTTCTTGCATCAACGGAACGCCGGCGCTCTTTTTGGACCGACTTGACGCTGCCGGTGTCACCACTCGGGACAGTTTTCTCGTGCGTCGCGTTTGGAAGCACGACTGCGCTGGGGATGTTGGGGTTTTGTGGGCTTTTGGGCGGAGCTTCTTTCCGAGACACACACATTTTCCCCTGTGCCCTCTCCCACTGGCTCTTGTTGGGCTGCAGCCCCTTCTGGTGGAGCACCGGCGTGGACTCGGGCGTGGGCAGCGCTGCCAGCTCCGGGTTCTGCCTGCTGAGGATGATGGTTTTGGATTCTGGACTCTTTTCCTCTTTGTCTCCGCTGAAG
>CM060110.1:46256988-46269488 GCA_030522415.1 Channallabes apus | reverse complement strand
AGTGTCACACTCGAGAGGAGCAGCACTCAGCTGTAAACCTACACCCGCTTCCATACGGCTAATTATTCCTCATTAATGATTCATCCCTCCTGTAGTGCGCACTGTCTAGCACACTTCTCTCACTGCACCCTCAGTGTCTATGTAGTACACACGCGCGCGCACACACACACACAAATCTATAACTCGTTCCCCTTTACACACCCAGTCATAAAACCACCAAAAATACAGCTGGATCTAATTGATATGTAAATGAGGCACAGTGTGGGCGGTACCGGGGGCGGGGCAGTCTGTCGTCTGGAACCGGAGTCCAGACGGAGTCCGGAGTTTTCTGCTCCTTAAAGCGTCCTTCAAACACCTTCTCGATGTCCGGCATGGAGAACGCACACACTGCTGAGCCGGGGATACTGAGGAACACACACACACACACACACCCCGTCATCATCATCATCATCATCACCACCATTAGTCACATCACCTGTGTGTGTGTGTGTGTGTGTGTGTTACCTGTTGAGCTGAGTGGTGAACACGCCCACTACAGACGGAACACCGTCGATGTTGATGATGTCAGTGAGCGACTGCAGGACGTCGAAGTAGAAGAAGGACTCGCCGGGGACGGAGCAGTTCAGCCGCGCCTTCACAAACGACGTCCAGTGTTTCTCCAGGACGCGCTGAGACCCGCCCAGGTCGCTCTTACACACCCGCGCCACGCGGGAGTACACCACCTGCACACACACACACACACACACACTGAATCACTGACACTACTGTTATCTGTGTGTGTATCAGGGTTTGACATCGGCACCCGCCCACCCAGATGTGGGTAAAATTGGGCTGTGGGGGGGGGGGGGGGGGGGGGGGTAATAACTTTAGTCTCACCGGCCACTTTGGCTGGTAGTTTATTCTTTGGTATGACGATATAATTTTGTTGTCGTTTTCTCTAAAGTCACCTGATATAATAAACACAATACACATGTTGTTCACACATGCGCTGCACACACGCGTCGTTTATGAACGACTCTTTAACATGACTCAGATGAACGAGTATCTCGGAGAGTGATTCGTTCATTTTCTATCGGCCGCGCATGCGCAAAGCATCGCAAAACCTCCGTATGTTATATTCAGGTCTCGAGTCGTTCGTTCTTTTGTCACGTGACTCCTACAGACGCGATGCGGTGCAACGGATACTAAAGAACAAACGACTGGAAGATATGATGCTGAGTTACTCGTTCTGTTTATTATAACACGTCCTTAGTTACATTGTAATATTTTCAGAACTGGAACTAAAGCCAAAATGTGTGTATGTAGACGTATTGGGGGGATTTTTATTGAAAACGCAACATTTTAATTTATTTCTGATCAAATGAACAAAATGACTCAAAAAAAAGATTTGTTCATTTTGATGTACGAGATTCAAAGAACCGAGTCACTAAAATGATTCAAACTTCCCGTCACCAAGTCTCTCTTTCTCACACACACACACACACACACTTTTACTTCCTGTTTGGTGTGTGTGTGTATCATTTCCTTAAAGGCCTATCGCTTCTCTACAGGATGAGACTGTTTGCCCCTTTCGCAGGTTATTTACTGATTATATATAAAAGTAATCACTATTAAACTCTATTTAGATTTCATGTTGAATGATATAAAATTCATCAATTGATTGAATTACCTTCACTATAAAGAGTCAACACTACAAGATAGACTAGAGTCCATTGTCCTAACTCAGAATTCTGATATAATAATACATAATGAATAATAATACCTGATAATAGTACACAACACACTAACATGATAAATGTTCTGAGTTGCTGTATTTTTAATATCAGAATGAGTTCAGTTGTACTGAATCTGTTATTTTTCAATGTCATGTGGTAAGAGGCTTGAATTTAAGTTCAATAAGCAGAATATACTGTTCATGTTTACATGTTTTTATATTGGGATCTTAACAGTACTGAATACTTGACTACTACTATAGTGATACAGTGTATGATGTCATTTATAAGTAAATCTAGATATAACAAACATTAACGTATCATGGGGAAGAAAAAACTGTGGCGAGTAAAAAGGCTGAAAAAAGTTAATGTCCTGCCCTGGTGTGTGTGTGTGGTGTATGTGTGTGCGTGTGTGTGTGTGTGTGTGTGTGTACAGCTGATTAATAACTAGGCTCCCACACTGATGAGTCTAACGCTCACTTCACTTTATTACTTCACTTTATGTCTGAGATGAACTTCATATAGTCTGACACACACACACACACACACACACACACACACACACACAGCGAGATGAAAGTGTTTTATCTGATTTGTCTGCATTAACAGCATGTGCTCTCCTGTAATGAAAACACACTTAACTCACATCTGTGTGTGTGTGTGTGTGTGTGTGTGTGTGTTGCGGTGTGGTATCGTACCCTCCCGAGGTTGTTGTGTTCTGCTGCGATCTCTCTGAAGAAAAAGTACACATAGTTCCCATAATCCACTGCGTGCAGGAAGTGAGGCTCTGTGGGAGAGATAGGAGAGAGTGAGACAGTAGACAGACAGGAGAGAGTGAGACAGGAGAGAGTAAGACAGTAGACAGACAGGAGAGAGTGAGACAGGAGAGAGTAAGGCAGTAGACAGACAGAAGAGAGTGAGACAGAAGACAGAGAGACAGGATACAGAGAGAGAGAGATAGACAGTCAGGAGAGAGTGCGAGAGGAGAGAGAGAGACAGAGAGACCGGAGAGAGTGAGACAGGAGAGAGTGAGACAGGAGACAGACAGGAGAGTGAGACAGAGAGACCGGAGAGAGTGAGACAGGAGAGAGTGCGACAGGAGACAGACATGAGAGGTTGAGATAGAAGACAGCGATAGGCAGGAGAGTGAGACAGGAGACAGACAGGAGAGTGAGACAGAGAGAGACAGGAGAGAGTGAGACAGGAAATGATGAATATTAGTTTAGAACTAGAGCTGCATGTCCAGGTTAGTGTGTGTACAGTAATGCATTAGGGCTCTGTCCCAAAACATCCTCCTGCCTCCTCCCACCGCCACACACACACACACACACACACACACACATAGAAGTGTATGGATTTGGGACGGAGCCACAGGAAGTGGGCAGTTACCAACAAAACCTGGAACACAAAGTGCTTAGCTAGTGCGTAGCTTAGAGTTAGTATCCTTATTATTAATGATGTGTGTGTGTGTGTGTGTGTGTGTGTGTGTTTACCCTTTAGCCATTTGGAGTCGTATTTGATGGTCCTCAGAGCTGAGCCGTCTCCCATACTGCGATAAATCACTGCATCACTCGCCAGGAAGTCAGCTACTGTGGCCGAGTACAGCTTCCCCTCTACACACACACACACACACAAGAATAAGACACAAAGGTGTACCACAGGGGTCCGCTTTAGGTCCAATGTTGTCTCTGATTATACACAGTGATTTGTGTGGTGTGTACCTGAAAAGAGTGCTACATTGGTCTGTTTAGCATCAAACGGACACCGAGCTAAACCGCTAATCTCCTCTCCATCAAACTCTAGATTATCCAGCTGTGGGAGAGAGACGGGTGTGTTATTACACTCTAATTACAACTCTGTGTCTGTGTGTGTGTGTGTGTGTGTGTGTGTGTGTGTGCACGCGCGCGCGCGCGAGTACCCTGTAGTAACGGCACATGGGGTTGAAGCCGTTAGTGCCACAGATAAAAACAAGATCATCACTTCTGGGAACCAAAACTTTAATAAAGTTATGGCATTCATCCTGAGAGAGAGAGAGAGAGAGAGAGAGAGAGAATAGGGTTAATGTGTCTGTATGTGAATTAAATTTAAATGTAAACAACAATGAATGAAGATCACAGAACAGTGAATAAAGAGTGGGGGGGTGAATAAAGAGTGGGGGGGTGAATAAAGAGTGGGGGGGTGAATAAAGAGTGGGGGGGTGAATAAAGAATGCGGGGGTGAATAAAGAGTGCGGGGGTGAATAAAGAGTGGGGGGGGGTGAATAAAGAGTAGGGGGGTGAATAAAGAGTGAGGGGGTGAATAAAGAGTGCGGGGGGGTGAATAAAGAGTGAGGGGTGAATAAAGAGTGGGGGGGTGAATAAAGAGTGCGGGGGTGAATAAAGAGTGGGGGGGTGAATAAAGAGTGCGGGGGTGAATAAAGAGTGGGGGGGTGAATAAAGAGTGGGGGGGTGAATAAAGAGTGCGGGGGTGAATAAAGAGTGGGGGGGTGAATAAAGAGTGGGGGGGTGAATAAAGAGTGCGGGGGTGAATAAAGAGTGGGGGGGTGAATAAAGAGTGGGGGGGTGAATAAAGAATGCGGGGGTGAATAAAGAGTGCGGGGGTGAATAAAGAGTGGGGGGGGGGTGAATAAAGAGTAGGGGGGTGAATAAAGAGTGGGGGGGGGGTGAATAAAGAGTAGGGGGGTGAATAAAGAGTGGGGGGGTGAATAAAGAGTGAGGGGGTGAATAAAGAGTGCGGGGGGGTGAATAAAGAGTGAGGGGTGAATAAAGAGTGGGGGGGTGAATAAAGAGTGGGGGGGTGAATAAAGAGTGCGGGGGGGTGAATAAAGAGTGAGGGGTGAATAAAGAGTGGGGGGGTGAATAAAGAGTGCGGGGTGAATAAAGAGTGCGGGGGTGAATAAAGAGTGGGGGGGTGAATAAAGAGTGCGGGGGTGAATAAAGAGTGCGGGGGTGAATAAAGAGTGGGGGGGTGAATAAAGAGTGCGGGGGTGAATAAAGAGTGCGGGGGGGTGAATAAAGAGTGAGGGGTGAATAAAGAGTGGGGGGGTGAATAAAGAGTGCGGGGTGAATAAAGAGTGCGGGGGTGAATAAAGAGTGGGGGGGTGAATAAAGAGTGCGGGGGTGAATAAAGAGTGGGGGGGTGAATAAAGAGTGGGGGGGTGAATAAAGAGTGCGGGGGTGAATAAAGAGTGGGGGGGTGAATAAAGAGTGCGGGGGTGAATAAAGAGTGGGGGGGTGAATAAAGAGTGGGGGGGTGAATAAAGAGTGCGGGGGTGAATAAAGAGTGCGAGGGTGAATAAAGAGTGGGGGGGTGAATAAAGAGTGCGGGGGTGAATAAAGAGTGCGGGGGTGAATAAAGAGTCGGGGGGTGAATAAAGAGTGCGGGGGTGAATAAAGAGTGGGGGGGTGAATAAAGAGTGCGGGGGTGAATAAAGAGTGGGGGGGTGAATAAAGAGTGCGGGGGTGAATAAAGAGTGGGGGGGGGGTGAATAAAGAGTGCGGGGGTGAATAAAGAGTGGGGGGGGGTGAATAAAGAGTGCGGGGTGAATAAAGAGTGGGGGGGTGAATAAAGAGTGCGGGGGTGAATAAAGAGTGTGGGGGTGAATAAAGAGTGGGGGGGGGTGAATAAAGAGTGCGGGGTGAATAAAGAGTGAGGAGTGAGCAGCGTCTCACCCTGTGCTTGCCCTTCAGTGCACACGTCTCTCGGTCTGCCTGACTCGACCTCCACGTCAGCTTCTGTAACGACACCACTACATTACCCACAATGCCCTGCTGCCCCCCCCCCAGGTCACTGTACCTCTGACAATAACCTTAAACGTATTTAACATATTCATGAGCTTAGACACACCCGGACTCCGCCCCCACACAGGCATGTGTGGGTGTGGTAAGGACATGTGGGCGGGGCTTACCCTGTAGGGAGTGATGTCATTCCTGTATGACTCCCTCAGACTCACTAAGTACACCTGGTCCCTGTGCAGGAAAGAGAGGGCGGAGCTTCAGCATCAACAGCGCCGCATGGACACGGCGATGTGTATAATCAATGCTAATCAGCTAGCTATGTAGCGTAGCTAACATTCGCACTGGCACACAGTGATGATGTCACACTTGATAGGCTCTTGTGTGTGTGTGTGTGTGTGTGTGTGTGTGTGTGTGTGTACCTCCCGGCGATGAACAGTGTGTCCTGGATCCGGGTCATCAGCTGAAAGTCCAGTCGGTGTTGGGATTCGTTTCCAGACGGCCGACCGCGGAATACCGGATACTGTCTGGAGTCTGGGGGGGCAAGAGGGGGGGGGGGTATTGAGCATCACTGAAGTGTTACTTTAATTCCAGACTGTGACGTCCCTGTCCTGCAGTCCTGTGTGTGTGTGTGTGTGTGTGTGTGTGTGTACACGTCCTGCGTCCTTGTCCTCCAGATGTCTGTCTCTCCCTCATCACTCTCTGACTCCGTCACGCCACATCAGTGTGTCCTGATAACATCTACACACACCTCTAATTATCTGCCCTTATCACCTATGAGACTGTCACCAGTGTGTGTGTGTGTGTGTGTGTGTGTGTGTGTGTGTGTGTCTCTCACAGTGTCTGTCCACGATGTCCAGAGGTGCGGTGTCCTCAGGGAAACTCACGGCGTGGGATCCAACCACCAGCAGCAGCAGGTTGGGAAACAGTACACACCACATCTCCCTCTGTTGAACACACACCCGGGGGTGTTACCTACACACACACACACGTCACTGCAGATGTTTTAAAGAACTATTTAAAGAAATTACTGCATTACCTCTGTCACTCACACACAGAGCCAGATATACCAGCGAGAGAGAGAGTGTGTGTGTGAGAGAGAGAGAGAGAGAGAGAGAGAGAGAGAGAGAGAGTGTGTGTGTTCAATTGGGATTAAACACTGGTATGTTATTTGTTACTGATATGAACATGTGATTAAAGGTCAGAAGAATGTCAAAGACAATGAGATACGTTAGACAAGGACAGACTGAGGACACACACACACTCTCGCGCACACTCTCTCTCTCGCGCGCGCGCACACTCTCTCTCGCGCGCGCACACTCTCTCTCTCGCGCGCGCACACTCTCTCTCTCGCGCGCGCACACTCTCTCTCTCGCGCGCGCACACTCTCTCTCGCGCGCGCACACTCTCTCTCTCGCGCGCGCACACTCTCTCGCGCGCGCGCACACTCTCTCGCGCGCGCGCACACTCTCTCTCTCTCTCGCGCGCGCGCACACTCTCTCTCTCTCTCGCGCGCGCGCACACTCTCTCTCTCTCTCGCGCGCGCGCGCACACTCTCTCTCTCTCTCGCGCGCGCGCGCGCACACTCTCTCTCTCTCTCGCGCGCGCGCACACTCTCTCTCTCTCTCTCTCTCTCGCGCGCGCACAATCTCTCTCTCTCTCGCACGCGCGTGCGCACACTCTCTCTCTCTCTCTCTGTCACGCACGCTCGCACTCTCTGTCTCTCTCGCACGCGCTCGCGCTCTCTGTCTCTCTCGCACGCGCTCTCTCTCTCGCACGCGCGCGCGCACTCTCTCTCTCTCGCACGCGCGCGCGCACTCTCTCTCTCTCTCTCGCACGCGCGCGCGCACTCTCTCTCTCTCTCTCGCGCGCGCGCGCACTCTCTCTCTCTCTCGCGCGCGCGCGCGCACTCTCTCTCTCGCGCGCGCGCGCACTCTCTCTCTCTCTCTCGCGCGCGCGCGCACTCTCTCTCTCTCTCTCGCGCGCGCGCGCACTCTCTCTCTCTCTCTCGCGCGCGCGCGCACTCTCTCTCTCTCTCGCGCGCGCGCGCGCGCACTCTCTCTCTCTCTCTCGCGCGCGCGCGCGCACTCTCTCTCTCTCTCGCGCGCGCGCGCGCACTCTCTCTCTCTCTCGCGCGCGCGCGCGCACTCTCTCTCTCTCTCGCGCGCGCACTCTCTCTCTCTCTCGCGCGCGCACTCTCTCTCTCTCTCTCGCGCGCACTCTCTCTCTCTCTCTCGCGCGCACTCTCTCTCTCTCTCGCGCGCACTCTCTCTCTCGCGCGCGCACTCTCTCTCTCGCGCGCGCACTCTCTCTCTCGCGCGCGCACTCTCTCTCTCGCACGCACACACTCTCTCTCGCACGCACACACTCTCTCTCGCACGCACACTCTCTCTCTCGCACGCGCACGCACACTCTCTCTCTCGCACGCGCACTCTCTCTCTCGCACGCGCACGCACACTCTCTCTCTCGCACGCGCACGCACACTCTCTCTCTCGCACGCACACTCTCTCTCGCACGCGCACGCACACTCTCTCTCTCGCACGCGCACACTCTCTCGCACGCGCACACTCTCTCGCACGCGCACACACACACTCTCTCGCACGCGCACACACACACTCTCTCGCACGCGCACACACACACACACTCTCGCACGCGCACACACACACACACTCTCGCACGCGCACACACTCTCTCTCGCACGCGCACACACTCTCTCTCGCACGCGCACTCTCTCGTCTGACTTGTACACATCTGTTTATGCGCATAATGATGAGCTTTTGTGATTATTAATATTCATTAAGACAACAAAGTCCAAACTGATAAACAGAAGGCAGAAGGTCATCTAAAGGTTGCAGCACGAGTGCTTACACACACACACACACACACACTCCTACACCAATCAGAAGCTGTCAGTGGTGATTAGCCCCGCCCTGATTGATGAGCCTCATTGATCTGTAGTTATTGATCCGCGTGACCTTCGCCATCTTCACTGGAAGCTCAGCGCTAATCCACCGCACTGACGCTCCGATTAGCATCCGGCCGCTGAGCTGCTGACTCGACTCGACTCGCGGGGGCTTCGAGACCGGGGGAGGGGGGGGGGGGGTTATCTCAGGTCATTGATTATTAATAATCAGAGGAACATCGCTGCATTGATCTCTTGAGTGTGTGTCAATTCTACACCGTGTGTGTGTGTGAAATTATTATTTAGGATGTGTGTGCATGTTTATGTTATTATCTCAAACCCCCCCCCCCGACACACACACACACACACACACACGTGTGAGGAAATGAAACACAATGGCATAATGTCTGTGTCTGGGTGTGTTTGTGTATAAGAACATAAACATGCACACAGATCCTAAATAATGACCACACACACACACACACACGGTGTAGAATTAACACACACACACACACACACACACGGTGTAGAATTAACACACACACACACACGGTGTAACACACACACACACACACACACACACACACACACACACGGTGTAGAATTAACACACACACACACGGTGTAACACACACACACACACACACACACACACACACACGGTGTAGAATTAACACACACACACACACACACGGTGTAACACACACACACACGGTGTAGAATTAACACACACACACACACGGTGTAACACACACACACACACACACACACACACACACACACACACGGTGTAGAATTGTCTCTGATTCTCGCAACAAGCAAAAAGAAAGAAAATCGTTTCTTTCTCTCTGTGAAACCTGAGATCCTTTCCTGGCCCACAGGTGTGTGTGTGTGTGTGTGTGCGCGCGTGTGTGTGCGCGCATGTGTGTGTGTGTGTGTGTGTGTAACAGTAGAGGCCTATGGGGCAGCTGGGAGACCTGAACACATTAGAGGTGAACTGAGGCCTGACTGAGACACAGACAAGCAGACAGAGGGGGAGAGACAGAAAAGAGAGACGAGGGGACACGCGGAGCAAAAGAAACAAAAATGGATCAGAGAAAGACTGAGACAAAGAAGGAGGAGAGAGAGAGGGAGAGAGGGAGAGATGAGGATAAAGAGAAACGCAGGATGAAACACAGAGAAGAGAAGAAAGGAGGAGATTCACTGATCAAATAAACGAGTTAATCCGTGAGGAGGGAAACAGAACGAGGGGAGGAGACAGGAGACGACATGACAGGAAGACAAGCAGCTGTGGTGTAATAACACCTGTCACATCTGTATTCGATCGGGGTGCTTATACTCCACCAGATGCTTCACACACACACACACACACACACACACACAGTGAGGACAGCAGCTCTGAGTCGAGCACATGGGGGAGCAAAAGACCATAGAAAAGCAGCAGGACGGAGGAGGACGAGGAGGACGAAGAGGACGAGAAGGAAATCGGATTACAGACCGAGAACAGACATAGAGGAGGGGCGGGGGGGGGGGGGGGGGCAGGAAGGGGGGCAGGAGGGGGGTGTAAAGTAAAAGATGGAAATGAAAAAGACAGAAGAGGAATAAAAACATCATCAGGAAGTGTTCAGCTTCATGTTCATGTATTTACAGTTTAATGTAGGATGTGACTTACACACACACACACACACACTCACACACCACACACACACTCTCACACCACACACACACTCTCACACCACACACACTCTCACACCACACACACTCACTAATAATCATATAAGCTGTAATTATTGTGATTTAGTCGCACTGGTGCGTCAGCGCTGCTCCACTCTGTGTGTGTACTGTATGTGTGTGTGTGTGTGTGTGTGTGTGTGTGTGTGTGCGCGCTCACAGTTCATTCATTTTGCTGACAGAGCATTAGCATGCCTGCCACTCTCTCTCTCACACACACACACACACACACACACACACACACACACACACACACAGAAACGCTTCACCTCTAACTTTTATAAATCTAACAGAAATCCTGCTTTAATTTATCGCCTGATTCAACTGTTACAGTCGAGACTTTCTACACACACACACACACACACACACACACACTCACGCACGCACACGCACACACACTCACGCACGCACACGCGCACACACGTGATGTTTGTATGCAGGTGATTAGCTCTCCTGACGATGCTGGGCGTCGCCGTGCTCTGACTCACAGAGGAACCAATGATACACCCTAATCAATACAGCCTCATGAATAAATCATCAATACTCATGAATATTAATGAGCTGCTGCTGACGCTAGATTTTACAGAGATCAGTGCTTACACGCCAAGGACCAGGGGGCACACACACACACTCATTCACACACACACACACACACACACACATCTCTCTCTCTCTACGCTCATACATAGAAACCTTGTGTTAATTGTCCACCGTGTGTGTGTTAATTCTACAGAGTGCGCGTGTGCTAATTCTACAGAGTGCGCGTGTGTTAATTCTACAGAGTGCGCGTGTGCTAATTCTACAGAGTGCGCGTGTGCTAATTCTACAGAGTGCGCGTGTGCGTGTTAATTCTACAGAGTGCGCGTGTGCGTGTTAATTCTACAGAGTGCGCGTGTGCGTGTTAATTCTACAGAGTGCGCGTGTGCGTGTTAATTCTACAGAGTGCGCGTGTGCGTGTTAATTCTACAGAGTGCGCGTGTGCGTGTTAATTCTACAGAGTGCGCGTGTGCGTGTTAATTCTACAGAGTGCGCGTGTGCGTGTTAATTCTACAGAGTGCGCGTGTGCGTGTTAATTCTACAGAGTGTGTGTGTGTTAATTCTACAGAGTGTGTGTGTGTTAATTCTACAGAGTGTGTGCGTGTTAATTCTACAGAGTGTGTGCGTGTTAATTCTACAGAGTGCGCGTGTGCGTGTTAATTCTACAGAGTGCGCGTGTGCGTGTTAATTCTACAGAGTGTGCGTGTGCGTGTTAATTCTACAGTGTGTGTGTGTTAATTCTACAGTGTGTGTGTGTTAATTCTACAGTGTGTGTGTCCCTTTTAGTTATGCTGTCATAATTAGTCCTGCCGGAGTCCCTGCTTGCACTCTACAGTAAATATACATTCACGTTAGACATTGTGACTGTGACCATACCTAATTGCAATCTCTCCTCCTCTTCTCTTCCTCCCCCTCTTTCTCTTTCCTCTCTCCCCCTGTCTCCCCCTTTCACTCTTTCTCTCTCTCTCTCTGTCGAGCTACACATGTGGTTCCTGAGCTGCCAGTGATCCAGACTCCCTCTGCCCTTCGGACCTGTCTGATCCATCCTGGTGCCCGGTTTCTGGTTGGAGGTCTCATCGCATGGATGCCCCGTGTGTCTCTTTAGGATGCGTCTGGTGTCTGGGGATGATTCTCTATACTTAGAAGATGGTTCTGGCCTTGACTGGTGTGGTCAGCTGTTTCTCTGAGGACTTGACAATTCGATAGTTCAGGACTGGAACTTTCTACAAGTCTATCTGAGTCTCGAATAACTACTGGACTCCATTTTACATCAAGTATTATAACATCAATTAACATCAACTATTATAGCTGAACCTAACACTTAACACTATATAAATGCAGATCATTTCCTGCTATCTGTTTCACCCAGATGAGGATGGGTTCCCTGTCGAGTCTGGTTCCTCTCAAGGTTTCTTCCTATTACCGTCTCAGGGAGTTTTTCCTTGCCACTGTCGCCCTCGGGCTTGCTCGCCAGGGAATATCTGAACATTTTGATTCATACATATTCACATTCCATACAAACGTAAATAATTATTTTGATTGTGTAAAGCTGTTTTGAGACAATGTCAATTGTTAAAAGCGCTATACAAATAAAATTGAATTGTGTGTTAATTCTACAGTGTGTGTGTGTGTTAATTCTACAGAGTGTGTGTGTGTTAATTCTACAGAGTGTGTGTGTGTTAATTCTACAGAGTGTGTGTGTGTTAATTCTACAGAGTGTGTGTGTGTTAATTCTACAGAGTGTGTGTGTGTTAATTCTACAGAGTGTGTGTGTGTTAATTCTACAGAGTGTGTGTGTGTTAATTCTACAGAGTGTGTGTGTGTTAATTCTACAGAGTGTGTGTGTGTTAATTCTACAGAGTGTGTGTGTGTGTTAATTCTACA
>CM060110.1:46224488-46251988 GCA_030522415.1 Channallabes apus | reverse complement strand
GGTGTTTAATGCTAAGTGTGCGTGCTGTAGAGTTAGCCCAATGCTAACTGTGAGTAATGTGTAATATTGTCAATACAGAGTCTTTTTATCAGCAGGTCTGAGGTAAAAGTCAACATTATGAAAGTTCCTGTTCCTCTACGTGTCACTTCTTACCTTTAACCATGTGTGTGTGTGTGTGTGTGTGTGTGTGTTGTATTGGCACAATAATGCTGGCATTAAACCCTGATCATCACCATGAGGTGTAAATGTGTATCAGTGATGAATACTGCTGAATTCCACTGCTTTTTACCCAGATGCCTGCACACACACACACACACACACACACACACACACACACACACACACACACACACACACAATGACTTTCATTGGTAATGCAAATTAACAAAACATGCTAACACTCTGAATTAGCATCTCAATTGAGCAGCAGGATGGAGCTGCTACTGCGCTATTGCTGTCCTCTATTGTTCCAGAGTAGGGAAGTGTGCTGTGTGTGTGTGTGTGTGTGTGTGAATGGTTTAGTATTATCCTTTTGCTAAATGAAGACGAGTTGCAATCAGAGCCAACGAGTAGTCTTCTGTGTGTGTGTGTGTGTGTGTAAAAACTAGAGTAGTGATACTAACATATCCATTATTTATCGCTGTGCAAAATCAGCACACGGTCAGTAAACAAGTTTATTAACCCACAGGTGTGTACAGTGTGTATTCATGCTATAATAAACAATGTGTGTGTGTGTGTGTGTGTGTAGATGCTGGACTTTGAAGCTGATCTTTCAGCCATTGTTCATTCTTTGTTCATCAAAGAAAGACCAGCCAGCTTCTGTGTGTGTGTGTGTGTGTGTGTGTAAGAATATTCCTGTCTGGAGTCGGCTCGTCCGGCCAACTGTCTCCGGACAGGACAAAAATATTCATACACACAGCAGTTGGTGCAGGAGTCTGCATGTGTGTGTTCTTCTTTTGTTCTTAGCATCAGTGTTTCACGTTAGCGCTTAGCTTGGGGCGAGTTCAAACCTGATTAAACCTCTGACTCTTAACACAGAACATTAATCCCTGAATCATAATCTTACACACAGGTGCGGCACACACACTCACTGCACGCTATCCCCCGACAAGTCACAACACTTACAGCTAACACGCACACACACACACACACACACACGCGCGCGCACATGCTGTGTTTACGGCGAAAGCTGAGGCTCAGTGCCAACCAGGTTAGCATTCTAGCTAACATAATTCAGCAGTCTGCTCACTTTAACACTGAGACAGCTCCTGTGTTCAGCTCCCTTCTGTAACGCTGCTACCACTAACCAAGAGGCATTACCCGAACACACACACACACACACGCCTCTGATTATAACTGACGAGGTGTCCTCCTCTATGTGTTTATTTATTCTGAGAAGTTGTGAATTTTTAAGAGCATATATTTTAGGACCTTAAAATAACCAGCAGAGCTGAAGATATAGTCTTCTCTCAGGACCAGGTTTCCAGGAGAACCAGCATGGAGCAAGAACTGACCCTTTGGGAGGAACTGTTACAAAAACCTAAGGAGGACCATGAGGAACCATCATGGGGAACCGTAAGGAGAGATCCTGTAAGGAACCCTGAGGAGAGACCCTGTGAGGAACCCTGAGGAAAGACCCTGTAAGGAACCCTGAGGAGAGACCCTGTAAGGAACCCTGAGGAGAGACCCTGTGAGGAACCCTGAGGAAAGACCCTGTAAGGAACCCTGAGGAGAGACCCTGTAAGGAACCCTGAGGAGAGATCCTGTAAGGAACCCTGAGGAGAGACCCTGTGAGGAACCCTGAGGAGAGACCCTGTAAGGAACCCTGAGGAGAGATCCTGTAAGGAACCCTGAGGAGAGACCCTGTGAGGAACCCTGAGGAGAGACCCTGTGAGGAACCCTGAGGAGAGATCCTGTAAGGAACCCTGAGGAGAGACCCTGTGAGGAACCCTGAGGAGAGATCCTGTAAGGAACCCTGCGGAGACCCTGTGAGGAACCCTGAGGAGAGACCATGTGAGAAACCCTGCGATAAATCATGAGAAGGAGCCATGAAAAACCAAAAGGAACCATTGCAAGGAAACTTGAGGAGGAACCATATAGAGGAACGACGATGAGTCGTGAGCTCCTGCAGTACGGCTGCGAGGAGGTGATGGTGAGCTTCTCCTGTAGGAGTGAACAAGTCCTTCTGGGAAGAACAGGGAAGACTGAGACTTAAACAAGCACAGTGGGCGGAGCCTGGGACAAAACAGAAATGTGGAAGCGACTAATAGGGGTGAGGCATGAAGGAGCTCAGACCGCTGAACTAGAACATCATCAACACAACATCTACAACATCAACAGCATCAACACAACATCTACAACAACAACAACATCAACAAAACATCTACAACAACAACATCAACAAAACAACATAAAAACATTGATAATTCCAAAGTTGTTGTTTTTATTGTTAATAAAATATATATGTGTGTGAAATACAGTATAATATTGTTTGAAATACATGAACAAAGCGTGTGTAATTCCTGTGTGTGTGTGTGTGTGTGCGTGCCCACGTGGGAAGTGCTGACATACTGATACACTTTCACTTGCCACTAGAGACAGCTGACACGCACACACACACACACACACACACACACACACACACACGCACAGAGGCATGTATTAAGATATGCTGACTGTATATTGCATTTGTGATTCTGTGGGTGTGTGTGTGTGTGTGTATAGGAGGTTTCCTTACATTTTCATACTGCTGAATCACACACACACACACACACACACACTGATAATGATGTGTAATTTAATGTTATGGTTATTAGTATTTAATGACATGATGAGGCTGATAATGAAATTTGTGCTCCAGTGATTTTACAGCCTTAGTGTTCTGTGTCCTTCAATCAGTCTTTATTAAAGAGACTTTGATAAACAAATAAACAAATAAACAAGCCAATTAAATTCAGCTGCAGAAACTAAAAGCAGGTGTTGTGTTAGTGACAGGTCAGTGCTGTGGTCACACACTTTATACTGAACAGAGTGAAGGGTTCTCAGTCTGTAGAATGACTTACTGTACACACACACACAGACACACACACACACAGACACACACACACTTGTCCATTTGTGATGAAGGGTGGAAATCCAGTACGGCAGACGCTCATCAGAGGAACAACGAGAAACACACATTTAATATTAATCAACACATGCACCCATGTGCACACACACACACACACACACACACACGCACAGCACGACCTGACCAAATGCTGCAGGGAGCAGCAGGGAGCTGGCAGGCGTGGTGGAGACATCGGCATATGTCACACATTTCCTGTGTGTGTGTGTGTGTGTGTGTGTGTGAAGCCTTTTGTACAATTAAAAGTGTCAATATGGTGTTCCTTAAAGGCTTATTATCATTATAAGACTGAGTGTACGTGTGTGTGTGTGTGTGTGTGTGTGAGTGTGTGTGTGTGTGAGTGTGTGTGTGTGAGTGATTATTAAGGCGTACCATAATTACACATCCACACCTCAGAGTTTTTGTTCAGATGTTTGCACTGTCTGTGTGTGTGTGTGTCTGTGTGTGTGTGTGTGTGTGTGTTGTTTTGATATTAAACTCTGTGGGAGGAGCCACTGCTCGACTGTCTGTTTACAAAAACACGGCTTTTTTATTATAATAAACAAACACATAATTATTTAAAATGTCTGTAAATATCAGGAATGTTCTGATGTAGTGTGTGTGTGTGTGTGTGTGTGTGTGTGTGTGTGTGTGTGTGAAGGGGCGGGGCTTAGGGGGAAATCAACCAGTCAATATTAAACGTGACCATCTGACATCATCACATCAGTTTTAGCGCTTTTAGTTAAACATGATTATTAATCAGACTCTATTTAGCATGCTAGCAATCTTCGCTAACAACTTAACATCCAGGCGCTATGCTAGCTCCAGCGGTTAGCCTTTGTGCTATCCCTGTTTCAACCTCCTGCTGAGGAGAAATCAGGAGCCAGGAAGAAACGAACCGCAGCAGGAAAACAGTTAAAGTGATGAGTGTATGATGTCATCGAGGTCATCAGTACCGTCTTCTGATTTTACACTGTGACTCCGGGGTAGCGTTCAGCTTCAGGTTCAGCTTCAGGTTCAGGTTCAGCTTCAGGTTCAGGTTCAGCTTCAGGTTCAGGTTCAGGTTCAGCTTCAGGTCATATGTGTTTTGTATTGTTACACAAAGCTTGTTGACGTGATCAGTGTAAAGGTGGAACACCTGGCTCAGGTGAAGGTCTCCGCCCTGCGGCTCCACGCTGCTGCTCTGCTGGTGTGTATTGTCCTCTCTGTCACGCAAGATCAACATGCACACACACACACACACACACACACACACACACACACACACACACACACACACACACACACACACACACACCAACAGAGCAGCCTACCGAACCTCCAAATTACATAACATCCATTATATAAAACACACACACACACACACACACACACACACACACACACACACACACACACACACACTGTGGCCTGGGTGAATTACACCTACTATTTTTATTCCAGCACTGACGCAGGTTTGACCACAAGAAAGACACACACCTGGGGGCTGTTCCAGGAAGCAGGTCATGTGACATACCCGGATAAGTTTGAGGGTAAGTTAGTGAATAACCTCAACTTTCGGTTCCAAAAACGGAGGTAACTTTCTGGGTATGTATGTAACCATAGCAACTTACTCTCTGAAGATGAGCTGCTTGGTAGCAGGTTCTGTTCCAGGGTAAGTTTGTTTCAGGAGGTTATTCAGCAGGCCACGCCCCTTTGATGAGGATCCCGTGGACGCTGAGGCACAAATTATACCAGGTTTTACACAAGTTATACCAGGTGTACGCCGGGAGAGAGTTATAAGACCGTGTATTGATGTTTTTTAAAAATGAAATAAAATGTGTGGGTTTTTTTTATGACATTGCTTTATATACACACAACACTTTTAACATGCAACAGATTAATATACGCACAAGTTCTCACCTTAAGGTGATGCTCCAGTAATTAAATTTCTAGTGTTGCTTTTTTAATGGATAGCCTTTTCTCTTCCATTTGAAGCTGTATAAGGTCCATCTCCATGTCACTTTTTCTTATTTGTTTTTGAAGATGGACCTTATACAGCTCCTGGCAACTACAGTAGGAAGGAAACTAGGAATTATTATTCAAAAATAATTAAATAAATTCTGAGATTCTGCCAGAAAATAAAATGTAAATATGGACAACTGCACACAAATTCTTACACCGCTTACATCGTGCATTGAGGTTGAAGGACCTTCATCCGTGAAGAAATCCCCAGGTAGGTACTGTGAAAGAACAATTCAATTCAATTCAATTCAGTTTTATTTGTATAGCGCTTTTAACAATTGACATTGTCTCAAAACAGCTTTACACAATCAAAAGAATTATTTAAGTTTGTATGGAATGTGAATGTGTATGAATCAAAATGTTCAGATATTCCCTGGTGAGCAAGCCCGAGGGCGACAGTGGCAAGGAAAAACTCCCTGAGACGGTAATAGGAAGAAACCTTGAGAGGAACCAGACTCGACAGGGAACCCATCCTCATCTGGGTGAAACAGATAACAGGAAATGATCTGCATTTATACAGTGTTAAGTGTTAGGTTCAGCTATAATAGTTGATGTCAATTGATGTTATAATACTTGATGTAAAATGGAGTCCAGTAGTTATTCGAGACTCAGATAGACTTGTAGAAAGTTCCAGTCCTGAACTATCGAATTGTCAAGTCCTCAGAGAAACAGCTGACAACACCAGTCGAGGCCAGAACCATCTTCTAAGTATAGAGAATCATCCCCAGACACCAGACGCATCCTAAAGAGACACACGGGGCATCCATGTGACGAGACCTCCAACCAGAAACCGGGCACCAGGATGGATCAGACAGGTCCGGAGGGCAGAGGGAGTCTGGATCACTGGCAGCTCAGGAACCACATGTGTAGCTCGACAGAGAGAGAGAGAGAAAGAGTGAAAGGGGGAGACAGGGGGAGAGAGGAAAGAGAAAGAGGGGGAGGAAGAGAAGAGGAGGAGAGATGGCAATTAGGTATGGTCACAGTCACAATGTCTAATGTGAATGTATATTTACTGTAGAGTGCAAGCAGGGACTCCGGCAGGACTAACTATGACAGCATAACTAAAAGGGAGAGCCAGAAGGAAACACAAACATGAGGGCTCCCTGAGATGTAAAGCAAACAATCACCTCACCGTCAACAAACCTGAGTGATCAAATGAGACTGAGGAAGACAGCATCTAAACATACCAGTTCACCAAAATACTCTACGTCCATGAGTCCCCCAGATCTGCTCCTTTACCTTATGGCAAATCTATTTATAAAAATGCTTGGCTAAATAAATAGGTTTTGAGCCTAGACTTAAACACTGAGACTGTGTCTGAGTCCCGAACACTATTTGGAAGACTATTCCATAATTTTGGGGCTTTGTAAGAAAAAGCTCTGCCCCCAGCTGTAGTTTTCATAATACGCGGTACTGATAAGCAGCCTGCATCCTTTGACCGAAGTAGGCGTGGCGGATCGTAAGACACTAGCAGTTCGCTCAGATACTGCGGCGCGAGACCATTTAATGCTTTATATGTCAAGAGTAGTATTTTAAAATCAATGCGAAATTTCACAGGGAGCCAATGCAGTGAAGATAGGATAGGGGTGATGTGCTCATATCTTCTGGTTCTAGTGAGGACTCTCGCTGCTGCATTTTGGACTAGCTGAAGCTTGTTTATGCACCTAACTGAACAACCAGACAGTAAGGCATTACAATAGTCCAACCTAGAAGTGATAAAAGCATGAACTAGTTTTTCTGCATCATTTAGCGACAATATATTTCTTATTTTGGCGATATTTCTAAGTTGAAAGAATGCTATCCTGGTGATATTATCTACATGAGCTTCAAATGAAAGGCTGGAATCTATAATCACGCCGAGGTCTTTTACTGTTGCACTTGACGGAACAGAAAGGCCATCTAAAGTTACGGTGTGATCTAAGATTTTACTTCTAGCTGTATGCGGTCCTATGACTAGAACTTCTGTCTTATCCGGATTAAGCAGAAGGAAGTTAATTAGCATCCAATTTCTTATGTCATGAACACATTGCTCAACTTTAGTAAGATGGTTTTTCTCATCAGGTTTTGTTGAGACGTATAGCTGTGTGTCGTCAGCATAACAATGAAAACTAATACCATGCTTACGGATTATGTTGCCCAGAGGAAGCATGTAAAGGGAAAAAAGCAGTGGGCCTAAAACTGAACCCTGCGGAACGCCAAACTCCACTAGAGAACATGCAGAATAATCACCATTTAAATCTACATACTGATAACGATTGGTCAAATAGGATCTGAGCCAGGAGAGGGTTGTACCCTTAATTCCTACTAAATTTTCTAATCTGTGAAGAAGAATAGCATGATCAATAGTGTCAAAAGCTGCACTGAGGTCGAGTAATACAAGCATAGTTACACAACCCTGATCAGAGGCCAATAGGAGGTCATTTACTACTTTAACGAGTGCTGTTTCTGTGCTGTGATGAGGCCTAAATCCTGACTGATACAGTTCATGTATGCCATTTCTATGCAGATATGAGCATAGCTGCTCCGCTACTATCTTTTCCAGAATCTTAGAGATAAAGGGGAGGTTTGATATTGGCCTGTAATTGGACAGCTGACAGGGGTCGAGGTCAGGTTTCTTAATTATTGGTTTAATAACTGCTACTTTAAAAGATTTTGGAACATAACCAATGCTGAGTGAGGAATTAATTATTCTCAACAGCGGTTCTGTTATTACTGGTACTATCTGTTTAAGAAAATGTGTCGGTATAGGATCTAATATACAGGTTGATGAATTTGCAGAAGAGATGAGTGAAATTAGTTCATTCTCTTCAAGAGGAGTAAAGTATTCTAGGTTTGAATCTGACATGGCTAGGTTAACATCAGTATCAATTACATTGTTTGGTTTCAAAGCCTCAATTTTATGCCTGATATTTACAATTTTATTATTAAAAAAGTTCATGAAGTCCTCACTATTGCATGATGTTGTTGTGGAGATTTCTGTAGTGGTCTTATTTCTGGTTAATTTGGCTACGGTATTAAATAAAAATCTAGGATTATTTTTATTTTCTTCTATAAGAGTGGAGAGATACGTTGATCTAGCTACACTAAGAGCTTTCCTATAGTTCAGGATGCTCTCTTTCCATGCTATTTGAAATACCAACAATTTAGTTTGACGCCATTTACGCTCTAATTTCCGAGCAGTCTGTTTTAAAGTGCGCGTGTGATCGTTATACCAGGGAGCGAGTTTCTTATCTCTAATAATTTTTCTTTTAGCTGGAGCTACATTATCTAAGGTACAACGAAGTGTCGACTCTAAATATTCAGTTGCCTGATCAAGTTCTGTGGGGTCAGACGGTGGCCTAATCGAAGTTGGTAACTCTGGGAGATTACTGATAAAACTCTGTGTGGTAGTTGATGTGAATGTACGTTTAATACGGTAGCGCGGTACTGTGCGTACATTATCACTGTGAGACACTTGAATGGAGACAAGATAGTGATCTGAGATAATTTCAGACAGTGGAATTGTGAATACATTTCTTATAATTAATCTGAAGAATATTACTAAATCTAAAGTGTGACCTGCTTTATGAGTGGGTCCTACTACACACTGATTTACGCCTACGGAGTCCAGTATGGATATAAATGCTGTTCTCAGAGGGTCTTCTGGATTCTCAAAATGAATGTTAAAATCTCCAGCAATTAACACTTTGTCTACAGAAACGACCAGGTCTGAGATGAAATCTGCAAATTCACTAAGAAATTCAGAATACGGCCCTGGAGGTTTGTAAATTATATAATTAGTGGAATCGACTGAGCTGATTTAATATACTTAAATACACTTATGTTACTATAGAGAATTTCAAATGAGTTAAATTTGTGTCTGTGTTTTTGTACGATAGACAGATTATCATTATGAATAACTGCGACGCCTCCTCCTCTACCAGTTAACCGAGGCTTGTGTATGTAGCTGTATCCAGGAGGACTAGATTCATTTAGAGCTACATACTCGTCCTGTTTAATCCATGTTTCAGTTAAACAGAGTATATCAAACGCCTGATCTGTGATAATTTCATTAACAATAACTGCTTTTGATGCGAGAGATCTAATATTTAACAATCCTAGCTTCAGATCAGAGGTGCCGGCTGCGCATTCAGTATGATCTGAGTTTGTGGACTTTATGTTAATTAGATTATTGAAACAGACTTTCTGGGTCTTTCTACATTTTTGCTTAGATCGGGGAACAGACACAGTCTCAATATGGTGAACCCTGAGTGACGACTCTATGCAGCTAGCAGACGGTTGGTTTAGCCTGTCTGTCTGCTCCCTGGCCTGGGCTCTGGATTGTCACCGATTAACTAGACCTCTACTGAGACTATGAGCTATACTATAGGAAATGAGAGCAGCACCTTCCCGAGTGGGATGGACACCGTCCCGCCCTAACAGGCCAGCTTTGCCCTCAAAGGTCTTCCAATTATCTATGTAGCCCACATTATTTTCAGAGCACCACCTGGACATCCAGCGGTTCAGCGACCATAACCTGCTGTAAGCTATGTCGCCACGTCTCATTGGGATGGGACCAGAGCATATTACTTCATCGGACATCGCCTTCGCTAATTTAAACACCTCTGTAAAGTTACTCTTACTAACCTCTGACTGACGAAGGCGTATATCGTTAGCTCCAGCATGTACCACTATCTAAGAGAACCTATGCTGTCCTAGAGCCCTAAGATTACCTGCTATGTCCGGTGCTCTGGCTCCCGGGATACACCTAACCACTGCCGCTGGCGCCCCTAAAGGTCTAGCTAATGTCACGTGCCTCAGTATGGAGTCTCCTATAACCAGAGCTCTTTCAGGTTTCTCAGCGGGTGCAGCACTGAGGAGAGCAAACCTGTTGGACACGTGACGCGCAGAGGAGGTGTGCTCCGGTGGGCTAGCCTTAGCGTTAGCTTTGGCTGAACGAGTATGCCGCCGAGTCGTCACCCACTCGCCCCGCTGTGAGGGCTCTAATGCCGGAGTCGGGGGCTGTTTATCTCCTCCTGTGGCACCCAGACTGTCCGCTACAGGAATAACGCTGCTCTCACACTGTCTAACCCTCTCTAAAGTCTGGATGCGCTCCTCTAACGCTGATATCTTCTCCGTCAGAGTGTTCACTAACACACACCTATCACAAATAAAATTATCACTAATGACGGAGGAAGAATGTCTAAACATCCTGCACTCTACACACTGAACAAGCTGAACGGTAGACATTATAACGTACCCTCTGTGTCGGAGTTTTAGTTGTTTAGTTGAGGAAACTCGACAGCAAACAATGACAGTTTGTTACTCTAATGTAAAAAGGGGGCGCTGCATTATAATGGTATGCATCCCACCTCGGTGGATCTACCAGCATTGTCCACTTCTGTCACAGCAGATGTGTCTCTTCATCTTCATCCTTCAGTGAAAATATGCAAGTATACGTTATCTGGCAAAAAAATTAAATAAAAATAATTAAAGTGCAATAAAACACTTACAACTGTGACAGACTGTGTTCTTTCTGTAGCGTCCAATAATATAATCCCTCTATTAGTATCTATAAGAAAATACAACCTATAGAATTCTCAATATTATCAAAGAAAAAACCACTAATGCAGGAAAAAACATGTCAAAGTAATACAGCTAAGATCACAGTAGCCTACTGTATACATCATGGGCAGTTAAATACAGTAAGCCTGCATAAAAACATAAAGCATGTTCAAAAGCCTTTATGTGATAGAGATAGTATAATATACTATAGTATAATAAGTTGTATAATGAAAATAAATCACAGTGTTAAACTTACATTTCACCATGTTAGTGTCACTGGTGGCCCTTTATTAAGGGACAGAGCCGCTCCTCAGATGGGGTGGGGTGGGTCTCCGCCAGTTAGATGGGCTTCAGCCTTCTTTCTATTAGCTACAGGACAGATATACTAAACAGTGTTTAATAAATAGTTCAGTGATCGTGTAATAAGATATTACCTTTTTGCAGAACGTTTTTGTGTTTCATGTTCACTTGGCTTCTGCCTCCAGAAGGATTAAACCTTATTAAATAAGAAACCATACAGTCAGTATACACTGGTATTTTAACCTAAAGAAATTAATGCCAGGAAAAGTAAATGCTTTCATTTAACAGCCAAAAGGATGCGAAGGGGTGTTTAATTATTTTTGCATTATAATAAAAGGAGAGGCGATGTCAAATTTGCAATTTAATACACTCACACATTTACTCTGTCCGTTATTTTTTTGCCAAGTCAACTCTCTTTCTTTAGCCAATGCAGCCGTATTGTTTTTTTTTTTTTCATTATTATTGGCTTAAATTCCTCATATGCGCGCATTAAAACCTCTGTGAAGTATAATAGACTCTGTGCCGCTCTCTTTTTTCATTTTGATGTTCCATTTTGACTTGTGAAATCGTCGATCCATTGAAAATGTCTTTATGTACGCACCGTGCACGCGCACTAACTCTGGGTAACCAGTAGGGGATTAAACTTAATCTTATCAGGTGGTTTGGAACCGACATACTCTCGGTATGCGTGTGTGAGGTTAATCAACCCAGAGGTTAGGATTAACCAAATGGTAAGTTAACCAAGCTTTCTGGAACACCCCCCTGAACACACACCTGAACACAAACACACACCATTCAGTTCATCTGACCTACTAGAAAACTGTATCTTAAATGTCCCACATTATTCCACAAACACTGCCTTAATACTGATCCAGCAGTGGAGTTGATTGTGTCTCAGGCACTGATTAGACAGAATGTTTACACTCTATCGCTGGGACACACCACCACTGAGTCACATGACTCCACCACTGAGTCACATGACTCCACCACTGAGTCACATGACTCCAAAAGTGAATTTGTTACATTTGTAGACTAATCCTCAGGTGAATTACTGTCATGAATTAGTCATAGATGATTTTTCACGCTGATCACAGTTTTAGGTGACTTGTGTTAGTCCGCGTCGTTGGTGGTTAAAGGGTTTGTAGAAACAGTTCAAATGTCAAATCTAATAATAATCTGCTGATCTTTAATGTAATCAGTGATGTTATTATTACTATTATTATTATTATTATTATTATTATTATTAGAGGTTGAAGTCCACGTCCGTGTACGTGTGTGTTTCTGTACAGCAGAACTCTCTGTCTAACTTATTAATAGACAGAAATGACATTCTGTAAGGTTGAGTATCTGACGCCTTGTTTACACTAAGTTGTCCTTCTTTGGTGCTCAGACAAATACACTCCCTGTTCGGTAATCGGAGAGAGAATCACAGATGAGAAATGGAAAAAGTAGATCAGATAAAGATGAAGTTTTGTCTTAAAACGACTCCAGCGTGTTAAAATTCACTTATACCACTTCAGCGCTGTTATTTCAGACAAACGTGTAGACACGTCCACAGTTTGATGTATACACAGTACACTAAAACTTGTGGTTTATAATTTGGCACAAAACTGCTCATAACTATCCTTCAACATTTCAGACAAATACTGAAGTTCATTAAATCATTAAATTCCATCCAGCCAGTTTTTGAGTGAATAGAATAGAAAATTCAATTGTCACATGTACTTTTTACAGCACAGCGAAATTTCTTCTTCGCATATCCCAATTAGGAAACTGGGGTCAGAGCGCAGGGTCAGCCAGCTTACAGCGCCCCTGGAGCAGATAGGGTTAAGGGCCTTGCTCAAGGGCTCAACAGTGGCAACTTGCCGATGCTGTGGTTCAAACCCCCGACCTTCCGATCAGTAACCCAGTAACCCACAGCCTTAACCGATTGAGCCACCACTACCCCTGACAAAATCTAGCTGGACAGACATACAGACCTACAGACATACAGACCTGGTGCAGTTCTGACCAAAAAGATGTACAAAGAAAACCTTTATTTTATTTCTATAAACTCCTAAAGTGAATCACAAACATTTTAGAGAACTCCTGGACTTACACTATAGAATCACTTGTAGCTGCTGTAACTCTTCATACAACACTCAACTGTCTTACAGTGACTAAAAATCTTGGCACCCATGTATGTGTGTCTTATGTACAACACCTCTCTCTCTCTCTCTCTCTCTCTCTCTCTCTCTTACTGCCTCTTAGTGTGTTAAAACATCTTCCATTTTTTTCTCTTGTCCCTCCAGTCTTTTTTTTTATATCGCTTCAGCCTGTCCCTCTCTCTCTCTCTCTCTCCCTCTCTCTCTCTCTCTCTCTTTCGCAATGATGTCATGAGCATCTCCGGTTTCTGAGCCCTGAATGTGTGGCCATTGCACTCGTTCATCCTCATGCATCATAGGTTCTCTCCATCTGAAACAAAGGAAAGACATTCAATCCTCACCCATCACACAGCACATTAACTTCTCACTTAGAACGAGACTGTTAGGGAGCCGTCTCCACTGGAGCTGTCTCCATTAGAGCGACTACATCACTGAGAGAAACAGGAGACAGACGGGTACAGTACATCATACAGTGCACAGACCATTCCGTTACAGTACAGCAGCGTAACACTGACAAAGTGCAGACTAATTAATGTGATATGGTACAATAAGTGCAGTCTGTGGTATAGTACTCTGTACAGGAGGCAGAGCGTGTGGTGTAGTACAGTGGAACCTCGGATTACGAGCATAAATCGTTCCGGAAGCAGCTCGTATTCCAAAACATTTATAAACCAAATCGAATCTTCCCATAGGAAATAATGGAAACTCAAATTATTCGTTCTACAGCCCAAAAAAATAAATACATAAAAATAATTAATACAAAATATTAAGTAAAAATAAAACAAATTAACCTGCACTTTACTTTAAAAAAAAGAAAAATAAATCCACACAGATAAGACTTTCCCTTTGTGTGTGTGTGTGTGAGTGAGTGAAGTAAGTGGAGGAATCAGCCTCCACCTTCTCATCTTACACAGCAAACATTTCTCTTCTCTTATTTCAATTTCACACACACACACACACACACACACACACACACACACACACACACACACACACACACACACACACACACACACACACATTAACGGAAAGACTGTTTTGTCTGAAAAATTAGCAAGGAACATCACTAATGACACTCGCATGAGCACATACTAACGGAATCACTGCTGTAAAGTAAAAAACAAACAAACAAATGAACCAATGCTTTTGAAAAGAATCGCGACAGAGCAGTGTTTCTGTGTAGAGCAGAGTGTGTGTGTGTGTGTGTTTGTGTGTCTGAAGCCGAGAGGGGGTGGGGGGGTGTAAAGTCAAGAGTGTGAGTGTGAAGAGGCACGATGTCAAATTACTCACGCACACACGCAGAGGGAGGGAGAAAATTTATTTTTAGGGTGCTTTCACACCTATAGTTCGATTGCTTTAGTCCGCACCAGTCAGAAAAATGTTACAATGTAGTAAACAGACGTTGGTACGGTTTGCTTTCACATATGCAGAGTTCTAAACGAACCAAAATAGACCGCGAAGCCCATCGGCACCGGAAACAGACTATTTTCAGAAAATCGCGCCACTTTCAATAATCATGGAGGAACAGCTTTGCTTTGCGCTCATGGTGCTGATCCTCGCGCACTGCATTGTACGTGCAAATCATTATTTGCAGATAATTAATTTCGAACACGATTCGCGGCTGCGACTCCAAACCAGCTTCCTGGTTTATTCATCTCGCCGACGGCGCATTTGCACGCCACTTCAGGGAGAGACGTGTCCTCCTCCTGAATGATCATTTTGTTATTAGCCGGTGATCTTCCTGCAGATCCAGCAGGTAATCCGTTGGCCGATCGAAACAGCCCAGCCACACATTTTTCATCTTTAATGTGAATACAGAGAGGCACTTAATTTCTTCGGCACTCCACGTTTCTCCGCGGTTTGATTTCATCGCGAGTCGAGCTTGAAAAATTTAATCGAGTCATCAGGAAGGGAAAATTATTTTACCCGCAACCCCGTATCTTACCCAAAGTGCATTAAACTATACCATTTCATCAGATTTGGTTTGGTTGCTTTCACACCAGACGAACTGTACCAAAGTAGAGCGGATAAAGCGGCCCGAGACCACCCCTTCAGGCAGGTCTCGGATCGATTGATTTGGTGCGCACCAAAGTACAGAGATTGCATTCACATCAACACAAACGAACCGAACTAAGGGACCAAACACGTTTGGTGCGCACCAAATGCTGTAGGTGTGAAAGCACCCTTAAGCTCTAACAAGACTTTCTTTTGCTTTACACGTGCGTTGTACACCCGTGTGTTATAATAAACAGTACACACGCTCTGTACACACACGCATAAAAAAACACAAAATAAAATATGTTTTACACACACACGTGGTCACAGTGTTATAGTAAACAGTACACGTGTGCACGGATGTTGATTATACCAGTAAGAGACGAGCACTAAGACCCAGCAAGGGAGACGATTACCCACAATTCCGCAGCATAAGAGAGAGAAAAACCATTGGCCCAGTTATGATCACATGACACTCAGCATCAAAACACGAAGCGAATGAGTGATACATGATACTCGGTGCTCGTAAACCAAGGCAATGCTCGTTTTTCAAGTCAAAATTTAATAAAAATCTTTGCATGTCTTGCGGAACACTCGTAAACCGTGTTACTCATAATCCGAGGTTCCACTGTTCCCTGTACAGGAGGCGGAGTGTGTGGAGAGGTACTCGGTACAGGAAGTGGAGCGTGTGGTGTGGTACTCGGTACAGGAAGTGGAGCGTGTGGAGAGGTACTCGGTACAGGAAGTGGAGCGTGTGGAGAGGTAGTCGGTACAGGAAGTGGAGCGTGTGGAGAGGTACTTGGTACAGGAAGTGGAGCGTGTGGAGAGGTACTCGGTACAGGAAGTGGACTGTTTGGAGAGGTACTCGGTACAGGAAGTGGAGCGTGTGGAGAGGTACTCGGTACTGGAAGTGGAGTGTGTGGAGAGGTACTCGGTACAGGAAGTGGAGTGTGTGGAGAGGTACTCGGTACAGGAAGTGGAGTGTGTGGTGTAGTACTCGGTACAGGAAGTGGAGCGTGTGGAGAGGTACTCGGTACAGGAAGTGGAGCGTGTGGAGAGGTACTCGGTACAGGAAGTGGAGCGTGTGGTGTGGTACTCGGTACAGGAAGTGGAGTGTGTGGAGAGGTACTCGGTACAGGAAGTGGAGCGTGTGGTGTGGTACTCGGTACAGGAAGTGGAGCGTGTGGAGAGGTACTCGGTACAGGAAGTGGAGCGTGTGGAGAGGTAGTCGGTACAGGAAGTGGAGCGTGTGGAGAGGTACTCGGTACAGGAAGTGGAGCGTGTGGAGAGGTACTCGGTACAGGAAGTGGACTGTTTGGAGAGGTACTCGGTACAGGAAGTGGAGAGTGTGGAGAGGTACTCGGTACTGGAAGTGGAGTGTGTGGAGAGGTACTCGGTACAGGAAGTGGAGTGTGTGGAGAGGTACTCGGTACAGGAAGTGGAGTGTGTGGTGTAGTACTCGGTACAGGAAGTGGAGCGTGTGGAGAGGTACTCGGTACTGGAAGTGGAGTGTGTGGAGAGGTACTCGGTACAGGAAGTGGAGCGTGTGGAGAAGTACTCGGTACAGGAAGTGGAGCGTGTGGAGAGGTACTCGGTACAGGAAGTGGAGCGTGTGGTGTGGTACTCGGTACAGGAAGTGGAGCGTGTGGTGTGGTACTCGGTACAGGAAGTGGAGCGTGTGGAGAGGTACTCGGTACAGGAAGTGGAGCGTGTGGAGAGGTACTCGGTACAGTAAGTGGAGCGTGTGGAGAGGTACTCGGTACAGGAAGTGGAGTGTGTGGAGAGGTACTCGGTACAGGAAGTGGAGTGTGTGGAGAGGTACTCAGTACAGGAAGTGGAGTGTGTGGAGAGGTACTCGGTACAGGAAGTGGAGTGTGTGGAGAGGTACTCGGTACAGGAAGTGGAGTGTGTGGAGAGGTACTCGGTACAGGAAGTGGAGCGTGTGGAGAGGTACTCGGTACAGGAAGTGGAGCGTGTGGAGAGGTACTCGGTACAGGAAGTGGAGTGTGTGGAGAGGTACTCGGTACAGGAAGTGGAGCGTGTGGTGTGGTACTCGGTACAGGAAGTGGAGCGTGTGGAGAGGTACTCGGTACAGGAAGTGGAGCATGTGGAGAGGTACTCGGTACAGGAAGTGGAGTGTGTGGAGAGGTACTCGGTACAGGAAGTGGAGCGTGTGGTGTAGTACTCGGCACAGGAAGTGGAGCGTGTGGAGAGGTACTCGGTACTGGAAGTGGAGTGTGTGGAGAGGTACTCGGTACAGGAAGTGGAGCGTGTGGAGAAGTACTCGGTACAGGAAGTGGAGCGTGTGGAGAGGTACTCGGTACAGGAAGTGGAGCGTGTGGAGAGGTACTCGGTACAGGAAGTGGAGTGTGTGGAGAGGTACTCGGTACAGGAAGTGGAGTGTGTGGAGAGGTACTCGGTACAGGAAGTGGAGCGTGTGGTGTGGTACTCGGTACAGGAAGTGGAGCGTGTGGAGAGGTACTCGGTACAGGAAGTGGAGTGTGTGGAGAGGTACTCGGTACAGGAAGTGGAGCGTGTGGAGAGGTACTCCTTGGATATAATCATAAACAGCAGAATGCTCTCCAGCCTGCTTCTGCTTTTGTTTACGCTGCACTTTCTGGCTGTTTGTTTTCATTTCCTGACTAAGCGTGACTCTGTGTCTGATCATCTGGTTTCTGCAGAAGTGTGTGTGATCTGATTATCATGGGTTCTCCAGTTCTGGAACCCGCTACACTTCCTCATTCTGTCATCTTTAAGCATATAATCCGGTTACAGCTGCTCGCCCACTCGCCTTCTCCCCTGCCGAGTCCTGACACGACTCACTGGACAAGCAAGGGCAGCACAAGGCCACAAAGTGTGTGTGTGTGTGTGTGTGTGTGTGTGTGTGTGTGTGTGTGTGTGTGTGTGTGTGTGAGAATGAGCTGTAAACACTTCTGCTCAGCCCTTCCCACTCGCTCTCTAATATCCAGATAAATCTATCTAAATCCATCACTGAACCTTCACTTACGCACACACACACACACACACACACACACACACACACACACACACACACACACACACACACACACACACAGACACACACACACACACACACACACACAAAACACAAGATGAAAGAACAGACACAGAGAGACTAAAGTCTAGACGTTGTTCCGTTTTGTGTCATGTAGTGTGATGAAGGCCCGTCCGCTTTAAGACTTTTCATTTGATTGACAGTTTAAATGACCAATCACCCACTGCCTTGTGTGTTAGGGTTTTATATGTAGTGTTTGTAAATCTTTTAACAGTCTCTGTCCTTTCTGAGATGTTATTCCGAATTATCGGTAGAAGTGACATCACTCCTGAATGTAGCTTCGGTTAGCCATGCAGCTGAGCTAGCATTAGCACGAGACCCCTGACACCTAGTGGCTGTTATATGTCACTACACCTTGTCTAAAATAGGTCCAATTCAGGCATTTCTTGAATACACATTATTGCTCGGGAAATTCATTTAAACAGGGAGTATTTAAACATTTTAAAACGTTAACATAATTAATAATTCAGCATTGTGTGTCATTGTTGTGGTTTGTAACAGACATACGCCATAATTTGAGTAATTCATAGTTTTCAGTTTAACACACGTGTGTACATGAAGTATAACTGTGTGAAAAGCGAAAGGATTTAATTATAATATAAACGCAGTGATGTTCTGACTTTATGACTTCTGTATGGCTTTATTTCGATTGTGTAAAGCTGCTTTGCAACTAAAGGCGGCACGGTGGTGTAGTGGTTAGCACTCCAGGGTCTGGGTTCGATTCCCCGGCCAAGCTCGATTCCCGTCTCTGTGTGCATGGAGTTTGCATGTTCTCCCCGTGCTTGGTGGGTTTCCTCCGGGTACTCCGGTTTCCTCCCACAGTCCAAACATATGCAGGTTAGGCTAATTGGCGTTCCTAAATTGCCCGTAGTGTGTGATTGGGTGTGTGTGTATGTGTGTGTGCCCTGCGATGGATTGGCACCCTGTCCAGGATGTACCCCGCCTAGTGCCCGAAGTCTCCTGGGATAGGCTCCAGGCCCCCGCGACCCTGAACACAGGATTAAGCGGTATAGAAAATGAATGAATGAATGAATGAATGCTTTGCAACTATAACGATTTTTAAAAGTGCTATACAAATCAAATTGAATTTTAACTTAATTTTAACTTTTAATTAAAATTAACTGTTGTGTTACTGATGTGTGAAAGACAAGTGTGTGTGTTTGTGTGTGTGTGTGTGTGTGTGTGTGTATATGTGTGTGTTATGATCAGAGGTGGAAAGTAACGAATTACATTTACTCGCGTTACTGTAATTGAGTAGTTTTTTTGTGTATTTCTACTTTTTAAAGAAGTTCTGCAAATCCGTAATTTTACTTTTACTTAAGTACGTTTTGTTTGAACTATTGTAATTCGCTACATTTTAAATCATATTCGCTACTGAGTAAAAAATAAATGAATGAAAATGCTAAAATAATAAAAATATTATTCTTTATAAATGCTCCGTTGCGCCGCGCGTGTGTATCATGTCCTGGTCGCGCGCCGCGTGTGTGTATCATGTCCTGGTCACGCGCCGCGTGTGTGTATCATGTCCTGGTCGCGCGCCGCGTGTGTGTATCATGTCCTGGTCGCGCGCCGCGTGTGTGTATCATGTCCTGGTCGCGCGCCGCTCCAGACTCCACTCCAGGTTTTCTGACATCGGCATCTTCCTGACCTTCCACACGGTCGCTTCCGCCCTGAGAGTGACGTCATCGACTAGCGCGACCATATATAAACCGGAGAGAGACGCGGGAAAGAGGAAAGAGGTTGTGATTTTGGTGTTTTGATATTTGGTTGTGTATTCCGGTTTAGACTTTTTGCCTCCAATTGACTTTGATTATTGTTTTGTCCCTTTGGTTTGGTTGGTCTTTGTATATATTTGTAGATAATTTCACTGGTTTTGGTTTAGGGAGTCCGGGAAGGTACCTGCATTTTTGTTTGTGTGTTTTTTTTTTTTGCAGGTAATCTAGCTACTAAATATAAATACCATTTTGTTTATTACTTTGGCCTGGGTCCATCCTGAATCTGATCCTCCTCCTGGTGTGTGTGTGTGTGTGTGTGTGTGTGTGTGTATATACAAACCTCATTATTTCATCAGTTAATGATTGGATCTAGTTCTTTCTGCCATATACCACCATTTGATTTTCAAGCACAAGAAAGACAACAGCTTTATTATGCAAAGGTGTTCCTTCAGTTAAAAACAACTAGTTTGAGATTTATATCTGCTCATCTTTTTTGAACTACGCTAGAATGCCTCATCATAAAAAAAAAATTAACTCGGTAACTTTTACTCTGAGTAAATTTTTTAATGAGCTACTTTTTACTTTTACTTGAGTAGATTTTTATAATGGTAACTTTACTTGTACTTAAGTAAAATTTCACTGAAGTAACAGTACTTGTACTTGAGTACAAAATGTTATTACTCTTTCCACCTCTGGTTATGATGAGCCCGACCCTGTTGTTCCTGTGTGTACGGATGTAACACAATATGCAGTTACCTGGGCTGTGTGCTGAGGTCAGGCGAACAGTGTTTACTCCTCAAACAGAGTTATCACTGCTCCTAGTGGTCAGATATATGAACTGCAACAACCTATAATACAGGTCCACAGGACAGGTAATCATTTTACTATTTAGTAAAAAATAATTCCACCCCCCAGTGAGATCTTTTTTTAATAACATATCATCAGAACTGCATGTATTTAATAAATGTCCACAATTAGAGGGTGTGTGTCTAATGTGAAACTTTTTAAAAGTAATATATGCAATATACTGTGTGATTATGGAGCAGATAACATCTGCACATGAGAAATACGTCTCCTCCACACTGAGAAAGCCGGAGAGAAAGAAGGGGACTCTCTCACTTCCTGAGTGGAGCGTGCTGTTGGACCTGGAGCTGCCAGACTGTATGGCTGTTGGAGCCGCGAGCCTTTCTCACAGACGCACTGTAACGCTCAGCAGCTCAATGCTAGCGTGATAGCCTCGCGGCTTCATTCTGTCTGAGGCTACGCCATTAATAATGCTCTTATTAATGTTCAAACTGAAGTCATTATTAATGTCATGCAGCACCAGTATACCAGTATTAATGATCACAAACTGCTGCTGGTGAAACTCACCCCCCCCCCCCCACAACCCCCCACTTCATCTGATTGATCCTGTGTGGGTGTTGAGGTTCTTCATCATGGGTTTGAGCCACTCACTCACCCCCTGTCAGCTCAAACCCACACACCACCCACACACTCCACTGTCTCAGTGTTTATATGTGTGTGTGTGTCAGTGAGACAGAACGAGGGAAAGAGGTATAGATCGATGGAGGGAGAACACGGTCATACAGATGCGACTGAAGGAAAACAGGAGATGAGAGGAACACATTGAGGAGAAAAAACAAATACAGGAAAGACAGGATGGAAGAGAGGACGAGACATTAAGACTTCAAGTTCAAGTTCAAGTCGGCTATATTGTCATTTCAACCATATACAGTTAGTACAGAGTGAAACGAAACAACGTTCCTCCAGGACCAAGGTGCTACATGCTACATAAATTACAACATAAATTAACATTAACTAGCTAAGGAAGACTATCTACAGGGGTTTTACAGACAACAGACAACATAAAGTCCACGTGCAAATGTGCAAACAAAAGCAACAAAGTGACAGTGCGACAACATAACATAATAATAAGGTGTTGAGATGATGAGTTGAGGTCGTGGAGAAACAGTAAACATTCCTTAAATTAACGTAGCAGCAAGAATTGAGAAGTTAAGAAGTTAGTGCAAAACGCAGTCCAGTAGTGAATATTGTGCAAAAGAGCATTTACAGGTTGGTGTGTACAATAGTTTGGTGGTGTAGGTCTGTGTGTCTGCGCTTGTGTTGATTAGTCAGTCCAGTTCAATGTTTTGAGGTAGTTGAGTTAAGCTGAGTTATAACGTTTGTGTGTGTGTGTGTGTGTATCAGTCCAGTCCCTTTTGTTGAGAAGACGGATGGCTTGTGGAAAAAAGCTGTTGCACAGTCTGGAAGTGTGTGTCCGAATGCTACGGTACCTTTTTCCAGATGGCAGGAGTGTGAAGTGTGTGTGAGAGGGGTGTGTCCGATCAGCCACAATTCCGGTGGCTTTGCGGATGCAGCGTGTGGTGTAGATGTCTTCAATAGAGGGGAGAGAGACCCCGATGATCTTCTCCGCTGTCCTCACTATCCGCTGTAGGGTCTTGCGGTCCGATCTGGCACAATTCCCAAACCAGACAGTGATGCAGCCGCTCAGGATGCTCTCGATAGTTCCTCTGTAGAAGGTGGTCAGGATTGGTGGTGGCCAGCTGAGGTCCTTCTCCAGGTGGACGCCCAGGAATTTGGTGCTTTGATGTGTCTCGTGACGAGCCGCTCGAAGCACTTCATGATGGTGGGTGTAAGTGCAACGGGACGGTAGTCATTGAGACAGGACACAGTAGACTTCTTGGGCACGGGGACGATGGTGGTGGCCTTGAAGCACGTGGGAACGACGGCGCTGCTCAGAGAGATGTTGAAGATGTCGTTAAGAACATCTGCCAGCTGTTCAGCACATTCTCTGAGCACTCTGCCTGGGATGTTGTCTGGACCAGCAGCTTAACGTGGGTTGACTCTGCCTAGAGTTTGACACAGTTGTAGTGAGACACAGCACCTGGTTGTTCGGAGGAGGGGTGGTCTTCCTCTGCCTGTCGAACTGAGCGTAGAAGTTGTTCAGCGCATCTGAGAGGGAGCCGTCACCGTCACAGGCAGGTGATGTCGTCCTGTAGTGAGTGATGGCTTGTAAGCCCTGCCACATGCACGAGACACAGCACCTGGTTGTTCGGAGGAGGGGTGGTCTTCCTCTGCCTGTCGAACTGAGCGTAGAAGTTGTTCAGCGCATCTGAGAGGGAGCCGTCACCGTCACAGGCAGGTGATGTCGTCCTGTAGTGAGTGATGGCTTGTAAGCCCTGCCACATCCACTGCCACATGCACGTATTATGAAAACTACAGCTGGGGGCAGAGCTTTTTCTTACAAAGCCCCAAAATTATGGAATAGTCTTCCAAATAGTGTTCGGGACTCAGACACAGTCTCAGTGTTTAAGTCTAGGCTAAAAACCTATTTATTTAGCCAAGCATTTTTATAAATAGATTTGCCATAAGGTAAAGGAGCAGATCTGGGGGACTCATGGACGTAGAGTATTATGGTGAACTGGTATGTTTAGATGCTGTCTTCCTCAGTCTCATTTGATCACTCAGGTTTGTTGACGGTGAGGTGATTGTTTGCTTTACATCTCAGGGAGCCCTCATGTTTGTGTTTCCTTCTGGCTCTCCCTTTTAGTTATGCTGTCATAGTTAGTCCTGCCGGAGTCCCTGCTTGCACTCTACAGTAAATATACATTCACATTAGACATTGTGACTGTGACCATACCTAATTGCAATCTCTCCTCCTCTTCTCTTCCTCCCCCTCTTTCTCTTTCCTCTCTCCCCCTGTCTCCCCCTTTCACTCTTTCTCTCTCTCTCTCTGTCGAGCTACACATGTGGTTCCTGAGCTGCCAGTGATCCAGACTCCCTCTGCCCTCCGGACCTGTCTGATCCATCCTGGTGCCCGGTTTCTGGTTGGAGGTCTCATCGCATGGATGCCCCGTGTGTCTCTTTAGGATGCGTCTGGTGTCTGGGGATGATTCTCTATACTCAGCTGTTTCTCTGAGGACTTGACAATTCGATAGTTCAGGACTGGAACTTTCTACAAGTCTATCTGAGTCTCGAATAACTACTGGACTCCATTTTACATCAAGTATTATAACATCAATTAACATCAACTATTATAGCTGAACCTAACACTTAACACTGTATAAATGCAGATCATTTCCTGCTATCTGTTTCACCCAGATGAGGATGGGTTCCCTGTCGAGTCTGGTTCCTCTCAAGGTTTCTTCCTATTACCGTCTCAGGGAGTTTTTCCTTGCCACTGTCGCCCTCGGGCTTGCTCGCCAGGGAATATCTGAACACTTTGATTCATACACATTCACATTCCATACAAACTTAAATAATTCTTTTGATTGTGTAAAGCTGTTTTGAGACAATGTCAATTGTTAAAAGCGCTATACAAATAAAACGGAATTGAATTGAACATGCACCGTGTGTCGCCGCTGTCCGTGAAGTGATTGTGGATTCTCTGGGTGTATGCGCGCTTCGCCTCTCTGATGGCCCGAGAAAGTTTGGCCCTTGCTCTTCTAAGCGCCACCTTATCTCCCGCTTTGAAGGCAGAGTCTCGGGTCCTCCATCCACGGTTTCTGGTTGGGTCGTGAGATGATGCTCTTGGAGACAGTGACGTCATCGGTGCACTTGTTGATGTAGCTGGTCACTGATGACGTGTACTCCTCCAAGTCAGTGAAGTCGCTGTAAGTTGCCGCCTCCCTAAACATGTTCCAGTCAGTGCTCTCGAAACAGTCCTGAAGAGCAGAGATGGCTCCTGCTGGCCAGGTTTTCACCTGCTTCAGAACCGGCTTTGAGCGCCTGACGAGTGGTCTGTATGCTGGAATTAGCATAACAGAGATGTGGTCTGAGTAGCCGAGGTGGGGGCGGGGTTCTGCCCGATATGCGCCGGGGATGTTTGTGTAAACTTGACTTTAACGAACACCAGTGGGCGTGAATGAAGGCGGCGGTTGGTGTTTGTTTAAGACCTGATGATGATGTGGTGTGAAATGAGGAGCATTAAACACTTATGTTAAAACTTTATAACATAAAATATTAATAACTTCATCCTCATGCGAACTGTAGACGATTTGATTATTAAATCGTGCTGAAGTGTTTGAACAGCTCATTAAAGAAGCTTAACGAACTCGTTACTGCTCAGGTTCTCCTCACGTCACAGCGCAGAGCATCAGCTCTACATCACACAGAGCTTTATAGAGTCATAGAGCGTGAATAAAGTGTTTATTATCATCCTGGAGAGGGAGAGAAAGAGGGAGAGAAAGAGGGGGAGAGAAAGAAAAAAGAAAATGACATACAGTAAAGAGAGGGAAGGGGCAGAGCGTGAGTCATACTGATTCAGAGACAAAAATAGAGTGAGAGTGGGATTTTGAAAACAGACAGAGAGAAGAGAAGAAAGAGAGATGAAAGAAAACAAAAGTAGAGCAGAGAGCCTGTGAGGAACAAGAAGAAAGTGATTGCATGAGAAGGATTAATTTCAGCTGCAATACATGTGTGTGTGTGTATGTGGTGTTTGTGTGTCTGGGCTCTAATTATAGGGTCATTACACCCCCCCCCCCACACACACACACAAACCTTTTACTTATGTACTTTTGGTGAACTCAGAACATGCACACACATGTTCTGTGCTCCACATTGCCTCTAGTGGTGAGAAATCATCTCAGGTTTAAATGATGTTAACTCCAGAAGCCGCGGCTCCTGTTCTATTTCCTGGTGTTTTGTCGTTAGCATGACGTCGGACCTCCCAGAGACCTTCCTCACGCTAATTAATAGTTTGCTAATGACATGAACGTGACGAAGGTGTAATTAACACACTTTCTGACCGGATGCGAGTCGTCCTATAAATACCGCAGCGTCTCCATCAGACGTGTCCTGTTGCTACGCAGTGTAGAAACGTTACTGCATTTTGTTCATTACTCTGTAAACAAACAGCGCTAAAATGGGCTTAGAAGCCTGCTAGCTGTGTGTGTGTGTGTGTGTGTGTGTGTGTGTGTGTGTGTGTTGCTCAGTGGCCATGGGGATCCTACAGGCTAATCAGTTTGTTTACTAGCTGCATCACAAAGTCACATCATGTGTGCTAGCAACCCGTTAATTTCACTCCCTTAACATTAATCAGAATTGAACCAATGCCACGGAGCCTTATCTCTTCATCCCTGTGTATGTGTGTGTGTGTGTGTGTGTGTGTAAAGATAACATTGGTAGTTAGCTGTTAGCGTAGTGTAGCGTAGAGTGCGTGGTGCGGGCTGACACAGGTACAGACTAGCGGGTGTGTTATCAGATAGAGCTGCAGTGTTCGTCACTAACACACCGCGAGAGATCGGAGAGAAGCGAAGATGTTGGTGTGTGTTTGTGGCACAGTCACAAAGAGCACTATTTACTTCTATTTTTATGTCTTACGTCCTTCCTGGACGCCTCTGTTCTCCTCGGCTGCCACGCAATCATTTCTATTTTTTCCTCCTCTTCGTTTCCACCCTCTGGCCTCTCGCTTTCCTTCCCAAAATCTAATAATGTGTGCAGTTGCTCACTTCCAGTGCGGCGTTTTTCATCATTTATTCATTTTCCTTCCGTTTCCTCTGGAGGAGGGAGCGTCCCACTCCACCGCAGGAGAGACGCGCAGCCCTGACTGACGACGTTCCTCACACTGCGCGGTGTGTAACACGGGAATGTGTGAATCGTGTCCTCACATGTTACCTCTAACTGAACAACGCTCCCATCTGCAGGCTTTACATCAGGTACAGGAGGAGACGAGGCCACGCCCCCAACCACCTGCAGCCGCTACCGCTCCGGTTTTTCCGTAACGTGAACGCTCTTCAATCTTTAGATTATTCAACACACACACACACACACACACACACACACACACACACACACACACACACACACACACGGTTCAGTGTTTCTTTTCACACTGTTTCGGAAATGTGTGTTGGACTGTTTACAATAGGAGCAAACGCTACATAAAAGCTCCTGTTCAGATGCTAATGGCGGCCGTATTGTTTAGCAGGTTAAAGAAACTCAGAGATCTTGTGATCTCTCTCTCTCTCTCTCCCCCGTCTCTCTCTGTCTCTCTCTCCCCCTGTCTCTCTCTCTCTCTCTCTCTCCCCCTGTCTCTCTCTCTCTCTCTCTCTCCCACTGTCTCTCTCTGTCTCTCTCTCTCTCTCTCTCTCTCCCCCTGTCTCTCTCTCTCTCTCTCTCTGTCCCCCGTCTCTCTCTCTCTCCCCCTGTCTCTCTCTCTCTCTCTCTCTCTCTCCCTCTCTCTCTCCCCCTGTCTCTCTCTCCCTCTCTCTCTCCCCCTGTCTCTCTCTCCCACTGTCTCTCTCTCTCTCTCCCCCTGTCTCTCTCTCTCCCCCTGTCTCTCTCTCTCTCTCTCCCCCGTCTCTCTCTCTCTCTCTCTCCCCCTGTCTCTCTCTCCCCCTGTCTCTCTCTCCTCTCTCTCTCCCCCTGTCTCTCTCTCTCCCCCTGTCTCTCTCTCTCTCCCCCGTCTCTCTCTCTCTCTCTCTCTCCCCCTGTCTCTCTCTCCCCCTGTCTCTCTCTCTCTCTCTCTCTCTCTCCCCCTGTCTCTCTCTCTCTCTCTCTCCCCCGTCTCTCTCTCTCTCCCCCTGTCTCTCTCTCTCTCTCTCTCTCTCTCTCCTCTCTCTCCCCCCCCTGTCTCTCTCTCTCTCTCTCTCCCC